>JASPKZ010009353.1:1640000-2177500 GCA_030220185.1 Diploptera punctata | reverse complement strand
TTATTTTCATTTCTTATATACAATTCTCTATCATAAGAGGTATAAAAAATGATACAGAATTGCACATAATGAAAGGAAAATTCTGTGGTATTAGGGTAAAACTACGTAAGTCCGATTTTAGTGATTTTTTATTTTTAGATTAACATGTCAGAAATGAAGCATTTTTTTCGCTGTATCATAAGGGCACAGTTCTTAAGTTATAGGCAATTTCTTATGGTAGATATATGTTGGTCAGAAGTAATGCAAATCCAATTATTAATACATTACTTGAATATTAATAAGCTCTCGTGAAAATTTATCTTTAATAAATCAAGGAGTTAGACAAGGGTGTAGTCTATCGCCCACTCTTTTTAATATATATATTGACATTATGGAACAATGGAAAATGATAAGAGACAAAGGCCTTAGATTGAACAATAACACAAGTATTAATAACTTAATTTTCGCCGATGATTTAGTCTCACTACACCATGATGAAGATCTGTTATAATTGACTGCTTACAAACTAAATGCAATATGTAGCGATTATAATTTTAAAATTTCAGTAAGTAAAACAAAATTAGTGACATTTTGTGGAAGAAACACTCTGCGTGCAAAAATAATAATTAGAGACGAAATTATTGAACAGGTATCCCACTTTAAATATTTAGGATGTGATATCAGCTATAGATATGATAAAGATATTGAACATAAAATGCATCAGTTTCAAGCTATTTGTGCCACAATAAATAGAACATTGAATAATAAAGCCCATAAACAAACAAAATTAAAATTTTATAGAACAATGGCAGTCCCTGTCCTTTTGTATGGGAGTGAATGTTGGATTATCACTACCAAACAAGAAAGTAAAATCCATGCAGCCGAGATGAAATTTTTAAGAAGAGTAAAAGGATGCAATAGAAATGACCAGATAAGAAACGAGGATATCCGTGAAGAACTGCAGATCTACTCCATAAAATAAAATATATTTAACAACAAGAATCAGTAGAAAGAACGTGTAAAAATAATGGAAGAAAGTAGATTACCAGATAAAATCTTACATTATTTTCCGAGAGGAATAAGAGATGTCGGACGTCCTAGGAAGAGATGGTCTTAAATCTATTAGTGAAGACGGAATAGGCAATTAATGCCTAATCCAGGAAGTGAAGAAGAAGAAAAGTTTATCTTTTCAGACTTATGTATGTTTACCCTGTGGTCACAGAATTAATGTTTGCTCTCGGAGCCTGGATAGCGAAGACAGTATCGCGCTAACATATAGAGGTAGAGATCCGGGTTCATATCCCGGTTCAGGCGTTAATATTTCTTTTCATGTCATATATGTGTATAAAATAGTTAGAAATTCGTTGGTTTATTAATACAAATTACATAAACCAATTTTCTCTATTTTGTTTTAATAAATAAATAAAATGAAATTCATGTCTTAATTTAGAAACATGAAATTAATAATTTGTCCCGCGCCGTAGCCGAGCGGTTAAGGTAGGAAGCCTTGGCGCAGAGCTACGGGACTTGCGCTGGTTCGAGTCTCCATGGGGGAAGAAATTTTCTCATGGTATTTCGGCCAGTATGGGACCGGTGCCCACCCAGCATCGTAATTGGGTAGCTACAATAAGTAGCGGCTCCAGGTTGAGGAACCAGCTATAACGGCTGGGGGACTCGACATGCTAACCACATGTCACCCCTACACTGGCTGTTGATCATCTACCTCTGTGGATGTGAAGGGCCAGCAGCCGGCTGGTAAAAGGGCAACCGCTGAAAAGTGGAAAGACCCTCAATCGGATCGGAAATTAATAATTTTATAAAATTAAATTTATAACAAAGCGTAATTTGTCAAATGTCTTTTAGATCTATCCTTGACCAACTTCTGCCTTTTTCCGTTTTATATTTATTGGATTGAATTTTAATAAATGTAATAATTTCGATCCTAACCCAAAGTTAATTGTTACTTATTCTTTAAATCGTTAATTGATTAATGAATATTACAATAAGATTCGAAAATCATTAAAACAGATAAGGTGTTTATATTAAACTCTTGTTGGAGTGGAACACTACCGCTCGAGTGACGTAATAGTTAGCGTTTATAAAATGGGGACAATGTGCGAGTTTGAAGAAACAAACCTGTCTTCGTATTGAAATTTTTATTGACGTTGACGAAGAAATTGAATCATTCCGTTCTATTAGCTCGGTCCATCTTCTCACCTTATAGACAGTCTACTGTTGCGTACCACACGCCACCCGGGCCTTACAGTGGCACGACCTGTCGGGAGAGGCAATTTAAAATATGGATCACAAAAGGACTTGTAGTGTCTCCCCGAATGAGTGATCAGTTCAATGTGAGGACCACCTCCGAGACAACACAACATTAAGATGAAACACGCCATTCACACACACATTTATACTAAACAAGGTGATTATGATGGCTACATGATATTCACGACAGTTTGGGCCTCAAAAGTTTCCTGAAATTTGTGTAAAGGTGAGGAAAATCCCGAAAAAATTACCCAGAAATTTGTCCGGACCGGGGATCGAACCCGGGTCCGCTGCTTTCGAGGCAGCGACACTATCTCGAAGCCACAGCAGCGGATAGAAACTTAAATTATAGAAAATGAAAATGAATACGGTCCAAATTAATATATTGGCAAATGAATCATGAACTCTATATACAATCTGGTAAACAGGGATCATATATGTCAACTTTTCGATAACAGATTATTGACAACCGAAAGAAGAAATGATGACCCAGAGTTTAATGGCACTGTAATCTTAGTATGGAATTCCAACCAGCACATGTTTGCTGATCCACTTTATTAATTAATCTAGTGTTTCCTAACGTTTTTTGTGCCACGCCCCATCTAAGTCTTTCTAAAATTCTTATCGCCCTATCAAACATATATACTAAAAAATAGGGACGACAAATATATAACACAAAAAAAAGTTAAAATTGCCACTAAATATGTATAGACCCTTATTTTAAAGAAATCTTATATTTTTCGTACTGCAAAAAACACGGTTGTGTTAATTAATAACTTTTTGTCAACTGAAACTACTGAATATTAAAAAAATATATATATAATGATTTGAGTGTTAGATGCAGCACGTTAGACAACAATATATATAAATCAACGGCCTTGTACAACACTTTTAACGAACGCTTAATTCAAATTGAGGTACCAGCTATTCTCATTTTAATACTATTTAACTCACAGCAGATGGTTTGGTTTTTAAACTATAGACAGGCTGGTTTTGGAATTTCTCTCTTTAACAATTAACTTTCCCTCTGTGGAGCGTGGGTTCGAAGTTGATTTAGAACATGAGTAAGGCTGTATACGAAATTGTGTGTGCAATAAATTATCTGAGTACGCATTTCTTCGGAAAGGATCTAACTATTGGTCCCTATTCGCACCTAGAAGAACTTCAAGCTTGAAAAAAGAGGCACCTAAACAAAATTTGTCGGTCCTAATCAAGGCCAGATTAGAATTGCGACGCTAATGACGTCAGTGTTAAAGACCGTCATAAAATAAAATAATAATAATAAACAAACAACTGAATAAAGGTGTGGAACTATTAAAAGAACCCTTAACAACACAAGAAAAGAAACAAAAATTAAATTTTATAAAGTAATGACTGTTCCTGTATTGATGTATGGATCAGAACGTTGGACGATCACTAAAAGAAAAGAACAAAGATTGGAAGCAACTGAGATGCGATTTTTAAGAAATATAGCAGGATATACTATGCTGGATAAGAAAAGAAATGAATATATAAGAAAGGAACTAAATATTTTCACACATACAGACCGAATAATTAAAAATAGGAACGACTGGAAAGAACATATTGATAGAATGCCAGAAGGAGAATTTCCAAAATTATTGCTAAATTATACACCGCACGGAAGGATAAATGTTGGTCGCCCACACAGAAGATGGTCTGAACAATTTTAATAATTCTAGTTTTCATGAAACCGGAACGAGCCAACAGGCTTAATCCCTGGATGATGATGATGACTTAATAAAGTTGCCAGCAAATATTTTCGACTTTAAATAAATACGTATTATGACATATTAATCTACAACCAGACATTTACCGCGAAATTACTAATTGACTGAGGCAGTGGTTCACGTCCCACGTAACTAAAGTTTCCCTCAGCCGTTAAAACAAATGCTGGTTGGAATTTTATTAACAGAACCTGTTACATTATTAATTCTTGAGAAACACACAGTGCAATATCTCATATGAAGAAGAAAAGGATGTAAATGTAAAAAAATCTAAATTTTTAAGAATTTTAGGGTTAATAAATTCTATATTCAAGCCACAGTTAGTCCAAAAGCATTCAAGACTGAAAGTGTATAAAACACTGGCTCTTCCAACTCTTTTGTATGGTAGCGAAGTATGGACGTTGAAACAGAAGGATATACAGAGACTTAGATCTGCTGAAATGAGATATCTTCGGAGGACTGCAGGATACACACTACTAGATCACAAAAAAATGAAGACATCTTAGAAGAATTACACATGGAATCTTTAGAAAACAAAATTTCTGATTATAAGTCAAGATGGATACAACATGTTCATCGAATGGCAGATCACAGAATACCCAAACTAATGTTAAGATATCAACCTGCAGGAAGAAGAAGACCAGGACGTCCACTCAAAAGACTTCTGGATGGTGTTTCTCTTGAGGCCGAAACAGGTCAACAAATGGCCTAAATTCGTGAATGTACTATGATGATGATGATGATGATGAGAAACACACAGTCTACTGGTTACACGTAAAATATTAGATGTGATATGACCTTAGATGTTAAAGAGTCTATAAATAAGAGCAAACAAATCTATCATCACGTATTAATAAAGCTGCTTTTGTACAACTTATAACCCTTTTCCGACAATTTTTAGTTATATGTAATTTGCCTACAATTTGAACAGTACTAACACATTTGATAAGAATAATCTTTCTGTTGATAATAATACTAATATCATGTTTACTTTTGCATAAAAACGGATTTAATGTTTGTGTATTTTACAAAAATATGTAGTTTTATGCATCTTTTGTTTTGTACGAGCAATATAACATCGTGGCTTTTATTTTGTAAGGAGGTACTAGCTTTTGTAAAGTATATAAAACTGTAAAACAATAGTTTACTTCAGTAACATCTGTATTTTGTTTTATGCATAATTAAGAAACATTTAACAGTTTAAATGTTAATAAATAATGGTTAAAAAAATAAAACAACACGCTTTATTAGAAAACCGAACTAAAAAATGAAAAATAATTTTAATTTTCAACTCGCTTGGCATAAAATTAAAGTGGTCAACAAAACAACCATCTCCAACACATAATAGAATAAAACTAGGGTTATCAACAAAAAGAAAATCATTTTACCATCAAAAGCGTAGGGTGCTTTGTATGATTTTTACATTTTCTGATTAGAGACTTTACTTTTACCAATATCTGTTTATCATCAAATACATTAATTGATATAGAGCATCCCACGTTTTTGATGGTAAAATTACTTTCTTTTTGTTGGTAACTCTAGTTTTATTCTGTATGTGTTGGAGATTATTTTTTTGTTGACCACTTTAATTTTATGCCAAGCGTGTTGGAAATTAAAATTATTTTTCATTCTTTAGTTCGGTTTTCTAATAAAGCGTGTTGTTTTAGTTTTTTGAAACTATTATTTATTTTTTAGTTTTAATATTTTACAGAATAAGATAAAAATGTAAATATCTTTAAATTCGATACTATTGTAGTATGAGCTAAAAGTAATACTCTTCTAAAAAAGAATCCTCCCAGCCGGATTAGAACCAGCGACCTACTGATTACTGAAATTATATACCACTAGAGTTCACCGCTCTACCAACTGAGCTCTTACAACGATTGACAAGTCCGCAACCTATTATACCGTTTTTTTATTTTTATTTTTTGATGATTTTGGCCAGGATTTTAGAAACAAAATATGAAATTATTGTATTGTCTCGAGTCCTTTACAAGTATACAAAGTTTCAAGTCGATCCAATGTTTCTAAGTGGGTGAAAATTGTGTTCAAAGATTCCGTTACATAGATATAAGGACACTTTTTTTTTGATTTTCTGATGATTCGAGCCAGGATTTTAGAAAAAATGAAATTATTGTATTGTCACGGGTCCTTTACAAGTATACAAAGTTTCAAGTCGATGCAATGATTTTAAGTGGGTGAAAATCGTGTTCAAAGATTCCGTTACCTAGATACAAGGACACTTTTTATTTTCTGATGATTCTGGCCAGGATTTTAGAAAAAAATGAAATTATTGTATTGTCACGGGTCCTTTACAAGTATACAAAGTTTCAAGTCGATGCAATGATTTTAAGTGAGTGAAAATCGCGTTGAAAGATTCCATCACATAGATAGATACAGGTCAAGCTAATATAAAGCGTGTAAAATGCCGCCATTGTTATAAAGTTTTGAAAATAAGTTTTATACTATAACGTTTTTGAGCCAGTAAAGAGTCTTTTTGACTGTATAATTACTAGGGCTGAAAAAAGTATCGGTATCGGGTAGTAACTAATTTCTATACACATTGTTTAGAGAATGCGTGTCTTTGTCGAGCGTCTCCACTGCCTGCTCGGAGCGGAGAGTGTGTATGTTCGACTCTCCTCAGTAATAGACCTGTTTACATGACGTGTGGTTGTATCAGAATGCCGAAACAAAAATTGTGCAAATATGAGTCCATTCTTACACAAAGCGGACTGTACTAGAAGTCTGTCCCGAGTAGCGCGGGTCAACGTGCAGTTTGTAAACATAGCGGTCTGAGTACGATGCAGCCTACCCTATAACCACTACTTTTTTCACCTCTAATAATTAAGTTGTATCTAATGTTGAAACGGACAAAAATTTACAATATTGACCTTAAAACGAAAATAGAACTAAGATATTGAATTAACGGTTTATGCAGGAGGTATAATGAAAATTGATTTTTAAGCAGAGTTTTCTAGTAAACAAATATAAAAAACTTTTATCTACAAATTGAAATTAAATAATATAATACAGTTGTTAAAGATTGTCTTTCTACAGAATGCGTTCTTCTGGTATGTCGTTGCATTATGTTTTTCTTCAAAATATCACTATTTTTTCTGGAAAAATCACGTTATAATAAAGTTCACCACTTATGTATGTCATTAAAGAAGTTTTCTTTATAAACTCGCCATTTTCCTGTCATGCACTGAGCATCTATTGATAAATCTACACCTAAAAAGTTCGATATATATTACTAGCCTCTCAAATAGCTGAGAAATTGAAACTATGCTAGTTTTCGCAGCACAGTATAAATAACCACACTGTTTATTTTACTATAAAACTCTTTCACTTTCTTTATATGTACAAGTTTAATATTATGGGTAATACATTTTGTTTCTTGAAGGATTGACAGTAATATTAAGGTCCATTCTAGAAATATCAATTTTATCTTCAGTTAACAATCTGTATTTAAATTAACATACAGTTTAAAAAACAAGAACAATACATTAAAACATTGCAGAATAGAATACATTATTGGGTGGACTGCATTATATGATGCCAATATTAATCAAGGACTTTTTAACGTGTTCTAAATTAAAAGAAAAAATAAATACAAGCCTTTCTGAGTTTGAAGTAATAAATAATATAAACGCCAAAAATATCAAATCAAATAAAAACATTGCAATTCGATTTACGAATGCCCTTCATTTCAATAGAACCTGTTGTAACAAGGAATACTAATAGTAATTTATTATTTTGTAAAATAAATAAACAAATAAAAAGTTTAGTTGTAGCTTAACTGTAAAAATGCAGTTTGTACATAATTTTGTTTTAATTGTACATTTTACATCATATAAAGAAATAGTATCATTGATTTAGCAGACCGTACTATAATGAGATCAAATTAGCTTATTGTTTTGTAAATAATTGATAAAATTTCAGAAATGAACTTCAATATTATTGTTATCCTGAACACATTACATAAATTATTCACATTTTTATGGTCGAACTCCCAATTTTTTCATCTTCTAATGACACATTATCTGATGTATGGACGTGATTTTCAATTAAACGTCTCAGATAATTTGTCCAAAGATTTGTACGCTTTTTGATTGAGAAAACTTTGTTTTAATGTATTTGATCTTGTAATTGGAGTTTCCAAAATTATATTCAATAATATGTTAACTACAACATATACAACTGTGAACAGTACTCAAGCCATGTTTCTCACATTTTAACTTGAAGATTCATGAAGTCTGGACTTTAAGATGGAATGAGTAGAAATAACTGGAAGCATATAATTTATGCATGCAGGAAAGAAAAATACTAGAATGGATGGATAAAATTAAAGTAATTCTAGAAAATACAAAAAAGAAATGCAAACCAATTGGCTTAATGAATGGCAAATAAAAAACTGGCTGCTGAAGGATACTCTGGAAGTAATGGTGAATGCGAAAATGCTTCGGGACAGACCAAGATATCAGATCATAAAGAGCATTGTGAGGGAGGAATGGAGGAAGATGGATTTGGAGCGGAAAATGAATTATTGAATATAACAGTAAGAATTTGTCTAAAAAAACAGTTTGTTTTTGTAAAAGTGTATACGCTATTTCTCATGCTGGAATATAATATATTATCTATCAGCAGTTTGTATACTGGCACTCTTTCGTAGGGCTACTTGTAGTGAGTTCAAACACTGCAAATAAAAATTAGGGAAGTAAAATTAAAGGCACCACATTAAGAAGCCATGAACGTAAAAATATTAATATTTTCAGTCAGAAAATCGAGAAAGAAGGGTAGATTTACGCTTATGGCTGATTTTACTTCCAGGAAGACATTCGATTGTCATTCTAATGGAAACTGAAAAATAACTGAAGAAAAATATCCCGTCCTTAGCTACCTGGTATCGAATTTGTGCGTAGCCTCACCCTTTGCATAACTCGGTTATTCTTTTACCTTAATTTCTTTGAACAAGTTATTTAAAATAGAATAAAACGAAATATTGTTCACTCTATTTTTACTTTATCTTTTAAGTAAATTATTATTAAAACCACTCAAAACATTAATTTTAAGTATAATTTATTTCGCATAACGGTGAATTTGTTTTACATTTAAAATCACTTGTTTTTAAATTCGTTACAAGTCGAAAAACTGATGCAACGTCATCTGGAGGAAAACGTGGATAATGATATCGTGACTGAATGACTTGCAACCAACAAATTTAATTAAGCACTTCTCTTAATTAGTCTCATTACATGGTGTGATAACATTTTAATTAGATTAATGTAATTTATAGATTTAAAATTTGTTTAGGTCGTTTTCAGAGAACATTCAACGAATTGTTCCAAATTCAACTTGAACTGACGGAACGTTTAAAAGCAATACTCTTCAGAAAAGGTGCACTTAAACTTACCTGATATATTTTCAAAAAACTACACTTAAACTTACCTGATATATTTTCAAAGTCCTATAGAACAACAGTGCACATGCGCCAGAATTTATAGAGCCACCGATAACCCACCATCGAACCACATATCGATTATCATCCTTGCCACATATCGATTTATTATTGATATCGTACTAAACTTCATATAGCTTATGCTAGAAGGCAGCACGTAGCTATGAAATTTAAATGACAAATATTTGCAATAAATCCCCAAATATAAGTTAAAGAAATATATTAATAATATTAAAATTACCAAACGTTTATTAAAAATTGGTGTACACTTACTTTTCACTTCCTAACGCCGTTCCAACCAGCGGTAACACAAACCAGCGATTAAAAATCATAGACTAAGTAATATGCTCTGCGGAGAAAATAGCAGTTAGCATCACAATATTGTCTACCGGTGTCATAATATTGTGATATGCGTATTTAAATAAGTACTTCAAAATTGTCTAATAATGTTATAAAATTTGTATGAAAAAGTTTAAAATATTAAAAAAAAAGTTAGTAAATACAGAAGAAGAGCTATAGTTTACAACAATATACTGAAAAATGTAGGGTAAGTAGAAGGACAGAATTAAACATTTAATTGAATAAACTCTTCAATACTATGTCATGTAAAATTATGTTGGAGAAACATGGCTCTGAATGCGTACCTCAGGAAAACTATGAAAATCCTCTTCTCGTGTGAAATGCCGAAACGATGGTATACATTGTATAGCTGGCAGTGATCATTTAGAAGTACTTCAACATTAGTTCACATTCATTCCACGATATAAAATTCTGCAAGTCACACCTTTTCTCGAAGTTCAAAATAGCCAATAATAGCAGCATGTCTTATGGGAGTCACTAGAGGCACTTTTGAAGGGTATAACCACATAGTTCGGTAGAGTAGGAAAACACAAGGAATTCATAGTTCGTATGAGCAACACTAGAGTACACCACAGACTTAATCTAATTTTACGGTTTCGAAATTGGCATAAATTATGGCCTTTGGGCTACCATTTTAAATCATTACAAACAATTTTAAGGAACACACACGATTAATTAAAAATTGTATTAATTAAATAATGAAAAATTGACGGTCCACCAATGTGATGTGGGGACTGAATTTGATCGGTTTCTTTTTGGAGATCTTTTTTATCTGTACAACAATTTTTTAGGAAAATATATGGCTCAAATATTCCTAGAACACCACCTGGTCAAGATAATCACCCATATTATATTAGGCTTTTTAATACGAAAGCATGGTGAATGGCGTATCTTATTGTTTGTGTTGTCTCGGTGGTGTTACGGAAAAGAACTAACCACTCATCTAAGGAATTTCACCATGTCCTTATATGGTCAGAAAAGTATGTATATGCTCCAGTTAGAAGTCCTTATCTGATAAATGATATCCTTGTAAAGTCCGGGTATTGTGGGACAAGTTAACAGTTTCTAAAGAGAGAGGAGTAATTCTACTACTACTTCTACTACTACTACTACTACTACTATTAGTAATAATAATAATGATAATAATAATAGTAAACAACAACGTTGTTTGAGACTAAATACATATTTATAAAGAAAATGTGAGATCTTGTCTATAATTAAAAAAATAAGAACACTTTTCTGAAAAAACGGAAATGATGTCAAATGAAATTTTCACCTTTTAAGAAGAGAATTGCAAAATCAATGGTCAGTTGTTGCTGGCCAAAAATAAAATCTACAGAAGCATAATTTGGGGATGAAAAAGAGATGAAAGTATTGATGGATTGAGATTTTCGGCGATATCATTATCAGTGAAGACAGTTACAATGGATTTAATATGAAATCGATGCTCTAGAAATGTGTCAAAATGTTATGCCAGATTTACTAAAAAAAAGTCTGACCTATTGGAGTATGTTTAACATAGCTTATTTCTGCGACGTGATAATATGAGGATTTCCCAAGTTATATTTCCAAGGGTTGTTTATGTGCCACGTATTTATGTAACAAGGGATATGTAACTTTTAATTCACATCCGAAGAGAGTGGCGTCCTAACCTGAAAGATTTCATAGTCCTCGCCCAGGATCCAATCACTATCTCTATGTCCAATATTTGTGGCCGATTTTAACGTTTACCGGAGCAGGGTATAGTCTCTGTGCGATTGTGTACTGGAATAACAGGTGCATATGAAAAGTACAGTACATTTTATACGGTGAGTGAGGTGACAGACAATTGAATCATAGTGTTTCCCTTATTGTTTACAATTACCGAGACGTTTATTCTGTCAAAGGGGTAGCTAGTCTGAAACCAGGATTACATCGGTATTACCATCTTACTTATCAGTGATAATCAGAAGGAAACACAAATACATTAAAGAATAAATAAATTAAGAAAGAGTAATAAATTAAAATAAAAGTTATGTTAAATAGACATATGCATAAAATATCAAGGGGATTCTCCACTTTAACTTACCTGATATAATTTGAAAATCCTATAGAACAACAGTGCGCATGCGCCAGAGTTTACAGAGTCAGCGATAACCCACCATCGAACCACAAATCGATTATCATCCTTGCCACATATTGATTATTATCGATATCGTACTAAAGTTTATACAGCTTATGCTAGATGGCAACACGTCGGTATGAAATTTAAATGTCCAATCTTTGTAATAAATCCCCAAATCTATTTTAAAGAAACATATTAATAATATTAAAGTTACCAAACGTTTATTAAACATGGGTGTACACTATATTATCACTCCCTAACGCCGTTCTAACCAGCAATAACCCAAAACGCCGATAGAGAAATCATAGACTAAGTAATATCCTCTGTGGAGAAAATAGCAGTCAGCATCACAATATTGTCTAACAGTGTCATAATATTGTCATTTGCATATTTAAATAAATACTTAAAAATTGTCAAATAATTTTATAAAATTGTTTGAAAATGTTTAAAATATTAGTGCATACAGAAGAAAAGTTGTAATTCACAATAATAAACTGAAAAATAAGGGTAAGTCATTCTAGTGAATAGCCAAATATTAAATTAAGTTGTTGTAATTTACAACAAAAAAATCGAACCTGTATTGTAATACAATTTGAAGTGATGCCAATATAAATTAATCACGTAGTAGAAGGTTTGCCACAAATTCAATTTATGCCATTTTCGATAATTTCATATATATATACAGCAGTTTCTTAACATAAGTTCTAAAATTTAATATTGCATTAACAAGTTTCTATGGCAGTAAAATAATTTAAGCGCAGTTAGCAATAAAAATAGCAATTTCATAGACATAGTCAATATACACAATAATATAATTTTTAGAAGAAACGTCAAATATTGTCGAATTAAAGGATTCGTCTATATAAGCAGTAATTCCCTCTCCCAATACCAGCTTCTTATATTACATAATTATTTTATTAACATTATTGCATTTTTTTTAGAAAATTTCCATTCGATAACTACTGTACACACTCCGATTAACTTATTTGTCAAAATAAGTTTTAGATCGTAAACTACGTCAACATTACAATTAAGAAAATGTATGGATATTTATAGAAAATTCGATTTCAATCGAAACAAGTCATTATGACATTATGATAACTTGAACACTTTAGGTTATTCAAATTCTCCTCTCCAAAGTTATTTGGATCACTTTATAACAAATATTTCCAACACTGCATAAAAATCTTTAATCACTTTAGACTGGGGAAAAAAGTGACACGTAAAAGTATTCAACTGTCTTCACGTTACGTAATAAACAATATGGTACGTATATATTCGGTATTTTACATTTTAGGAGTAACAGAAATTGTACACAAACAAACACAATTTTCTATTTTCGGAAAGAAAAAAATATATATCATAAGTATGTCACATCAAACAGGTATTCAACAATAAAACTAAACCTAATTTCTGACTACTTACTTTCAACCATAATACCGGAAGCGGTCGCCGTTTCTCTCTTGTAATTTTTAGGAATTTATTTGACAAATTTTTCAGTTAGCTTTCTTCCATTATTCACATAATACTTTGTTGAGCTTAATTTTGATTTAAATCATACGATTTTGTATTCCTTCTTCCAAATATGTCACAATGTTCGATTGGACTGGTATCCGGCGATTGCGACAGAGTTTGTATTCAACCACAGCTTTATACTAAGGCAGAATATTTGGGATCATTGTCTTCAGTGAAGATTTAGGGTCAGTTTCACCAACAGAGGTAACTGTATTACTCCAGTTTTCCCCATGTATAATGAATAGCTTAAACTGGCATAACTTCTGTTGGTGAAACTGACCCTTAGTCCCACACTCTTGGTGAGGTGCGACTTTAAAACGTTGATAAACAGTTTGTGGTCCATCATCACTCATACAGACCAAACATTTAGATGTTCCACCATGTTTAATTGTAAATGTGAGATTTATGTCTTCAAATTCTACGTTATTTTGCTGTCACACTTTTGTGTGTTTATTTAATTTGAAAATGTTAAATTTATTTCATCCGTGAAAATAACTTCCCACCAGTTTATGACTGTAATTTTTACGCTCTTTAGCAAAGTATAATCTCTTCATTTTACCTTATGTATGGTTTCCTTTAGGCTGGGCGACCATCATGAGGAGCATTTGCTATGGTTTGTACACTAACACACTTTTTCACTTGAGCTCTAATCTTCGAAATACTTAATTGTATGTTTATCTTCACTTTCATAACAGTAAGGGCGGTTATCTGCTCAAGTCAAAAGTTAGATATATAAGAAATAGTCTGGCTTGACGACTTTTTGTTGTCGTGGATCGGGCTGCATTTTTTTGTCCAAAAAGGTCATTTGTTGTGCAACTTTGGCAATCTTCCCGGTTTTGCACTGAATAGGAGAATATTACAGTTCGGAACCTTTGACTTCAGGAGCTGAACCGCTGCACAACACCTGTAAATACGACAACTGTGTACATTTTATACCTTATTTTGAGCAACACAAAGTTCATAACATATTACACACATCGGAATTGTTTATAAAAGAGGGAAACAAATTAAACCTAACATCCCCGTAGCATGTTGACTTGTTGAAAACACTGTAAAATTACGGATCCAGATGTAGCGGGATAAGATTTATCGTATATAAAAATATATCGTTGATGGTTTAAGATGGCTGTGTGTATCAACGCCTCAGAATGTGATATCTACCGAGCACGAGTCGATAAATATCGATGACCAAGTACTCGAGTTGGCGATGACTCGGCCATTAGCTTCTTGCTTTATTTTTGAAAAAAATTTGTTCGATTAAACCTGCACATCGTGTTATATTTTGTCTGTCATCTGTTTCTTTCAAAGTTATTACCTGTTTCTGACTTTATTCTTCAGTTTATTTGTTCAGTCTCATATTGTATTTGAAAGCTGTAAATAAACTTTCTCCAGTACGTGTATACACCAACTGAACAGTTCTGAACATAGCTAGTAACGTTTAATTATTTTTTTTTATTATTTTAATACCTGCTTGACATCAAAATGGACACAATGTACTGCTCTTTTTGCAAACAAACGAAAACGTCATCACATTTTAATTACTCTCACAATGACTCTATTGACATGAAATGTTGCGAGTTGACTTTTCGTAGAACACGTAATAATTGAATTAACGTAACGTGGCGCTAAACAGTTGAATACTCGTTTTAGCCACTTTAGAAAAGAAATGAGGAATATACGAAATTAGTTTACAACATGCAAGCCACACTGAGTGGTTATTATAACTAAGGTCGAGACGTATTCTCTGTACTGTAAATATGCAGTGTTCCCCCCGCAGTCCCCTTAAAGCGACCAACTTATTGTTAAGATGAGGATTACGTTATATTGAAGATGTTACTAACTACTCTTTACAACTAGATTATGCGTTTATTTTCTTGCAAAATTGTTAAATTTGATATTATTAATTTAATCAATTTGTTTAGGAAATATTCAGATGGATTAGATTTCTTGGTAACCGAAAAATACTAAAATACTTTCTGAAATAACAACGCTTATAGCTGAACTTATGTCTTTCCGCACTTGAATGGATTATGAAGTTAAAACATTATTAAAATATGTTAGGTAAACTACTATATAGTAATGTATGGTGGTGAGATTCGGATATTGATCAAAGGAAAGGCTAGGAGTGCTGAGGAAAATGCATGGTCCATAAATTGTCTGTAGAGAAGTAGGAACATTCGTTAACTGTTGGAAATTTATGAGGAACTAAATAAATTATGTGAAATAAAAACTGGAAGAATTATATGACTGATTCTTTAGATCAAGGAGCAAGGTAATTCAAACGGAAACTCTGTGAAAAATAAAAGTTAAGGCTGGATCAAGGCTGAGTTGGATATAAGATCCATGAGAGGTACATCATCAAGATGTTGAATAAGAAGATATTAAATACCACGCACAGAATTGACGACAGTGGCTGAGGAGACGCAGATACATCTTGGGGAGCTAAGAAAAGAAGAAGATCTTCATACACATTATGAATGTTACAAACGAGTTCAATTACCAAATTGTATCTACAACTGTTTGAATATCGTGGAATTTCAGAAAAATAAGATGATAAATTAAATGGTCTTCTGGGTTGTGATGTCAGTAAGAAATTGCAACTGTAGCTGCCGTCATAACAAAAACGAATTGGTAGATACAACTACCTCCATTACACACAGAAATAAGAGAGTCGGTCCTTAGTTTAAGATATCATTTTCCCCCTTTTAATGACCGACTTGCATCAGACATTGCAAAAAATCAGAGAAATGTCAATTTCGTTCGACGGCTATTAAGTTAGTATAATATATCATTATTAACATAGTCAACAAAAATCTGTATTTTGTATCAAAACATTAATATTTTATAGAAATAAAATAGTAAGAATTTTTACTTTGAAATTAAAATTTCAGATAATCATTAGCCTAGAAAAACACAACAATATTTGTTAGAAACGAAATAAAATAACGTTCTAACATAATAACTAATACAGAGTGATTCAAAAGTCCCTTGACATTTTCCTCAAATCTTTAATTTATGTATTTTTGTTATAGGTAATTGGAAACTATGCTAACAATAGAGGAAAGATTAGCTGTCGTTTGCGCTCGTATACGAGGATTGACGTACGGGCAGGTGCAAGAAGAATTCACTAGAAAGTTCAGAAAACCAGGTCCTAGCAGGCAAGCTATTAGAATCTGGTACTGAAAATGAAACGGACGGGATCTATTGCTGATGAGGCACGTAGAGGGAGACCGGCTACAACACCAGAAGACGTGCCAACCATACAGGATACCATCTCACGAAGTCCTAGTGTATCAACCAGAAGACTGAGTAGAGTGTTGGGTATGTCCCAAAGCACTGTATGTCGTACCTTGCGCTTCAAACTGAACAAACGCTCTTATCACATCCAGATAATGCACAAGACAATGTAGCTCAACAAGCTATGTATGATGACCTGTTAAATGTCATTATAAATGCAGACCTCATGGAACATGTGTTGTTTGTGATGAGGGAACATTCCACACATGTGTACATGTCAATAGGCATAATTGTAGGATTTGGGCAGCCGAACAGCCAAACGCCATACAAGACTTTGAGAGAGACACATCAAAGGTAAATGTGTGGCTGGGAATAACAGACACAAAAATGCACGGGCCGTTCATGTTTGCGGAAACAACGGTAACCGGAAGTAACCATCTTGACATGTTAGAAAAATACCTGGAACCGTAGGTGGCACAGAATGCTGTACAAGATACTGTGGTTTTCCAGCAATATGGTGCACCACCCCATTTTGCCATCATTGTTCGAGTCCACCTCAACGAAGTTTTCCCTGGCAGGTGGATCGGTCGTGATTCACCGAGAATTTGGACGGCTTGCTCTCCAGATATAACACCACTAGACATCTTTGTTTAGGGTTTCGTTAAGTCCAAAGTGTATGAAGTGAAGATAAACCCTTTACAGCAATTGAGAAACCGAATACCTGCAGCGGTAGCTGCAATCACATCAGCTATGCTGGAAAAAAGTGTTTCGCTGTACACAAGAAAGATAGAGTCTGTGCCGTGACTCAGAGGGCCACCACATTGAAATGTACTGAGTTTATCATCCAGTAGTCATTACATTCCATACGTAATAACAAGTTTGGCATAAAACATTGGTTTGACAAAAATGTCAAGAGACTTTTGAATCACCCTGGGTAAAGAGGTCAAGCCATGTCAGAAACCAAAAAAATCATTAAAAATTAAATATGAAATTTATAAGAAAATTGTTAAAAATATAAAAATATAAGAATGGAACACCCACGTATCTTCGACAGAAGAGAGCAGGACTGAGAGACACTATTGCCAAAACGGAAAAGCAGTCCTGTAAGACTCCAACATACCTTTTTCTGCAGGCTAGAATAGAGTATACGACCTTCAAGACGAAGGGTATTACGTTACCAAGCGAGTTGGCTCTGGCGGTAGAGTTTGTGTTTTGTTTTGGAGGTACTGGGTTCAAATTCGATGCCAAAAAAACTGACCAAGTTTTTTTCAAGTTTTCCTCGCTCATCAAGGCAAATGCTAAGTTGGAATTTCATTTCCTGGCCCATACCTCATGTTCTCTATTTTAAAGTATCATTAGAAATAGTACATTTTTTCTTCAGAACGACAATAGAAACACGAACTACTGGATAAACCTAAAAGATCCTACAGTGATATGAAGTTATAAGTTAAGATGTATTTGAATAATAAAGATACAGAAATATTACCATTGTAATAAATTGTATTTATTATCATTGTGGTGCATACATTTATATAATAAGTAATTGATTTTATAAATATGTAGTCCTGTTGTATGTTCAGCTTAAAAATATTAAAAATTAAAACAATCTGAAAAACGTTGTCTTCATTTCTTTTATATATCCTATAAATCAAAAGTGTTTCATAATACTCGTAAATTAACATGTGTGCATAGGAATGTTTTACTAGGAACATGCAGCATTAGTAGCCATGATGTATGGGGACTCCACAACACAGTAATTTCTCCTGTCAAAGAGGGGTCTAATGCTTATGCACCTTTTTTTCACGGCTACATTTAATTGGGAACATTGCTCATCCTTAATTTTACTTTTACTTTTGAGGGCCTCTCCACTTTTCAGCGGTTACCCTGTATTCCCATTCGCCATTCTTGCCGATCACGCCATTCATCCTCCTCCAGACATCGGTCGTTCATCAATCTATGGATCTCTCCTCTCCAAGTTGTTCTTGGCCTGCCCCGTTTCCTTCTACCAGAAGGTGACCATTCCAAAAGAGTTTTGGGCCACCTATCATCCTCCATTCTCCTGACATGGCCATACCACTGAAGAGCTCGTCTTTCGATCCTTTCCACCACTGTCTCCTCCATATCCATCATCTGCCTCACTTCTTCATTTCTTCTTCTTTCCAACCTGGACACCCTGGCACTGCGTCTTATTCCATCCATCTCCACTGCCAAGATCTTAGTTTTTTTGTCCCTCTACCAAAGTCCATCCCTCAGCACCATAAGTCATTATGCTTTCCACAACAGACTTCAAAATCCTCTTCTTCGTGTGGTTTGACATGGTCCTACTCCACAGTACTCCATTCAACATTTTTATGGCTCTTCGTGCTTGTACTAACCTGCTATCTACTTCAGCTTTACAACTCCCTGATTCATCAATAAGTGATCCCAAATATTTAAATTTTTTAACAGCTCTAATAATTCCTTGGGATAGGGATATATCTCGTCCACTTCCTCCTACTACAAGATATTCAGTTTTTTCCATGTTTACTCTTAATCCTCCTATTTCAAAAGCATTTAGAAGTTTTCTCATCATGTATTTCACATCCTCACGACTCTGAGCTATCAACACTTGATCGTCTGCAAATAATAAGGAATGTATTGTGCCACCTTGGACTGGTACTCCCATGCCTCCACAATATCGATTCCACTGCTCCAATATATGCTGGATGTATATTTTGAACAGAGTAGGGGACATACTACAGCCCTGTCGCAGGCCTTTAGTAGTTCTGAATGGAGAGGATATCATCTTACCCACTTTAACCGAAGCCTGACACTGCTGGTACAACCGTCGGACAAGTGAAATCGTTGGTAAATCGATACCAACATCAACCATTGCATCCCAAAGTTGGTTGATTGGCACTGAGTCATAGGCCTTTTCTAAATCAACAAATATCAAATGAATTTCCTGGCCCTTAGCATGTGATTTTTCTGTTATCTGTCTCAGACTAAAAATGTGATCCATGCATGATTTCCCTCTGGTAAATCCTGCTTGGTCTTCCAACATTCTTCCTTCGATAGTGTGTTCAAGTCTGTTTGTGATGATACTGCTAAAAATTCTACTCATGGATGACATCACACTGATTCCTCTGTAATTTCCAGGGTCTTTACGATTTCCCGTTTTATGAATAGATGTTATATATGACATACACCAATCCTTTGGTATTTCATCACCCTCCAAAATCTGATTAAACATTTTACAGATAAGTCTTTTTAATAAGGGGGGGGGCATATTTCCATAATTCTGTCATTATTCCACTGGGTCCACCGGCTTTACCATTCTTTGCTTTTTTCAGTGCCTGATTTATTTCTTCCTCTAAAATAGGTTCCATACGTGACGATATATTGTCCATATACTCCAAATTTTCACATTTTTGTCCCTTCCTTTTCTCAACTAGCAGATTTTTAAAGTGCTTCTCCCATTGTTCCATATTCACAAGATTTAAGGCTGGTGATGGATTATTAACTGCCCTCATTCTCCTTATAACTCTCCATGCCTCTGCAGATCTTCTGTATCCTAACGAATGATCAATTTCATCACATACTTTTTCCCATGATTCTTCTTTACATTTTATTATAACCTTCTTTACTTTTCTCTTGCATTCTCTATACTTCTGTACGTCTTCTTCACTCTTAGAGTTCAACTACTTATAGTACAATTTCTTTTTTTCATTAACAATTTCCAGTGCTTCTATAGTCATCCATTCTGTCCTTCCTCTACTTTTCCTCTCCCTTCCCAACACTTCCTCAGCTACTCCATTAACACAATGTTTTAAAAAATCATACAGCATTCAAATCCTCCTCTACTACTTTCAGTCTATTGTTCAGCCTTTCCTCATATGGATAGCGTACACTATCTTCCTGTAATAGATGCACCAAATATCTGGGGTCATCTATAATAGTCATTTCTTTATTTATCTGAGTTTTAGTTGTTTTTAATTTAGTTTTCATTGGGAACGAAAATTTTGATACAACAATATGATGATCCGATCCACATTCTATCTTCCACCGTACTCTAACATCTTGTACTTTAATCAATCGTTGCTATCTTACTATTACGTAGTCTATAATATACTTCAAATTCCTGGAGTGGTTTACCCAGGTATATTTATATATATCCTTGTGTTTAAACTTTGTATTCATGATAACACATTCCTGCTCCTTACAGAATGCAATCAACCTCCTGCCATTATCATTTTCTGTATCTTCTCCCCAGGCTCCAACAATGTTACTATTAATTTTTCTACCGACACGTCCATTAAATTCTCCCATTAGCAGGAGCTCATGTCCATTCACACAATCATCAATTACTTCTCTCAAATCTTCATAAAAAGCCCTTTTCTCATCAACTGAAGCATCATTGTTGGGGGCATATACCCCTATTACTTCCACAGTAGTTTCATGAATACGTATAGTTATCTTAATTATCGTGTCATTTATTTCTTTCCAATTAACTACTCCAGATTTCCATTTTCTTTGCTCATCCTAATATCTGAATATTACACCTCTTGATTTTTTTCGTGTTCGGACTTAACTGTACTAAAGCAATATGCGATTCTCCTAGTCTCTACTTCCCTTCTATACGCCCTTATGAATGTGGAACTAACTTTTACGGACGGAGTTCCAATAACTTACAGGTTGTGTGTTCGTTATACATCACCTATTGGTATAATAACGGTTAGGTTATCTGGCTGAATACAAGAGGCCCAGATTCAATTCCGGAAGATACCAAAAGGCGATATTTTTAAATTGAGCCTGGAGCGGGATCCAATTAATCTCGTGACAACTGAATTTCTACTTATATGAGCAATCCGATTAAGAAAACTGAAGCTAAGATTGGGACTAACCACGTGACTCCCTGCATTCTCATCTGCTACCCAGTGACAGGAACCGTACAACCGACATTGCCTCTTCGTAAGCTGTTGTGTCACAGCTTGACATGTTCACAATTGTCAAACTCGCCCCGGGTTAGTGTATAGTAAAAGAGGAAAGTAAGTACTGTTTTTTACTTAAACGTTTAACTTATATTTTGGAAATGAACACAATATTTAATGAATAACAATAACCTGCTTAAGTTACCTTAAATACAAATCCTACTGCTCCCACCAGTTCCGGAGAAACTGAAATCACCAGACAACAACAGAGAGAACGACAACTGAAGAGTACAATTAAAAAAATGTACACATTACCATAATTGTATGAATAATTGAAATAACTTGAAATGTATATTATATTTAAATATTTAAATACAGAGAAGCCTGATGCCCGGTTTAGGTCCTCCCAATGTAGAATGATCCGAAAGCCAAACTTTGCAAGATCCCGCGTGATCGACTAATCCGATTGAGATTTTAAGCGGTTTCCCTCGATCCAAAGAGCAAATGCTGGAATAGAACCCCAGAAGGTCCGCTTCCGACTTCACTCTGCTACCATCTGTCATAAGCGTCCAATTTAAATTCAAAATTTAAACCGGGGCTAATGTATTTTACAAGAACCCGGGGTTCTACCTATAAAGGAGAACAAAAATGGATCGCTCACCATCAACACTTGAGTGATGACCGCAGAGCTTTCCATCTATCTATCTAAAAAAATAGTTATAGTTAAATTCATAAAGGAAAAGTAAGAAGACTTAATTAATTTAATCAAACTTACCAGTAGGGAATAAGACAATGATGCGTTTTAAATAACTGTTCGTAATATTTATATTAAGGGGGAGATGGAATGTATCGACTGAGATAATTATAAACATTAAAATTAATGTGTTATTTCTGAATCAGTTTACTTGAAACTGAATAAATCTGTAACGTACAAGAGCAAAACATGTTAATCTAACGGAATAACGTTTAGTTGGTTGACGATTAAATCAAATAAAATGTGGAAGTACATTATTAAGACACATTGTGCGGCTAGGAAACTTCTTGAAACAAACACCAGACGCAAAGCGCATAGAAGGTAGATCCAGAATGAGGCCGCAGGATAATATTAACCAAGATTTGAGGGAGGAAAATCATACAGGGAATGATTGAAATAGGTAAGTTTAGGATAGGGATGTATGGAGAGCCTTCAATTAGTTATTACAAATTACATTTTACTTAATGCATTCTCTTATTTTACTTAAGGTAGTTTTAAGTTGGTCGCTTTAACAAAACTAGTCTATAATTGCTGTTGCGCTGTAACTTTCTTAAAAATTCTTGCATACAATTTCGTCACCAATACACAAGATATAGGATAATTATAACCGCGGCATAAATCAAAGAACTTTCGGTCTTAAATTTAATTGCTCTTTGTACTATCTCACGGTTTTTTTCTGTCTCAAAAAATGCGTGTTAGAAAAAAAGAGATAAAAGGTTTGATTGGTCCATTACATCCTACCTTACCGACGAAGTGTAAAAGACTTTTTTGTTATCACAATATTTATATAATACAACAAGGGGCTATGTGCATTTATGACATCCAATTCTGTAAGTTACGCAAAGGTCTGTTCGCAGAAGCGTATGATAATATCAATCGATATATGTACATCACAACATGGCCGACATCAAATTGTGCGTCAGTGACTATAAGGCTCATTTCAGCAATATTATCTTTGTCACATCATCGTTGGGGTACAGAGATAACTTAATGAAGAAAACTAATTTTTATAGTAAAAAAAACAATTATTTCGCAAAATTTTTGAGATCTGAAAATAACACTGGTCAACATGATTTTTGTCTCATGAGTACCAATACTTGTACTTAATGCAGTTTTTTATCGTGTTTTCAAATATGTATTCGGAATTTCTCCATCATCCACAGTTTTTTATTTCAATTTCAATTAATGGATTTAAATAATTATTTTTTTTTAATAAACCTAGATTTCTTCCCGGTAAATCTTGGTGTAGTGAGCGATGAGCGCGGGGAACAGTTTCATCAGGAGATTTCAGATATGGAAAAGATATATCAATGCAAATGGAATCCTAATATGCTGATCGATTATTGTTGGACCATCAAGAGGGATGCTCCACAGGCGAAATATGGCAGAAAATCATCATTTCTTACTTTCTAGGCGAGTCCGAATGTTCGAATATTGTTTATAATTAGTATAGTGTATATCTATAATTGTCAAATGTTTATTTGTATTTGTGCTGGTTGAGTGGAAGAGAAGGCCTTATGGCATTAACTCTGCAGAATAAATAAAACATTATTATTATATTATTATTATATTATTATTATTATTATTATTATTATTATTATTATTATTATTATTATTATTATTATAGTTACGAATGTAGAAAATATTAAAGTGTTTGAAATTATAAATGCCTGTTCTCTCGGAAACCTTGCGTGATGGAGAAAAACTGACATCATATTTGAATTCAGGAGAAAAAATACTATCAGAATCACATATTTCTCTTTCTGAGATAAAAAAGTTTCTTTTTTGTTGCTCAGTGTAATCTACAAATAGAAAAATTGAGTATTGTAGGAAATAATGAAAAGTCCTCAAATTCTTTGTTTTCAGAATGTATTAGTCAAATTCTGGTATTCAACGATTGTATACATATTATGTATAAATTTATGTGTTTACATATATTTCTTTTATTATGAAAATTTGCTGTAAATGAATTGTGTAACATATTTAACGTTAGTTGACTTGTATAAATGATTATTTGTACTTTAAACAGTAGCTTCAAGTAATTAGAAATCAAGATGAAATATATATAATTGAGCGACATTCAAATATTGAAAACCGAATATAAAGTTAAAATTCGGCAAACAATGACTTTTCGGACATAGTTTTTCTATGTCTATACTTATCGTAAGAAGAGTCCTTAAATATTGCATGTTTATCAATAAGAGATTTCAATTGCCTTGAATTCAATAGCCGGAGAACAATTCTGGCTTGATTTATTATTGATGAAATTTTTGTTTATCATTAAATGTATCTATATTAATAACTAGACAATACCCGGCGTGCGCCTAAATAAATGATAATGTGTTTTTACGTTTAGTTGAATAAGTAAAAGGAAAAAATAAAATAAATTTATATCGTTATTATTTTTAGATACCCCGTGCTGATTACCCGACATTTCCCGGGAATCTACGTATCCCGATGTATTTGCCATAAATGAGCTGAAAGACAAAACTCGTTATTTCGAGCTATCTGAAATAACTCTGCTTTCCCGGGAATCTACTTATCCCGATCTTCTTGGCATCAATGAAAGACAAAAATGTTTATTGTGAGTTATCCGTAAAAGATAAACATATAATGTCGCAGATTTTTTGTAGAGTTTTTTTTAGATATTCAATTCTGTGTAAATTAATTTTGTGTATATGTTATGGCTTAGGCAGCGTAAGCCATTTAAGCGTCAAAAAAGATTTTTTTCACTACAAAGGATGTTTTTAAGGGTGTAGGAATTGAGTATCACAACTATTACAGCATATGTTCATCCCGGGAATCTCCTGAACATTTTGCAAAAAACCCATCACAATCGGATGAATGATATGGCAGCGCATAAAATACGAACAAACAAACAAACATTCATTTTTATATATTATATTATTTGATTAAAGCATTCTCATTTAGTGTATAGATTAGCCGTTATTCAAAACACTATAGATGAATTGCAATTTACAGAAATATATAAACACGATATAATAAGTCCACAATTCGTGCCAAACTCACGATTAGAGTCGAAGGATGAGATGAAGCTCGTGTCTGTGACCAACAAGGGTTTCGGCCGATCACATCTGACGCACCGTCGCGTCACAGGAGCAGATGAACGAAATTAATGAGTATGGAGAAACGATGGAATGAAATTAGTGGCAGGGAAAAAACGGGAAAGAAACCAAAGAAGAATCTGCACAAGCTCCGTTTCGTTTACAACCAAACCCTCACGGAGTGACCGAGATTCGATCTCGAGACTCAATGGTGAGAGGTGAGTGTTTATGATAATTCAGAAAAATGTAATGGAAAAAATATGTAGATCATTTATTATCGAATGAGAGTAATGAATACATTAATATCTGAAATACTATTTTTTAAAATATATTTTTCAAAGAAAGGCTATTTTTAATAAAATGTTATTATAAGAAATGTTGTAAAGTGAAAATATTTAAAATTAATATTGATTCTTGTAATTTACTCTTTACGGTAAAGCCGCGAGCTGCAGACTACTTCTTCCGCACGAGTGTTAGG
Source organism: Diploptera punctata (assembly GCA_030220185.1). Classification (NCBI taxonomy): domain Eukaryota; kingdom Metazoa; phylum Arthropoda; class Insecta; order Blattodea; family Blaberidae; genus Diploptera; species Diploptera punctata. Next base: position 2,151,627 of record JASPKZ010009353.1, on the reverse strand, counting down.
CATGTAGTCTACATAGATCACTACAGGCGTTACGTAAAATAAATGTTAAACTGCAGGTTTTATAAAAGGTATAGTTAATACTGAATTAAATTGAAAGATACCACGCACAGTTTTGAGCAAAACTGTATCGAGTTTTAGTTTACTAAATTAAAAAAGTAAGTATACATTTTATGTAAGGAAGATATATTCGTTACGAATTTAACAAAATATATTTAACAATACTTTATTAAACACAATGTGTACATTAAATTTAATTCTACTTTTTACCAGTCATTTTTTACAGTGTTTAGTGGTAGTGTCCTGTTTTCAAACTTCGCTAGATGATATTTGGGACATGGATTGTTGCATAATTTACAGATGCAGTCCTCCTTGGGCATATATTGTACTTTAGATAACATAGGATACTGGAAATACTGGATGGGTGCACATTTATGTGAGAAAAATATACGATTTTTAATATTAATATATTTTTAATTCCTCATTAAATAATAATTTGCGCGACACAAAATTATAGTTTCATGGCCATCTAAACTGGAGAATTTGGTATCATGTTTTTACACAAAACGATGTTTGGGTTAATATATTATTCCGATTCCGATTGAGGGTCTTTCCACTTTTCAGCGGTTGCCCTTTTACCAACCGGCTGCTGGCCCTTCACATCCACATGTGTCAATCACAGAGGTAGATGATCAACAGCCAGTGTAGGGGTGACATGTGGTTAGCATGTCGAGTCCCCCAGCCGTTATAGCTGGTTCCTCAACCTGGAGCCGCTACTTATTATAGCTACCCAATTGCCTCACGATGCTGAGTGGGCACCGGTCCCATACTGGCCGAAATACCATGAGAAAATTTCTTCCCCCCATGGAGACTCGAACCAGCGCAAGTCTCGTAACTCTGCGCCAAGGCTCCCTACCTTAACCGCTCGGCTACGGCGCGGGACTAATATATTATTAAGAAATATAAAAGTAATATGAAATTATATAAAAAATCACTACTATATAATTTGTGTGTTAAATATTATATATATTACAAGCCTAACTATGGTTTCCTGAAAAAAAATATTTTTCCCTTCCTCAATGTAATTCCTGTTTACAATAAATTATTATTTTTAGCTTTATTTGTGTGATTGGTAATTTTAAGATAATATAACATAGAAAGCTAATGATAAAACATTCCTGAGTCTGTAGATAAATTCAAATTGAAGAATTGAAATACTGAATGGTTTCCTAACAATTTTATTAATAATGATATCACGATTTTTATCAATTATTTGTAAGAAGATCACCGATGTGGTCTCGAGGTAGCGTGCTGCCTTGTCACGCAGCGGGTCCGGGTTCGATTCCCGGTCGGGACAGACTCCTAGGTGAGGTATTTTTCGGAGTTTTTCCTCACCTGTAAGACAAATGTCAGGAAGCGTAGGGTCCAACGGTCCCCGAAAATCATCCGACCATCATCATCATTCTTATAATTATCATCATCATCATCATTCTTATCATTATCATCATCATCCTTCACCGGTGTGGAAAGCATTGGGAAGCTTCACACGTATATTCCCTAGTAAAGCTGCAAAGCATAGGATGAAAATGCTATGATTGCAGTGAAAGACCTGCCCTCGGACAGAATTACTATGGATGGATTTGTGAGAACATTATTTCGGAAAAAATGCAATGGTTTTTCAAATGCGTTACGTATGATGAAATTTCAGTGGTGATTATGGATTACTCTAAAATGTTTAATAAACAAATGTCCTATTAATGTCCTACTCAGGGCTGGGTCGAGGAATGAGATGAGATAAAGCCACCTATAAAGAAGTCTGTTAATGACGTGGGTGCTGGTCGACCAAGCCTGACGCACCATCACGGGATAAATAAACGAAGTGAAACGGATGAGATGAGTATGGAGAAATGGTGGAATGAAATTGTGGCAGGGGAAAACGGGAGAAAACCTCGAGGAAAAACCTGCCGAAGCTCCATTTCTTCTATCACGAAACCCACATGGAGTGATCGAGATTCGATCTCGGGACCCCAGCGACGAGAGGCGAACGTCTAACCACTTGCGTCACGGAGCTGCCTCTAAATTGTTTAAAACGTTCATAATCCTGATCTGCATGACAGTTTTACCAACCTAAAAACAAAGGTGGATATCCGGATAATAATTTAGAAATCTACAATATCATCCTATTCGCATTTTGATTGCAATTAAATATGTATTTTTCTATTATAACTGGTTTTGGCCTTAGTTTATGTTGTAATGTAAACAGAAGCACGTGGTTAAGTGTGATTTCATTGGTCACATGAACCTAATGACATCGTTGTCCAGCGGCGTAGACGAAAACATAGTTCCCTGATCAATCTACATTTTATATAATATAACTACGATGTATGAACAAAATTATCGCAAAAATAAAATAATAAAGTAATAAAATAATAAAGTAATAAAACACAATATAACATATGAAAAAATGACAATGGTTGAACAGTAACTAAAAATTTATATAAATTTAAATATAACACCATTTCGCGCATGTCAGTTGACAAAGAGAGAAATTCAGTTTTTTCAACATGGCTGCTCGTGTTGAATACGTTAAACATCGTACGCTCCACCAATCACAGATGCCTGCGGAAGGATACATTTTGTGACTTTGTTTACAGTACAACATAAACTAAGGAACGAAATCTGTATAGAAGTTGACATCTATTCTACTCTATTGTAATTCTGTCCGAGGGCAGGTCTTTCACTGCAATCACAGCATTTTCATTCTATGCTTTGCAGCTTTACTACGTGTGGCAGCTTCACACCGGTAAATGACGATGATGATGACCGGATGATTTTCGGGGACCGTTGGGCCCTATTCTGCCTGATATTTGTCTTACAGGTGAAGAAAAACCCCGACAAAACCTCATCTTGGAGCCTGTCCCGACCGGGGCCGCTGCATGACAAGGCAGCACGCTACCTCGAGACCACAACGGTAGACAGATGTTGATAAAATAAACAATTTTGTTGATATAAAGATTGTCAACTTTGCATTATTATGTTAAAGTCTTGCTAAAGTAAATTTAGTTTAGAGGGCTGTTTAATATATGTTACCAAATACAGAGTGTAAAGTTTGTACTGTAATTACATATATTTTGATTTTATGTGGAATGGGGAAGCTGATCAATAATGTTTTATTATTTTAAATGCTACTGGTAGCGACATGCAATGTGAACATTAAGAGCTCTAACATCAGAGCGACGTTGTTAGCTCAATCAAAAATGCAAAAGATGCAGCCAACCTTAAGTAGTGGTCGCTCATTTTAGTCAGAAGGGATAGAATATTTAGTTTCCAAGTACATATATTTAGAAAATACCTTTGAATTTATGTGTGATTTCTCTCTAATGAATTATATAATTATTTATGATGTAGATTTTACAGTTGTAATTACCGATGGTCATTCTTCTATAATATCTAAGGTGAGGGACAATTGTCCTACTTAAATGAAGGAAGTAGTTTAGAACACACAGCCTTCAGGATAGCGATGTACTCAGGCTGGTTGCAGCAGTTAACAACGCTAAATAGTATTTTTTTAAATCGCGGTTTAGCAGAACATTTTTTCTATAGTTGTTTTCAGGAGAGTAGTTTGATTTAAACTCAGCAAGCATTGACCTATTTAATCTGTCTTATCTGATTAACTATAATTGGATGATTTTATGCATCAACTGGCTAAGCGCCATTACAAATGAGATTTTTATGCCATCTGTTGCACTGGCTGATGAAGTAAGTCTACGTACACTTTTAGCGCCAAATTTTTAAATATAGCCTTATTATTAATGAAAAATGTAAACGCCATCGTCCTGTTTTGCAACAAATGGCTATGAAACCAGATCTTCATAAATGCTAATATCAATTTTGCATCATGCAGCTAAGCGCCAAATGTTCCCGCTGTTAGATTGTTGATGCGTAACTGTCAAACAAGGAAAATAAATTGCAATATCCAGTATTGTTAGTTTGGCGCTATAATAAGTAGTGAAGATTGACTTAAACTTTAAACTTATTTTTCTCGAAACTTACATAATGGCACATAGCCGATTGATGTATAACGCCGCCCAATTATAAGCAATAATGAGTATAGATTTATCTCATTAAGGTAGTATTTTATGCTTTTTAACAACTCAGGTCATTAGCGACGGAATTAAAACCTGGACACAAAAGAAGAGAAATTTTGATCAGAAGGCTTTATTTTGATGCTTAGGATTTTTAAAGTGTTCAAATAAATATAATGTTATCTCTAAGAGATTCAGGAAATTAGAAAGTTATCTGGAACTCTGGAAAGAGAACTCTCAACTTATCATATGAATATTAGCAATTATTAATGTCGGCCATGTTGTGATTATTTTTTTTGCGAAAAAACGTTGTGAATCCAAGTGTGAGTTCACACAGTGGTCACTCTATCGACCTCCACGTAGCGCACAGAATTGTCGCTGTGTCAGCAGATAACTTCTTTACCGAGTGAGGCAGCATCTGGAAGGCTCTTGATCCGTCGATGCAACTTGGAGCGTCGCCTACGTCTGCATGCACTGCAGGAGATGAGGCAGAGAGAGCAGCAGATGACGAGGATGCCCGCTGCTCCCAGAGCGAGGTAAAGTAAGGGTAACTGCAGTATAAAGGAGCAGTGCTTTGCTGCTTCGTCGAATCCGGACGGGCAGTGGGAAACACCATCACACCATAATGAAGAGTTGATACAAGCATCCAATTCCGGACACCTGTGCATGCAGTCTTCCATCACGTAGCCAGCAGGTGGAAGCACCGACCGTCTGAAAAACACCATTTATACTACCGGTATTAACTTAGGAATAGCCTCTATCATATAACGATTAGCATTACAGGAGTATCGAATTCGATTTCTGGCTGTAACAGAGAGAACAAGATGCATTGCATAGACTAAATGAAAAAGCGAAATACTGGTAATGAAACTGAAATTAAGGTTTGCTATTGGGTCAGCCAAACCACTGTCTTGTGCCGTCCAATAATAGGAACCATTCTATTGGATCTTGACTTTTCAGAGCTGTTGTTTCTTTCTTCCTTTACCTTATGTATGCACCTCTACATCCCCCACGCAACCAATGCAGCTGGTTTTCACATTATTATTTGTAAGGTGTTCCTTAAATTGAAATATTCTGTCTCATGAAGCCAAGAGTGGGATTTTCAAAGAAAAATGGTTTGAAGTAAACTCAGCATGTTAAAGAAATATATCAACATTAATATCACAAGAATAAAAAAAAAACTCCTAGAAAAGACACAAACAATATCAGATCTTCTGAGAACCTCGGATTCAGTTTTTTTCCAAGGCATCACTGTACCAGGTATGTACCGTACTCAATATGAGTTCCTTACATTATAATGCGTTATATAATTAATGCTCTAAAAATATAGAATCCATCTGGATTTTAACTCGAAAACTAGGATTAAGAATTAGTGCTACAGTCTTTTAGTCTCAACATACTGATTACACTGGTCAACATGACTTTTGTCTCATGAGTAACAATAGTTGTACTTAATGCAGTTTTTTATCGTGTTTTCAAATATGTGTTCGGAATTTCTCCATCACCCACAGTTTTTTATTTCAATTTAAATTAATCGATTTAAATAATTATTTTTATAATAAACGTTTTTTCGTCCATTGTAAAATAAACCAAATGAGCTCACTCAGGAGATTTCACCTATGGTAAAGAGATGTCAAGGTAAATGGAATCCTAATATGCTGGCCGATTATTGTTAGACCATCAAGAGGGATGCTCCACAGGCGAAATATAGCAGAAAATCGTCAGTTCTTACTTTCTAGGTGAGTCCGAATGTTCGAGTATTGTGTAATTACGAAAATAAAAAATATTAAAATGTTTGAAATTATAAATTCCTGTCTCTCGGAAACCTTGCATGATGGAGAAAAACCGATATCATATTTGAATTCAGGAGAACAAATACTATCAGAATCACATATTTTTCTTTCTGAGACAAAACAAAGTTTCTTTTTTGTTGCTCAGTGTTATGAGCCAAGGCCTAATTGAAGTTTTAACTTCGCCGATTATCCAATCTGGACCTACAAACATTTGACCCAGTGCGGCAGACATTGCATTCCCGTCCATTCGTTATATTTATGGACTTTAGTTTGTGCGTTTCACGTGGAACAGAGCGAATCGATTTACTGAGTACATTGGATGAAATTGAGAAACAAATGTAATTTCTTCGTGAAACTGAAATAACGTTATGGCATAACAACTAGGTTAAATTGTAATTTTTTTAGCTTTCAATCTCTAGCTCTGATTCCGAGGTTATATTTTTTGGAAGTACTTAGAATATGAATTATGGCTAGCATGTGATTAAACACAACGTTTTTATTTTCTATTTGAAAATGTCACTCTCCTCTATATTATCCATTTTTGCATAGTTAACGAATTGCTGGAAAGTGTAGCAATTCCCTCCCAAATGGTGGAGAGCGTTTACAGCTGTAGTGTTAAAGTAGACCTACCCAGGCCAACAAGAAACGATGCAATGCTCTTTCAAAATATGTTCTAGAATTTTTTTTTTACAATCAGGGAAAACCCTAATCGGAATAGCAACGGGAGATTCGGTCATGTCGAAATACAACGTAGGGCTAATAATTATGGGATTTGGGCTTTTGATTGATGTCAGATGAAGGGTTCGGAGATAAGTGAAAATCTTCACCTGAGAATTTAGGTTGTTGAATTAAAATGTTCTTGTCTTCAGAGCTAAGATGTTCACTGGATGTTGGTATTTCGTGTTATGTAGAGAGTTGGGTAGGCAAGGTACTTTACAAGTTCTTACGGTAGCGAGTTCTTTGCTTCCGGATATTTATAGTTTATATTTTATGCACAGCTTCAGATGTGGGTGATTCCAAAGGGAAGTCCTAGATCTTCGTGAATTGGTCATTAACAATCCCTACCAACATGATATAAAGCGGCATTTCTGATATCTCACAGTGAATATTCATTCAGTAATGATTCTCCAAACGATGCGGACATCTTAGAGAGTATTTGTCTTGTTATATCTTTAAATATAGATCACTTAAACAAGCTTTTATACATACTTAAATTATCTCCTAGGAAGATGATCTCTGAGATAGGTAACATGAATATGTCTAATCTGAAGAAAAGTGACTTACCTTCGTGCTAGTTCTAGCCACGTCAGTGAATAAGAGCCCGCTTCCTGCGCAAGAAATTCCACGATGACACTGCGTGACTGTTCTGCAGCTTGCTGTTCTGATGAGGGAAGGGTAGAGAGTACAGGCTGATGTACCAGTTTGGTACTGCTGATGACCCAACCTTCTGAGAACACCTCTACAATGTGGTGCCGCTGAGATGTGGGAGGTTGAGGACACACAACAACATGCACAGAACCTCCCGAGTGGAGGGCTATGCGATTCCGTGTACCGCACAGTGCCTGCTCTCGTAGTCAAGGTGACATTCTCTTGCTCTGGATTCACAACCTGTTGCTGCAGCGATATCCCACGCAACTTCACGTACAGGTAACGACCCACTGATGGTTCTATCAGCCAAGGATGATTCTCGCAGTTCACCTGATCAAAATAAATTCATATTGATATATGAACGTGAAGTTGCTATTTGTTCTTCACTTAAGATTAATCTGTAATCGGGAGAGAATTCCAATACAGTCGACCATATTCAACATGTACAAAACTTTAGTATTACTACGGTATAAATCTGGGGGCACGCCGTAGCGTAGTGGTTAAGGCACCGAGCTACAAGCCGGAGGGTCCACGGTTCAAGTCCCGTTGGGGTCAGGATTTTTAAACTGACCCAAACCCTCTGGCGGCACTATGGCCCTGGGGTCGACTCAGCCTCTAACGGAAATGAGTACCAGACGCTTGTTCTGGGGATAAAGGCGGCCGTCACGCAGGGCTGACAACCCGGCTGACATAAAGTGCCGAGTGTCTAGAAAAAGTGGGAGCCTTAACCTCCTACTACCCCAAGGGCCTCCGGGTCCGTTGTGGGATCACTTTACTTTTTTTTTTACGGTATAAATCTAGGCTCATGTGATTTTTAAAGTATTATTTGCCGTAGAAATGTAGAATTTTGATAAGCAAATGTACTTAAGTGAAAACAGTACGGATCTCATGAAAAGAGGTCTAGCATATAGAATGGGTAAATACATATTTTGGGGTAGTTTTTGAATATCTTATTGTAGGCATGTTATTGAACATATCACTACCAAACTTTACAGTTACATACAAACATTCATAAAGGAGTTTATTTTATAAGCTCAGCGTTCTAGTTGTTGAGACATGTGAGGATGATCCGTTTATTTTACATTATAAGTCGATCATTCTTTATTTTAAAGTGTTTATTACCATCATCATCATAATCATCATAGCCATGGAATGAAATTTGTATGAGTGGATGGATACATAATATGGTAGTTTTTTCTTAATTGTTGATGATCCATTTCGACTAAGTTGAAACGAAAAATTGGAAATATGGAAATAAAAATGTTATTTGTTGCGAATAAAATTCCAGGATGACATAAGCGCTCTAGCTGTTCGTTTCTTATTTAATTCTAGACCACAGTGGCTAAAAGGTTAAACTATAATAATATTAAACTCGATTGTTACAACCCTGACAACATGATTATAAATCGTGAGACCGCTACAATATATGTACTCAACCTGTACAACAAGCATCACAATACGTCACAAATTCACGACGCAAGTACCAATTACTCAAAAAATGAAAACCAGTTTACACAGATCAGGGGTGACTTATTATCGTCATATTTTCAATATTAAAAACATTTTTGTAAATAGAAGACACTATTCAGATAGCATTGCAAAGCAATATGAAAAATCACTGAAGTTGCCGACGAAGAGCTATGTGAGTGGACGAATTTTAACATCGAACTTACTTCAGAGGTCAGACACTGTCTTGTGAGGCTAAATATTTACACGTCAGCTGTACAGCTCAGTTACACTTGTTCCATTAAATTCAAGTACAGAAGTCGAACACAATTGCAGAAAATTCACAACCGACGTTGAGATCGTTTAACAGCCTTTTTAATATTACAGGTATTAGTCGCTGGTCTGGAACAACTCACAAATGATGTTCAGATGTCAGTTATTTCAGACTTGTGATTCTTTTGCACGCAGGTAAACATTAGACAGATTTTCTTCCTTTATTTTCCAATGAAGGAGTTTAACGCTCTGAAGAAAAAAAAAATGTCAATCCTGACTGCGAGATTAAAAATCCAGATACATTGTATTTTTAATTATTATGTATAGAAAGGAAACGTTATAAATATTTTAATATCTTCAGAGAAGCTGTAAAATCTTTTAATAATTTAAATGTTTTCAGATTAACTCAGGCTAAAATTACCGTTTAGATTATTTTGGCAAAGGTATATGTTTTTGTCGTATATTTTACATTGATATTTTAAAATTATTTTTCAAAGTTGAGATTAAAATTATTGTTGGCAGAGGAAAATATCCTTATTGTGTTAATTTATATTTTAATCACTGAAAAAAACATTTGTAGACAGAGAAATACATCCATATTACATTAATTTATATTTTATACATTGAAAAATACCTATGAATTACGTAATTGTACGCCAAGCAGCAACCGTTATCAAGTAGGACAAAACAGCAAACGTTTCTTTAGTTTTTCCGGCCTGGTCTACACGTAACGTTTTGTCGTCAGTCTTGCATGATCATGCCAGGTTTGTCAAACAAAACGTTGCATATGTACGGCAAATTGGACGTTTTGCATGAACTGAATGACGATTGACAAACTCGCAAATGACTGATGGGCTGGAGCTTTGTGTACAAGCAAGACGGCGCACAGTGTGGTGTTTGACCGATTTAGGCGGCCAAAAGACGATTTTCTGAAATTTATTCTAGACAGGAGAAAATAACACAGCTGAATAATCGGGCGATAATACGGTACCCAATGTGTTACCTTAGGTCGTATGACCAAACGAAAGTTAACTGTCTCTCATTCTGCAAGTATCTTTTCTCGACGCTCTTTGTGCAAGCTTATGTTCCATATAGATAATTGCGTATTAGGGATTATATTTTAAGTAAGTAGTTATGGATTGTAATAAGGCATAAAGTATTAACACATTTTAATTCTTTTTATCCTCTTGATAACTATTTTGACTCAGATAAAGCTCCTTCAAATATGGCACTTTTTTCGTTATTTTTAGTACATTTAAATAAACTTGAGTATTTTAGTTATATTTCCGGGTACTTACCGACACTTTATTTTACTATAGCAGAAAGGTTAAAGTATTGACTTCAAGATTTCTGGAAAATCGATTGCGGAATTTTCGCGGTTTTCTGTGATATTCAGGTTCGTTTAGGTATCAGTAAAAACGTGATATTTTATACTATGTGATTATTTCTATTTTCAATTTCTCGAATTTTGTTTTAGAGCCATCATGTATCAGTATAATGACTCGAAAAGTCTCTTTAACATTATGCAATAGCAAAATTTGCCGAATATTAAAAAAAAGAGATTTGTTTAGCAAAATTGCCTTTTACACTATACAATTTACTCAGACGAACAAATAAAGGAAATACGGCACGAAAATTCTTCACATTTTAAGTCCGAATTGAAAAGAAGATTGATAGCAGCACACAAGAAGAGGAAACATTTATTAAGAAAAGTAGCAATTGACTTGAAGAATATTCACAATTCCTAAGGTAGTGAGTCTAACAGGACGGCCAACGAAAATTTTTCAAGATTTGAAGGAGATAAGCAAAATGAGGAAAGCAGCGGTTTTACCTTCCAGCACATATATGGGTGTCCTGACTTAAGCTGCATAAGCGAAGGTAGGAACTGCAGGAAAAAGAGATGATTATAAAGTACACGGAAATAATCAATTCTCCAAAGTGGGCAGGAAAATTTTAAGAGAACATACCGTACTCTCATAGTCTTTAGAAATACAAAGCACAATCATCAGCATTAAGAACACTGATCATGTTTGCTGAAGCTGGTTTTCTAGAACACAGTCTTAAGCAATATGGAACAGCGACAAAAACATGTATCCTTGTTACAGTGTGCTGAAAAGGGAAAAATGGATTCTATCCGGATAAAGAATCTTATGTTACCGACACTTTTACTGCAATTAATTTACAACAATTTACTATTATACGATTGCTGACATTTAGAAGAAGTAGCACAGACTTTAAATGAAGAAGAAAATACAACATTGGTGTTAATTTGCAACTGGGGTTGTGACGGATCGCAACGAACTCAATATAACTCTACTAGAAATTTGAGACTTAGGCTGACTCAGAGAGAAATATTTGTTAGAGGCCTTTTGTGCCACTTCAATTATATACAGTACAAATAAAAATAATTAAAGCCGCGAAACCTACACGCGCTTAACATATTATTGCTAATTTCAGATCCTGTTCAGACTGGTATAAAGCCACAACCTATGAAAACGCACAATTTTTTTAGGAAACTTCAGAAATGCTACTTCCAGTCAAATGTGGAATAGATACAGCTGAATCTGAAAAATAATTCTGAGAGGAGGTGAAAGTTTATCCTAATAAAGAACTGTAACTCTGATCATCATCATCATCATCATAAAAGTGATCTTATGTATGAATTTTTATGTAAAGCTAGTATTTGACCCTAACGGCCTTCATATGGCAAGGAGATGCACTATCTCCTCTACTATTTAAGTTTGTACTAGAGCATGCCATTAACTCTTTAAAGAATGAGGAAGGCTTACAACTCAATGGTATTAATAAGCTGTTAGTTTATGCTGATGATGTAGTACTATTGGCCGATAGCGAGGAGATACTAAAGAACAACACACACACACTGACACTAAGAAATTAGGACTGGAAGTAAATATCAATAAAACTAAATATATGGTCACACGTAGAAATTCATTATATCATGGAAATGGACAGCTAATGACAAATGAGGGAAATTTTGAGGAAGTGGCTGAATTCAAATACCTAGGAACAATAATCACAAATAGGAATGAGATGCACAAAGAAATTAAACATAGGCTCAATTCTGGAAATGCATGCTATTATGCATTGCAGAGACTCTTGATGTCCCAACTCCTTTCAAAAAACGTTAAACTGAAAATATATAAAACTATTATTCTACCAGTTATATTATATGGGTGCGAAACATGGACTCTTACTTTAAGAGAGGAAAGGAGATTACAAGTAGGCCTATTTGAGAATAAAGTACTTAGGAAAATTTTTGGACCAAAGATAGATGAACAGACAGGTGAATGGAGAAGACTACATAACAATGAACTACATGGTCTTTATAGGAAGCCAGATATAATAAGAACAGTTAAGTCTCGTAGACTGCGATGGGCAGGACATGTTGCACGTATGGGGAATGAAAGACTTGCATGGAAGCTTCTTGTAGGAAAGCCAGAGGGAAAACGCCCAGTTGGTAGACCAAGAATGAGGTGGGAGAATAACATCAACTATGATTTGAGGGAAGTAGATTATACAGGGAATGATTGGAAAGCATTAGCTCAGGATAGGGATGTATGGAGAGCTTATGTCCGTGCGGCCATGAACCTACGGGTTCGATAGTGCCAGTGAGTAAGTAAGTAACGGCCTTCATATGAGCAAGTGGAAATTTGAAGGATATCTTACAGAATGGCAAATGTACTTCACATTGCACGTACTGAACATGGATGGAATGTTTATTGCTTATAGCAGTGCTCTTATTCAGGTATAGTTTCTCAAATCTGATCATGGTGATTAATAATTGGATTACATAATTTAAAAACGTAAAATACATATTTTTCACTAAAATCCTTATCTTAAACTACAATTAATTTAGTAAGAGGGCACATATAGACTCAATTGAATTGCAAAAATAATTTTGGCCGCCTAAGGGTCAATTTCAACAACAGAGGTATCTGTATTACGCCAGTTTTCCCCGTGTATAATGCATAGCTTAAACTGGCGTAATACAGTTACCTCTGTTGGTGAAACCGACCCTAAATCGGCCAAATACCTCACTGTGCGGCGGACAAGTTGGTGTATGTAGACGTATGTCAATCTAATCGGTCAAACGTCGCTCATCTGCCAGTCTTTTGTCGGTGATACTGGAGGTATTAACTAGTGTTTTTACTGTGTATAGTGATGGAAAAAATGGCATCACATTTACGACACTGGTCTCATGAATTTTTCACGGAATTCATAGAACTGTACCACAGTTTTCCTTGCCTCTGGCACGTGAAATCGAAGAATTACAGCAATATAGATAAGAAAAACCAAGCTTACACCGCTTTGATGAGTAAAGTGGATAGTAAAGCAAGTAAAGAATCCGTCACAAAAAAATCAACACATTTCGAACAGTTTACCGAAAAGAGTGTGCTAAAATAAAAGTGCCAAAGCGTTTAGTTTGCGTACCAGTCTTCTAATGCAGCTCGATAAGGTCTGATGAAGTCAGGAAGGTAGGGTAACGACTGACCCAAAGACTAAGTACCAACTGTCTCCACGGAGAAGAGAAGCATTCCTCGGCGGTTATTTCACTTCAAACTATTCCTTCTTGGGCAGGTAATCTTGAAATACATCCTAAATAAATATTAACACAAAATGACACGAAACTTAACTCACAAAAACACGCAGAAGTGCAAATTTTATAGATTTGTTAACACGAAATCACCTTCTCGAAGCCATGATACAAAGCCGCACGAGTTTTGTGTCAGTCTTATTTGATCATGCAAGACTGACGACAAAACGTTACGTGTAGACCAGGCCTCAATCTCTCTACGTCAGAAGGAGAACTCAGCTGACAGGTACTCAAAATTACGAGTTATGTTGTACTTAGATTTCTAAAAATACATTTTTGAATAACGTTTTAAAAATAATTAATAAATATTACATGTATTTCATTTAAATAATTTCAGAAGCAACAAATTAGTGAGTTCGAAGAATGAAGGTAAGTTCTTTTCACCTGTTGCTGCGGGGTATATTGCGCAGGTTGACGTACAGGTGGTGGCACGCCTGTCAAACGAGAAAACTGCGGTTTTAGTAATTAACAACATTGGAGAATAAAAAGCTACTAGCGCTGGGGGACGATAAAATTAACACTTGAGAGGAGCTGTCACTCTTCTGGCGATGTAATTACTGTATGAACTGCAGGCTCCAATTAAAACCTTGTTTTATACAGATGAAAATTTAATTCAACACTCTTTGCTAATTGTATCCGCGCTTTCGTTCATATTTTTCATTTGAAACGAAAATAGAATTAAAAATAATAGGTAAAAAAAAAAGAACTTGATTGCTGACCAATTCATAAATTACCTTTTAAAAAAGTTAAATCGATTACGTAATTGTAAACATTGGTTAGAATTGTTTCGACTTGGCACAGTTCGTTATGCTTGTAGGTAAGTGCTTTGTGGACCATAATTGAATTTTTTAATATGAAAAATTGCACGCTATACAGAGTGATTAAATATGGTAATACAATGCCTGGGTTTGAATGAGGTGCAAATTTTCATATCAGAAACCCCATATAATCCACTGCTGTGGTTTCGGGGTAGCGTTACTACCTCGTATTCAGGAGATCTCGGTTCTATACCCGGCCGGGATAAATTTAATAGGATGATTTTTCGAGGGTTTTCCTCACCTGTAAGACAAATGTCAGGAAACATTTAGGATTAAATGGTCCCCGAATATCATTTAGCCATCATAATCGTCATTATCATATTCGTGAATGTATGCGTATAGTCTAATGTTGTGTTGTCTCGGGGGAGGCCCTGACATTGAACTAATAACTTATTCGGTGATGCCCTCCATGTCAAAAAAACGTATGTGTGTGATCCATAGTGAAAAAGCCTCTCCCGACAGTTCATGCCATTTTGATCCATATGGCGTGTGGCACGTGAATGTACACAGGGTGCTCTAAAATTCCACTTGTAGAGGGGACTGAGTTCATAATATTTATAATTGGAAACCATGTCCGATTCCGTGCTACAGCCGTTTGAAAAATGTTTTAACGCGACTACTTTTACAAGTAATTTATTATGAGGCGTGACACAGTACATCAGTTGTTTTACAATTCAACTCACTAATAACCAAAGAAACAAAATGGAAACTGAATCATGACTTGCATTAATAATCCCGGATACACCCTCCACAATCAATGTTTGCAATTTTCAAAATTTCGAAAAATTTCGACGTAAAAAAAAGACACCAAGTCTTGGAATACTCGATAGGGAATTTTTTTATTTAAACGAATCGCAAAGTTATTACTTGTTGAAACACGTGACTTACGTTCAGGCAATATTTGTTTTCAAACGGCTGTAGCACGGAAACGATAAGTTTCCGGACATGGTTTCAAATTCGAAATATTACAAGCACAGTCCCCTCTACAAGTTTCTAAGGGGATTTTTAGAGCACCATGTATAAGGTAAGAGGTTATACTGCGATATCATCATCATGAACAAATCCGTTTTAGGCCATGTGACCTGTGACGGTAAGCCTAACGAAGGTGGTCTTGATCTTTCCACTGATGTTTTGATCTTCCTTGGTCCCTATGCTTAGTTGGAGTGTTTTGGAAAGCCAGTTTTGGAAGTCTATTTCTTTCCATTCTTCTCAGATGATTTTTGCATTCTACTTAGTATCTTCCTTTCTGTATCTTCATCTAAACTTGGTACTCAAAGTTTTTTTCTGATAATAGTGTTCCTTTGTTGATTCAGTCTGTTAACTCCTAATAGTGAACGTAAGACGCGTATTTGCTTTCTCTAAGTTTATGAGACTATTTTTATATTTTTTCTCTTCTTCGGCTTTCCCCCACTTATAGGTTTGCCGTCTTCAGTTTCCATTTATCTCTATTATTCCAATCTCCCTCTTCCAAATTCCTATCATCCATTATTGTTCTGACATAGGTTTTCCATTTCCATCTTGTTTTGCCACGTTTATTTCTTCCAGGGGGTGACCACTGGTATATATTTTTTGGCCATCTTTCATTTTCCATTCTTTGTATATGACCATACCATTTAAGCGTTTGATTTTCAATCCTCTTAACGACAGATGTGGTGACATTCATTTCTCTCCAAAGGAATTCATTTTTTTATATTTAAAATCCAAATTTCACTTCCGTATTTTAGAGCAGCTTTTGATGTGATGTTATGTAATCTTAGTTTTGTATCTGTGGTCATCTGTTTACCAAAATGTCTTCTTATTACCCCATTCGTTTTATTATATTTTCGCAGAATCAATGTCACTCTTATGTTCAGTAAATACACTTCATAAGTATGAGAAATCAGACACTTGTATAATTTTTCCATCAATTTCAATTTTCACCCGTTGTATATTTTTTCTACACATTGCCATTGCTTTAGATTTTGAAATGGAGATTTTCATATTATATTTGCTGGCAATTTTGAATAATAGATAAGCTGCTATTTATAAGCTGTCTCCGAAATCTGATGATGATATCAGATCATCAGCATATAATATTGTTTTGACTTTAATTGAATAAAACTGATACAATATCCATCTAGACGCTATCTGGAACTATTCCTCATCCTTCCTTGTTTCAGCCACCCGACTCTGAAATTACCTTCCCTATTATATCAAGGACCGCCCGACTGAAAAACAGTTCAAGAAAAACTCACTACATATTACTTTAGATAATATAATATATAACGGTGTTCCATGTATTCTTTTATCTTTATATTTTAAACTTCCTTTACCAAGCCAATTACTTCTTCTTCTTCTTCCTTCCAAGTATTAGGCCAAGGCCTGTTACGATCCTATAGAAAATTTTCCCTCCAGCGTTTCATAGGACGGCCCAGTGATCTTCGTCCTCTTGGTATATAATTATAAACAGCTTTGGGGATCCGATTTGAACTCATTCTTTCAAGATGGTGTTTCCAATTTAGTTGGTACTGTTTAATATATTCCAAAATTGGCGTAGTCTTCAATTCTTTTAAGATATCGGTGTTCCTTTTCCGGTCCCATCTGGTGTAACCCGCTGTTCTGCGCATGAATCTCATTTCACAAGCCGTTATTCTGCTTTCATGTTGTTTTTTTAGTGTCCATGCTTCACTACCATAGGTCAACACTGGTCTAGCCAAAGTGTTATATAAACGTAATCTGGTGTTTTTTGTACAAGGGATGGTTTCATAACTTGATTAATAATTCCTAAACTTTTATTATAACTAGTAACTTTTTCAGGGATATCCTTTTCATCCCAGATAGAGAGATAATATCCAAGATATTTAAATTGATTAGATCTCTCTAAAATTTTATTCTGGAGACAGATTTTACTTTGTATGGGGTCCTTCCCATGAAATGCCATAATTTTAGTTTTGTTAATTGATATTTCCATATTAAATTTGGCACCTATTTTTTGTAAATTATAAATTGATCGTTCCAAATCATTTTCGGAAAGTGCCAGAAGAGCTAAATCGTCTGCAAAAAGAATAGCATCGAGTTTGAGGTTCCTATTGATGGGTATATATCCTCGTTGTGTTTTCCTCCATTCATTTATTAATTTATTCATGTATATAATGAAAAGCACCGGTGAAAGTCCACATCCCTGTCTTACTCCAGTGTTGATCTTTTCCCAAGAAGATAATTTGCCATCTTGTTTAACAGAGATTTCATTATCTTTATAGATGTTGAAGATATTAGTAATATATTGTTGTGGAAGGTTATCCTCAGCTAAAATTTGTAGTAATATATTTCTGTCTACTTTGTCAAAAGCCTTTATGAAGTCAACGAAGGCGATATGAGTTTTTATATTGAATTCCTTGTGATTTTCCAATAGTAGTTTTAGAGTAAAGAATCCATCTGTACAAGATCTACCCTTTCTGAATCCATTCTGCTCTTCTCCAATTATATTTTCATAAATTTTCCTCAATTTATTCTTAACTATATTAGCATAAATTTTATATCCAGAGTTCAACAAGCTAATTCCACGATAGTTATCTTTGATTTGGCGACTTCCTTTTTTGAAGATTGGTATTACAATGGATTTGCTCCAGCTTTGTGGTGGTTCTTGTCCTTCCCATATCATATTAAGGAGAATAAGAAATCTGTCTAAAAAATTTTTAGTTGAAAATTTAAATAATTCTTGATTAATGTGGTCTTCTCCGGGAGCTTTGTTACTTTTTAATGATTTAACAACATCAGTTAATTCATCTATAGAAATTACTTAATCTAATTATAGGTTATTATTATTGTTATTATTATTATTATTATTATTATTATTATTATTATATTTACAATTTTTATTTCTTTCCAATATCAACTTTATATTGTGTAGCCTGCCTATATCTATTATGTATCATTAATCATGTAGATAATTCATAATTGAGGAGTTGAATGGAATATGGGCATAACTCATGTTTTGCCCTTTTTCCGTTCAATGCATTTTTGCATTTTCGTTTCGATATCTCGATTACAGCAGGTTCAGCAGCTGATTGTTTCAATTAAAATGAAGATCAATGCTATGCATTTAGTTACGTATCAATTGCTAATATCTCAAACCGTATATTTTTTAATTGTGCTCATATTCCATTCAACCCCTCAATTGTTATTATATCTATTAGAGTTAATTGAGATTGTTATATTCTGATGTAATATATGTTTGTCCTGGTGAATGAAAGAGAAGGCCACATATGGCCTTAACTCCACCAGGCTAAATAAATCTAATCTAAATAAATCTAATCTAATAATTTAACCTGGTGAAGTGGAAGAGAGGACCTTACGGTCTTAACTCTATTAGATACAATAAATAAAAAAAGTAAAGTGATCCCACAACAGGCCTCAGGAGACCCTTGGGGTAGTAGGAGGTTAAGGCTCCCACTTTTTCTAGACAATCGATACTTGATGTCAGCCGGGTTGTCAGCCCTGCGTGACGGCCGCCTTTACCCCCAGAACAGGCGTCTGGTACTCATTTCCGTTAGAGGCTGAGTCGACCCCAGGGCCATAGTGCCGCCAGAGGGTTTGGGTCAGTTTAAAAATCCTGACCCCAACGGGACTTGAACCCTCGACCATCCGGCTTGTAGCTCAGTGCCTTAACCACTACGCTACGGCGTGCCCCTAGATACAATAAATACATAAATATAATAATGTTGTAACGAATTATGCCAAACCATAAAAATTGTAAGAAAATATACAATTACATGTTTGACCTAAGTTTATGTACATTCGTCCGTTTCCGGGGCTTGTTTTCAGACTTCAAAACAATGTGCCCAATGGGTTGTGGGCCCGAAGGGGTATGTGAGATGGTGTTCCCATCAATACACCATTTCCTCTGCACCTGATGATGCTATACATGGTGCAACTTAACTCAGTTAACCGACAATGCCATAAAAATTGAATCATTCTTATCTTATATTTGTCCTTTTTGTCTAGGGTAAGTTATTAGATTGAATTTCAGTCGGTTAGGTTAAAAGTTACCTTGTTCCTGAAAATGACCACCATTATATCGAATTTTTGACCATGCCTCAACCATGTGCAGTGGTTAACTGACTTATACCGCACCCTGTATACAATCTATCAATGCTTGGTCAGAGGAGCATAATTATAAAAGCAGGAAGCACCACGAATCACGTCAGCGAGATGAAGTTCATGATATCAACAGCAGGTTATTCCCGATGGGACCACAAAAGGAAAGAAATTTTCTTGCAGAACTTCAGTTCGAATCAGTTATCCATTTTATTAACAAACACTTATAATTGGAAAACTCATCCACAATATATGTCTATGGACAGAATCCCAAAATTCATTCTACACTTCCGCCCACATGGAAAGAGACGAGGAAGAGACGGGCTGAAAATCCAGTCTTGGGATCGTAACAGGTAACCGGTCTCCTTATGGAAGATGATTATATATGATTATAATATATTATAATTATATAGAATTAATATTCATATAATTTGTTTTGAACTTGACGTCCCAACTCCTTTCAAAAAACGTTAAACTGAAAATATATAAAACAATTATTCTACCATTTATATTATATGAATGCGAAACATGGACTCTTACTTTAAGGGAGGAAAAGAGATTACGAGTATTTGAGAATAAAGTACTTAGGAACATTTTTGGGCCAAAGAGAGAAAAACAGACAGGCGAATGGAGAAGACTACATAACTGTGAACTACATGGTCTTTATAGGAAGCCAGATATAATGAGAACAGTTAAGTCTCGTAGACTGCGATGGGCAGGACATGTAGAACGAATGGGGAATGAAATACATCTATGGAAGCTTCTTGTAGGAAAACCAGAGGGAAAACGCCAGTTGGTAGACCAAGAATGAGGTGGGAGAATAACATCAACTTTGATTTGAGGGAAGTAAATTATACAGGGAATGATTGGAAAGCATTAGCTCAGGATATGGATGTATGGAGAGGTTATGTCAGCGCGGCCATGAACGTACGGGTTCCATAGTGCCAGTGACTAAGTAAGTAACTATAATTTATTTTGAATTTTCAGGTTATTATATAAAATATAACAACTTGAAAATCTCTACACCTGAGACTGTTTAACAGCTGAAGATGGAAAATGTTCCGAAAGGCCTACAATATAATTTTTAAACTGAAATGAGGACGAGATTTCAGGTACAAATATTTTAAAATTTTAATCATTTATATATAGGGTTAAGTACAATTCTTGATACGTAACGTACTGGCAATCTATGGTCGAAAATCTATTCTAAAATATTATCTCAAATAATTACTAGTAAAAATCTCAGAATATGGCATCGCTTTACAAACGGCAAGATGAATGTAAAGTCAACCCATCATAATAATGGCAAGATGAATGTAAAGTCAACCTATCATAATAATAATAATAATAATAATAATAATAATAATAATAATAATAATAATAATAATAATAATAATAATAATAATAATAATAATAATAATAATAATAATAATAATAATAATAATAATAATAATAATAATAATAATAATAATAATAATAATATATTTATTTAGCCTGGTGGAGTTACGATCATGTGGCCTTCTCTTTCAGTCACCAGGACAAACATATGTTACATATAAATACAAAAAAATTACAATAATAGTCATACTAAACAATTAATTATCTGTCAAATTGAATAATAATGAAAATAATGTCTAATAATACAATACAATTAAATATAATTAAAATTAAACTAATGATAGAATGAATACAGAAAGGAATAACAGCTCGAATCTACTATACATAAAAAGAAAAGAAAGAAAAATAATACAAAGAAGGTAATAAATTAATCTATCGCTTATTATACAAGGCATTAGGTAAATATATTAACAGATCTTAAAACTATATTAAATAATGAAAAAACAAATTATTAATTTTTAAAAAGTAATATTAGTGAGTTGTTTCTGTTAATAATTTTATTTTCAATTTGTTTCTTAAAGATGGTAAAGTTTGTCAGTCTCTGACATAGGGTGGGCGGGAATTCCATGTTCTAGAAAGAGAAACTGTAAAATATTTCGAATAATACGTAGTGTGATGGGGAGGGATATAAACGACAATGTGCTGATGGGATCGGGTATCATAGTCTAGTGGTAAAGTTCATAAGGTTCAATACTTGGAATCCGCTGACGAACTTGTTTTTTTTTTACTACGTTGAGAATGCAATATCAATCATCCTCTTGAAAAAAATATTTAATTCGCTTCGAAAGAAATAAGTTTAAAAAATAATACAATTAAAATATAAATGCAACTTGTATACGAACACATAAGTATAGAATTGGAGTTGCTTCTTTTAAAAAACAATCGAGTTATGAAGATGCGAGTTACATGGCCTACTCATGTTTGAACCATGATGCAGTATATCCAGTGTTTTCAGATTGTCAAATATGAACTTAATTTTTGTCGAAAATTATAGCCCGTACGAAAATTTTGGGGAGAATAATTTGTTTTCGGAAATAAATAAAGATTAGCTTCACCTTGCAAGGAATATATCACTGGTATCAATAAATTCGATGTCAGACTGTCGGGTGGATCGAGAAAAAAAAATCTTTATCTAACACGCTCTACCTCTCGCCTGGAAAGTGAAAACACGAATAACATTAGAGCAAACCATGAAATCGAAATATTCTGAAATATATGGAAATATTTATCATCACTTTTACTTAATCCACTGAATTCCGGATCTGTTATACCTCCACATTTTATGTTTAAATTTATTTCCTTTATTATTGTTAATATTAGTCCACCGCTGTGGTATCGAGGTAACGTACTGCCTTGTCACGTAGCGGGCCCGGGTTCGATCCCCGGTCGGGGCAGTTTTCTGGGTGAGGTTTTTATCGGAGTTTTCCTCACCTGTAAGACAAATGTCAGGAAAACTTGTCCAAACGGTCCCCGAAATCATATGGCCATCATTATCATCCTTATCATTATCATCATCATCCTTCACCGGTGTGGAAAGCAACGGGAAGCTACCACACCTACAATTCACTAGTAAAGCTGCAAGCATTGCATGAAAATGCTATGATTGCAGTGAAAAACCTGCCCTCGGGCAGAATTACTATGGATGGATGGATGGATTGTTAATATTAACGCTTGGGTCCATATTTATTACGAAACTATAAAATTGTTCATATTGTCATGCCTTACGAAACCTGGACGAACCCATTCTCATGACATGATTTTTCCAGTTCTGTTAATATTTGGATATGCAGTCGAGAACCCAATGACATGATGTCGAGATCTTGTATACATCTATAGTTTTCTATTGATGCCATTTGTTGCTGCAGGCGCGCGGCTATTCGATGCATGAACTTCATTTTGCAGATATATATATATATATATATATATATATATATTAGACTAAAAGTCAGATACGTACAATGTTATTTACAAATATGGGTCGCACGGACAGTAAGCCGTACGTGCTGTTGACAGTCCGTTACAATAAAGTAATGTTTGGTAATAGTGTAACTTAAAAGAAAACACAATAATATTACATTTAGATAACAATACAATTACATTATACAGTACATTAACTTGGTTATGTAGAATTATCAAGAATTAATGGTATTGCAATTTGTTAACATATTTATTTATGCATGAATGAGTGTTGTTCTTATTTTACGCGTTTTGTCCGGAAATTTACCCACGTTTATCCAAATTTCTGGGCTTACCATTAACTCGTAGAATGCTAATCTTCCACGATTTGAATTTAGAAATCTTTCCGGTAATAACTGCCGCCTCCAATATTTCAAATCGTTACATTTTCCTAATATATGTGTCTCGTCTTCAAAGCTTCCGGACATTGGACATATTCGCATATCGTGATCGTAGCTAATTTTTAAAAAAATTTCCATGCCCATAACCTAAACCAAGCAAGCCCTGATTTCTCTTTAAATTCGAGTATATAAGATTATTTTCCCCAAACTTGTTTTAGGTCTCTTTGTAAATACAGTGAGCGTTTTCCCGCACATTCGACGAAAATATTTTGTTGGTTTAGATCTAAGTACCTCATTCTTATTTTTCTCCACACATTCTTGCGATTTTCAGTCCCTTTTTCCCATACCCAACCCATCCAATCTGTTGGAGTTCTCTCCTAACCTCATCTGCCCAGAATATACATATCCTCGCCTTTGTTAGGAGTTACTAGATCAATTTAATTTAATTACATTATTTGCCCATAGTCCACCGCTGTGGTCTCGAGGTAGCGTGCTGCCTTGTCACGCAGCGGGCCCGGGTTCGATCCCCGGTCGGGGCAGATTTTCTGGGTGAGGTTTTTATCGGGGTTTTTCCTCACCTGTAAGACAAATGTCAGGAAAACTTTAAGGCCCAAACGGTCCACGAAATCATATGGCCATCATCCTTATCATTATCATCCTTATCATTATCATCCTTATCATTATCATCCTTCACCGGTGTGGAAAGCAACGGGAAGCTACCACACCTACACAATTCCCTAGTAAAGCTGCAAGTATAGCATGAAAATGCTATGATTGCAGTGAAGGACCTGCCTTCGGGTAGAATTACTATGTATGGATTTGCCCATAGATGTCATGCGGTTAACATATCGGCTCAATGAGACATCTACCAGGCAACTAAGGTATTTGTAGGATATTGAGGTCGGTAAATTTTGCTCAGAGGCCTTTTATTCAGGCTTAAGGAACTTTTACGTGCTTCAAATCTTCAGACGCGGGACCCACGGCTTAAAGTCCCTCCCGGAAGACTTGCTCCTTGGATTTTTCCATCCATAAAAAATCCATCGACCCCGACCGGGTTTGAACCCGTGACCCTGGGGACGAGAGGCAAGGAGCATAACCACAAGTCCACCGCGGCCCATAATTTACTATGAATAACAAAATTAGAAAACAGAGTGAATAAGTGGCATTCTCTCCCACGCGATGATGGAAGCAATACCCATTTTTGGACACTTATCGATAAACGCATGGATGAGCCAATATGAATTCGATCTCTGGCTCGATTTCCTAACATACACTCAGCAATTAGAATCAGTTTATTGAGAGCGAGAGAGAATGCCGAACTTAACTGTACAGAAAGAACAAGACATACCGGTACCTTAAAGGAAAATTGAGGGTAGTAATTAAATATTAACGTACCTCCTCAGGCGTTCTGCTGGGCGATCTGAACCTTATCTCTCCGCTAGCACCAGAGAGTCTTTGTTTCCTGGAACACACCGGGGTCCTGATGAACTCCCAGCTGCCTTCGAAGTTGAAGTTCTTGAAGTCATCCGAAGCGTTCATATTGATGACGACGAAACGAAGTTCCACGACGTGGGCGGTGGAAACGAAAGTAAAATTAAAATTTCCATTTGGTGAAGAAGAGAGACAGTCTCTAGCGAGTGGCGGGGTGTCGGCCCAGGGTTTCTCGTATATCGTTAGAGAAGCCGTGCAATTCACATGACATTGGAGACGGTTGAGGTCAGGCTGCTGGAAATTTATACATTTTCTGTCTCCAGTGTGAAGTTTATTTATCTTTAATTTCACTCTCTCCCCTCGCTGCGCTTCGAACCGGTACGTGCAACTGCAAACAACACATACAACTGGTACATTGTTTAATTTTTACTTCTTTTTAAATTTGAGAAGTACCTTGTATTTTTAGTAACTCTACAGCCTCATCTGTGTCAATATGAATTAAATTCAAATTATCTGATTTCATTTGTTTTTAGCGAATTTCGAAGGAGTGAAACTATTGAGGTTGTTTTCATGAAATATTTTTGAAAAAAATAGAGACCTTCATCTATCCTATCTATCAATTTTCTAAAACTCATTGTGATCATAATTGAGGTTATGTAATCACTTAAAAAAATTATATAAGTATCTGATATATCAGTCTTCCTCAGTCAAAATGAACTTTTGTTAAACTATTTCGTTAATTATTTAAAAATATGTAGGTCTTTCAGAACGTGTTCCATCTTCGGAATGTCATTTGGTACTGATAATTTAAGATTTTAAGATTTAAGATTTATTTAGCCTGGTGGAGTTAAGGCCATGTGGCCTTCTCTTCCACTCACCAGGACAAACATATATTACATAAGAATATAACAATGTTAATTAACTCTAATATTAAACACTAAGTAAAAATTTGATCAAAAGATAATATCTAATATACATATTACGATCTATAATACAACCAGTTAATATTAGTTAAAATTAAGACTAAAAATAATAATAAAATGTATACAAGCAAGACATATTAAATTGTCCCTGTCTAGTGTATATAAAAAACAGGAAAATAATGAGATATAGAAAACTAATTTTACGATTATACAATATTTAAAACAAAACAAATAAAAATATTTGTTATTCTTAATATTATTTACATAAATAATTAAATATATTAATATTGCTAAAAGAATACTATCAGTGAGGTGTATAAGTCAGTTTGTTATTAAATAATTCTTTAGTTTGTTTTTGAAGGATGTTATAGTTTGACAGTCTCTGACATAGGGTGGAAGGGAATTCCATGTTTTGGTAAGTGACACCGTAAAAGATAATGAATAATATACAGTGTGATGAGGCGGGATATAAAGGACAATGTGCTGATGGGATCGAGTGTCAAGATTATGTGTGTCGGATAGTCTGATGAAGCGGCGTGATAAATAATTAGGCGATGATGTGTGAAGTATTTTATAGAGAAGGGATAGGGAATGGACAGTTCTACGATCTCTTAGACGAAACCACGATAATTGTTCCAGGGACGGTGTAACATGGTCAAATTTGCGAATACCACAAATAAAACGTGCGCAAGAATTATGAACACGTTGAAGTCTTTGAGTGGAAATAATATTTAAGTCTGTAAAAAGAGTGTCACAATAATCAAAATGGGGCATTGCAAGTGTTTCTACTAACATTTTCCTAAGGGCGAATGGCAAACAATTTCGTACACGATTTAATGAATGTATTATTGAGAAGACTGTTTTGCATGTATGGTTTATTTGTGTATTCCAATTTAAGTTTTTGTCAATAAATACTCCTAGAATTTTTACTGTCTCACTATAAGGGATTTGAACTCCATTTAGTGACACATGCGAAACTGTGTTTAGGTTAATTGTAGATAATAGTCTCTGATGACCCATAATGATTGATTGTGACTTTGTAGGATTTAATTGCAGTCCATATTTAACTGTCCAAGTCATTAGTGAGTCAAGATCCTCGTTAATTTTGGCAACAGCGTCATTTAGTGAATATTTGTCTGTGTGGATGTAGATTTGCATGTCGTCTGCAAATAAATTATGTTTGCAATGCTTTAGGGAGTTAGATATGTCATTTATGTAGATTGAAAAAAGCAAAGGTCCAAGTACCGAACCCTGTGGAACCCCAGCTTTACGGAAGGACCAAGAAGAACATAATGTATGATTTCCTATAACAGATTGCTGGCGCTCATGAAGGTAGGAATTGAACCATTTCGTGGCACTATCAGAGAGTAAGAGGTTTTTAAGTTTATGCAACAATAAGTCCAAGTCTACCGTGTCGAATGCTTTACTAAAGTCCAGTAATGTAAGAATGGTAAGTTTTCGATTATCAGCAGCTTCGCGTATGTCTTCGCAAATATTTAGTAGAGCAGTATTTGTATTGTGTCCTGTCCTGAAGCCTGACTGAAATTGATCTAGAAGGTTGTAATCATTTAGGTATTCAGTCAGTTGTTTATGGACTAATCGTTCCAGAGCTTTTGAAAGAGTAGGTAAAATGCTAATGGGTCGAAAGTCGTTCGGGGTTGAGGGCGTTTTAACTTTAGGCAGTGGACGTACGAGGGCTTGTTTCCACAATGAGGGATATGTAGACGTTTGTAGTGAGGAGTTAAAAATATGAGTTATAGTAGGTAGTATAGCTTCGATTATTTTATTCAGTAAAGTAATATTTATACGGTCAGTTCCTTCTGCTTTGGTTTTTATTCGCATGATGGCTTTCTTTACGTCGTAGTCTGTAACATATGAGAAGTGGAAATGTTCTCTGTCGGGTTGATTTGTCAGTGATAATTCATTTATTGTTTGTTCTTTATCCTTTGGAGTAGTAGTTATACCTGTGAAGTGATTATTGAGTGTGTCCAGGGAAACAGGTAATTTGTCTACCTGTGTGTCTTTTCTCCCAATTCCCATTCTATTCAAGTTTTTCCAGATTTCTGAAGTATTGGTATTTGTTAGGTTGTATAAATGTCTAAGTTTGGCGTTTCTTATAGCTTGATTTGTCTTGTTACGTAACTGTTTATATTGAGTGAGACTTGTGTCTGTTTTGTTGAGTCTATATTTCTTATGTGCTGCGTCTCTATCAGTCATCAAGTTACGAATTGAGAGAGTCATCCAGGGTGCAGGGCGTCGTTTCACGAGTTTAGTTTTTAGTGGGGCGTGTATGTTGTATAATTGTAGTATAAAGTCATTTAGTGTCTCAACTTTTTCATCTACAGAATGCAGCGTCCATATTGAATGCCACGGCATCTGCATAGCTTCTTCAATTAGGGCTGCATTGTCTATATGTTTTAAGTCTCTATACGTAATAGTCTTTCGAGTCGGTTTAGGGCAGTGCAGCGAATATGCTAAGAATATAATATCATGTGCTGATATTCCCGGGGCTGGCAGTTGCCCGTGAGTAAGTACTCTGTCTGGATTATTAGTTGCAATTAAATCAAGTAACGTCTCAGAGTGATGAGTGTGATGTGTAGGTCGTAGGGGTAGGAGAGTCATATCACAAGCCTGGAACGTAGCCATCAATTGTTGTGTATGTCTGTTATCAGTGTCTAGTATATTTATATTAAAGTCGCCCATAACGATAACGTGTTCATATTGTATTCGCGCGTTTTGTAAAGTGGACTCAATTTCAGCGATGGCTTTTATTTTAGGAGGTTGGTATACTACACAGAGAAGACATTTTTTGAAACTGACAAATATTTATATGAACATAATTTCGGCAGATGGTTCGTTATTAGATAGATACACAATTTTAGGAGTAAGGTCTGTTCTAACAAAGGCTCCAATACCGCCCCCGCGACTGTAAACACGATCGTGTCTAAGAAAAGTATAACCATCCATGTCAATTAAAGAAGAGGTAATGGTGGGATTTAGCCACGTTTCAGATATGAGAAGAGCATGAATATTTAAAGAGAAGAAAATTGTTCTGATTTCATCTATATGTGATGTGCAGTAATACTTTGAGCATTGAAATGGGCTACCTGCAAGGAAGTAGGGTATGTGGATAAAGATATTTCTAAAGCATTCCTTGAAGTAGTGGGGTCGAGAAGGGGTGTGGGAAGGTTATTGTCCTGTAGCCTGTCAAAGACTGTCAAAGGAAAATCATCATTTAAACGAAAAATGGTCGTAAAAGATTTCAACAAACTTACAAACTAAACTTGATATCACGTCACTAAGAATATCTTAATTTTATATACTATTAATAAAATGTTTAAAGTGAAAAGTGATAACTGTCGGTTTTTCACTGGCCGTGTTCGCACTAATTATATTTCTGAGGCCCGGAGTATGATGCGTTTGTTATCTCCTTCTTTAACATGGATTGATCCGTCAATTGTCCACACATTTGTTACACCATATTAGGAGATGCATTCTTTTAATAGCTTATACCTCATTTGAGTTAAGTCTTCCCTAATTGTTATACCACTCCCTTTCAGCTGTTTTTTGTTCTGGAAAACTTCTCTACTTTTCCTATAGCTTACGAATTTGACGATAACCGGCCGAGGCCGGTCCGCCTTTCTCCCCACACGATGGCTCCTATCAATATCACTTGTTTCTAATTTAATACCTATTTTAGACGTCACATCGACAGCTATTTTGTCTGTATCCTCAGCGTCCATCTCAGGGATGCCAAAGATACGTAAGCATTGGCGGCGTTGGTACTGTTCAAGGGAATCAGTTTTTTCGCACAACAGTTGTTCTAGTTTCATTATTTTAGCATCCCTTTCCTGTAACGACAGCTCCAACTGTTTAATGACCTCAGTGTTCCGATCTATGGTTGTTTTCAACTCACTCACTATAGCCTCACGCACCGAGTCCTTTAGCAGCTGCAACATGGCAGGGTCCCTCAAACATTCCTGCATCACACGCTTTGTCATTTCTTCTTTATTCTCGTCGGAATTCTTTGTTTTGCGTTAATGATCATGAACAAAATTTATATATATATGTTATAATTAATTTTTTGACATTGAGTAATGCAAGCTTAATATAACATGATAAGAAAATTAAATGCCTGAACGGGATTTGTAATGGATAGCACGCTGGGGTACCAACCCAGAGGTCCGGATCAAATACCGTCCAGGCATTTATTTTTCTTATCATGTCATATTAAGCTCTGTGTCAAAAATTTAATTATAACATCGATAAAGCGTCACTGCTATAAAGTAAAAATATTATCTTTAATTTGCTTACTTGTTATAGCTTGCTACCAGATGACAGTGAATACCGAGTTCTCGCTACGTCTTGTAAAACTGGAGAATATAATATATATATAAGAATGATAAATGTTTGTTTTGGATTTGTCCGGGTTCAAATCCAGTCCCGGAATTTATTTTTTTATCATGTCATATATATATATATATATATATATATATATATATATGTGTGTGTGTGTGTGTGTGTGTGTGTGTGTGGGTGTGTCCGTTAACGCTCTGCCGACCGCAATTTTTGTTTAATCGAAGCCAAACTCGACATATAGCCATTCATTAAAATAAAAGAAGAAGAAGGTTGATTTCATTAGCTAGCAAAATCGAAACATAGATAGGCCTATAGGAGTTCACCTGAAACATAAATTTAAAAATCACTCTAGCGGCTGCATTTTTCGATGTTTCACAACGAAACTCGGTATATGCTATTACAATAAAACGATGAAGGTATTCTTTAAAAAAAGCGAAATCCGACCTTTATAAGCAAGGGTTCACCTGAAATCGGAATGTAAAAATAGCACCGTCATATTTGCCTCATCGCAATTTATCATATAAGATACATTGCATTCATTTATTTCATATTTTAATAAATTAACTGAAAAATGAACCAATAGATATTATTTAAACTTATATTATAAAATAATATACAACTATGTAATAACTTAGGTTAAGCATTATTTGTTTTCACTGCAGTCAGGAACTTTTAAATAAGCTGGCGACAGAAACTGAGTTCCTCCAATTTAACAAAATAAATATACATTCCGTAAATCAGCGAAACAAGACCATAAATGCGACTTGCGACTTTGATTTGTTTAAGTAGTCCCTGCGTGACGAACTTTGTATCATAAAAATGGGATTGTTGGTAATTGGATTACTGTATGTTACACGTTATTGTCTTTTGGTGCTTCCGCTTGATATTATACATCATTTCCTTAAATACAGCTTCAATGAAATCGCTACATGTAAGGTAAAGTTTCTTACGACAGGTCAAAGAGAATGCTAAAATCGGATTTTAAAAAGTAACTTCACAAAAATACTATGCCTGATGGAAAAATTCTTACTATATTTCTGAATTCAGTATGAAAAAATACACTACACTCAGTAATCAGATTTCTTGTCAAGAAAACTTTGTTGACCATTACACTGGCCAACATGATTTTTGGCTCATGAATACCAATAGTTGTATTTAATGCAGTTTCTTATCGTGTTTTCAAATATGTGTTCGGAATTTCTCCATCACCCACAGTTTTTTTTATTTCAATTTCAATTAATGGATTTAAATAATTATTTTTTTTAATACACAAGTGATCTTCTTGGTGATATAATATTAAAATATATATGTAGTCAATATGCCCATTTCACCAATTAATGTTTTAAAATGGTCAACAAGTTTCTACAGCCAAGCTGTCATTCTCAAGACCAGATATTGAGTCAATATCTGGTCTTGAGAATGACAGCTTGGCTGTAGAAACTTGTTGACCATTTTAAAACATTAATTGGTGAAATGGGCATATTGACTACATATATATTTTAATTATTTTTTTAATAAACGTTTTTTCGTCCATTTGTCCATTGTAAAATAAAACGGGGAACACTTTCATCAGGAGATTTCAGCTATGGAAAAGAGATATCAAGGCAAATGGAATCCGAATATGCTAGCCAATTATTGTTGGACCATCAAGAGGGATGCTCCACAGGCGAAATATAGCAGAAAATCGTCATTTTTTACTTTCTAGGCGAGTCCGAGTTTTCGAACATTGTGTAGTTACGAATGTAGAAAATATTAAAGTGTTTGAAAAATTATAAATTCCTGTCTCTCGGAAACCTTGCGTGATGGAGAAAAACCGATATCATTTGAATTCAGGAGAAAAAATACTATCAGAATCCCATATTTTTCTTTCTGAGACAAAAAAAAGTTTCTTTTTTGTTGCTCAGTGTTATTATTATTATTATTATTATTATTATTATTATTATTATTATCATCATCATCATCATCATTATTATTATTATTATTATTATTATTATTATTATCATCATCATCATCATCATCATAGTACATTCACGAATTTAGGCCATTTGTTGATCTGTTTCGGCCTCAAGAGAAACATCATCCAAAATAATTATTATCATTATTATATTATTATTATTACTATTATAGAATGCAGGATGGAAGACTACCGAAGGTCGTCTATGCATTGAAAATTGAAAAGAGGAACAGAAAAGGAAGACCAAGAACAACCTGGAAGAACAACATTCAAAATTCAATGAAGAAATTTGGTGTAACGGATGAAGACACAGAGGACGGAGAACGATGGAAAACTTTAATTAAGGGAAATTTGTGAATGTTTGTTACAAACTGATAGTCTATAAGTCCGTAGTCATTTATGTTTATTTATTTTTTTAAATTGATGTTATTTACTAAGATTGGTTGGAGAAACCCTCAATGATGAGGAAAATTCTCAAAATAAATAAATTATTATTATTATTATTATTATTATTATTATTATTATTATTATTAACCAAATTAATGTTTGAAATCGCAAATTATCCCTGATATTGTAGAGATCTATTTGAATTTGTTTGTCTACTTTGTGTCTGACTAGCAGAAGTTATCAACAATATCTGCGTTAAATAGTTCTGTTAAACTCTCCTGTAATTCGTACTAATAATATATATATTTAGATGCTATAATTATATTTTTGACAATTGGCAATGAAGGCAAATATAATATAAAAAGAAAAATAAATGCCTGAGTCGGGAATTGAATCGGAGTCTCTGAACTCTGTACGATTAGCGCTCTACCATCTGAGCCACTCAGGTATCCTAATACATTAATTTTTTTATATATGTAGTATTCCCAATTTTCACGAGAGGTAGCGAGAAGTCGCTCCAACATCCATTTAGTGGCCACCATAACAGGAAGCAAATTTTGAAGAGAATATTTATTTTATAGAAGTAGCGCTTGTATATGCAGATATTATAATTATATTTTTGACATTTGGCAATGAAGGCAAATATGATATGAAAAGAAAAATAAATGCCTGAGTCGGGATTTGAACCCGAGTCTCTGGCTACCTGAATATCTCTCGTGTAAATTGAGAATATTACATATGTAACAAAGATAAATGTGTTATGATACCTGAGTGGCTCAGATGGTTAGAGCGCTAATCGTACAGACTTTAGAGACTCGGGTTCAAATCCCGACTCGGGCATTTATTTTTCTTATCATGTCATATGTATATGTATATATATATATATATATATATTATAATTACATTTTTGACATTGAGCAATGTAATTTTTTATATATAATAAAGACGGTTTTAACCTAGATTTACCTAATATTGGGAGATCCACCTCTTCCATACAGGAACACATTTTTAGGAGCCTGGAACTTCTGTGGAGTTTCTGGTAGGGGTCCTTGAGATCTACTTACAAATTTTCTAGAACATGGACCTTTACCATAAGGTTCTCCATCTTGATGTAAGTCCACAAATTCATACAGAGCTCGAAATGAGACGGGCCTGTAAATGAAATGCATATTGACTTAAGTCTAATTGTTAGAAAACAAGTGACAGGGAAGTAACATAATTAAAAAAAAAAGTATTTTATAATACTTTAAGTAAAATAACTGTGTTTAGAGTTTGTAAATCACACACATTGTAAGAACACTTTTTATTGACAACTTAATTCCCAAATGGGAGTCAATGACCAATCACGTTTCAATGAATTTTGTTTTACAACCAATCAAAGTCGTGTTTCACCTCAATATTTATCGAATTCTGTTTACCAAAATAAATAAAGCTCCTCCTTTTTAATATTCTGAACAGATCACAGCATTATTTTGCAGTGACTGACTCTCCAACAACTGCATTGAATATAGGCCTGGCAAATAATGAACAGATTCCTTCGAACTACACATTTGATAATTGTGTATTCAATAATTGTGTTTTTAAATAATGATTTAACTGAGTTATTTCCTAAAATAATTAATAACCTATAATGTTGATTATAATGTACAGTTTGATGCGTTTAATTTATTCTCCACTAGAATGCATTCTTATAATATTGCGATCCTATTTGACAATGCATAATATGATCTAGTTGCAGTGGATGAACAAATGAAACATATCTAAACATTTCTAATTTGTTTTCAAACATCGCCGTTAACATTAAATATACGAACATTTTAAAATAACTATATTTAAATAATGATTTGTGAGTAAACAGCTTAATTTTATTCGTTAAACAGTTCTAACAAATGCCACTCTTGGCTTGGTCCAAATTCTCTAGATAAACTGCAACTCACTCGTGGCATTACATAAGATAATAAATGCATAAAAAAGATTGTAATGTATGTGATACACAAATTCTAGAAAAATATAATTTATTATAAGAAAATACATTTTAGGATGGAAAATTCCAAGGAACAAGTCCTCCGGGACGGTGGGTCCGGAGTCTGAAGCTTTTCAGGCTCTGAAAGAACCGCAAGCCTGAATGAAAAGGCTTCTGTGCAAAATTTAACCTTAAGAGGGTTTATTATAGGTAAAGAGGTAAAGAAGGGATTTAGTGGTGCTAGGAGTACCGAAGGGATTTCTCCTTGTGCGAGAAATTAGGTTGCTCAGGTTGGAAATCGGTAGAGTTGAGGTTCTTCCTCTAGGGATAAGCAAGGAGCTGGCCGGCGCAAGACTACGCGAGATGAAGTTTAATAAAAAATATTTTATTAATCGATGGACACTGTATACATATGTGAGATTGCAGACACATTGAGGTCGGACAAGGTATTGACCGCAGTAACGCATTTAGAATCCAGATGGAATCTCTACTGATCTAACACGGATGAATAAATTATAAGTGAAGTTATGTTTGTATTTTGTTAATTTAAGGCCATGCCGGTGAGTCTGTCCCGACTCCCGCCTCGGTGAGTTCCGCCGGACTCAAAACGCTGAACTCAGAATGCAGAACTGACTTAATATAATTATTGCTAGGTATGTGGTAAACTTCGTTACCCTCTCTCTGTCATCATGTCGTCATGAGGTCATTACCTTGTCGCGATACAACACTTTATTATATTGGTTGACAACGATTCCTTAGTACCAAAGAAGGAATCGCCGTCTTTCCATTGGATAAGGATCCACCATGTTCCCTGTATGGACACTCCTTTGGGTCAGTGGTCATTTCCCGCCTGTTTGCTAGGCTTCGCGTCCTCGCGGTTTGTCGAGTTCGTTATAATGGGTTGTTTACTCGACGCTGTAGTTCCCAAGCCATAAATCATGCTTTGTTAATGACCTGTCAGCGAAGCTCGGATTAAGATCTTGGATTACTGGTCCACAAAGAAATGTCCAGTAATCCTCTAGTACAATAAGTTTTCTTAAATTTTAACTCTTTTGTAGCCGCGTCAAGAGCCTGTCGCTTAACAAAAGCGGTACCATGTACTTGTTAAATGAAATAGTTATTAACTAACTGATCGTTTATTCCTAATTCTATGAACTTCGTTTGATTCAATTTATTTTAATTTAATTATATGAAAATCAAAATCCTCGTGTTCTTACGGTTTGATTTCATATAAGTTTCACATATTTGCGACGATTATTTCGTCCTATAGACATTTAACATGATAATAATACGTCCTAATTAATTTATTATTTTAATTTATTAATCTAGGAGTCGGAGTGAACCTAAAGTCATCCATTCAAGTATTACCTTAGTTAATAAATAAGTTGGAGAAAATGTTTATTATGAGGCATGGTGGCTGTATAAAATAATGAAACATAACAAAGAAATTCAGTTAATATAGACCCTCCATGAGGCGGTTAAATTGGACCTGGGTCCACTTTACACGAATACGTATATTTTATCAATAAGGGTGCTATATGTAAAAGCCACATACTTAATTAATTTTATTTAATATCCTTGTAATTTTACCTAAACCCAAAGACCGTCGCTGTCTGCAGATGAATGATGTGTAATTGTTATAATCAACGATAATTTTTCAAAACATTAAATACATTTCAACGCTTTTTAATTACGATCAACCATAAATACTTTCAGATTAACTTGTGTCTGTCTATATAAATTAATAGAGCAAATAAACTTAAAATTGTCTAAAGGCTAGGATGGACGCTGGGGTCCACTTTACCCGAATATGGAGGTTAAAGTGGACCTTTCTTGTAATGTAAAAAAAATTATAAATTATGAAGATGTTTCCACATTTGAACAAAATAACAATGCTATTTCATAGTTACAACACTAACGATAATCACTGTAATTAAACAAAATTCAAATCCCTTAATTAAAAGAAGAAAAACAAATTTAAAACAGAGGTCCACATTACTCGAAGTTCCTCTATATATAATTCTTCTGTACGTCTGTTTGTCACTGAACTCCTCCTAAACAACTGGTTTGATTTTGTGTGTGTGTTTCAATGGATCCCTCGATGGTTTAGATTCACAATTGGACTCCCTGAAACTGTTAGGTGTGGGAGTTCACCTGAAGTGAAAATTTAAAAGACAGCCTAGCGGTCACAATTTTTTTTCAGAACGAAACTCAGTATATCATATTAAAATAAACCGAGGTAGGTATTATCTAAATAAATAATAGTTTTAAAAAACTAAAACAACACGCTTTATTAGAAAACCGAACTAAAAAAATGAAAAATAATTTTAATTTCCAACACGCTTGGGATAAATAATTTTACCATCAAAAGCGTGGGGTGCTCTTTATCAATTAATATATTTGATAATAAACAGATATTGGTAAAAGTAAAGTCTCTAAGAAGAAACTGTAAAAATCATAAAAAGCACCCCACGCTTTTGATGGTAAAATTATTTATACCAAGCATGTTGGAAATTAAAATTATTTTTCATTTTTTTAGTTCGGTTTTCTAATAAAGCGTCTTGTTTTAGTTTTTTAAAACTATTATTTATTTTTTATTTTTTAGTTTTAATATTTTACAGAATAAGATAAAAATATAAATATCTTTAAATTCGATTCTATTGTAGTATGAGCTGAAAGTAATACTCTTCTAAAAAAAACCTTCCAGCCGGATTTGATCCAGCGACCTATGGATTATAGAAATTATATACCACTACAGTTCACCGCGCTACCAACTGAGCTCTTACAACGATTGAATAAAAAATCGAAAAGCCCTCAACCTATTATACCAGTTTTCATTTTTTTGATTTTCTGATGATTCTGGCCAGGATTCTAGAAACAAAATATGGAATTATTGTATTGTCACGGGTCCTTTACAAGTACACAAAGTTTCAAGTCGATCGAATGTTTCTAAGTGGGTGAAAATCGTGTTAAAAATTCCGTTACATAGATACAAAGACACGTTTTTTATTTTCTGATGATTATGGCCAGGATTTTAGAAAACAAATATGGAATTATTATATTGTCACGGGTCCTTTACACGTATACAAAGTTTCAAGTCGATCCAATGTTTCTAAGTGGGTGAAAAGCGTGTCCAAAAATTCCGTTACATAGATACATACACTTTTTTTTTGATTTTCTGATGATTCTGGCCATGATTTTAGAAACAAAATAAATTATTATATTGTCACGGGTCTTCTACAAGTATGCAAAGTTTCAAGTCGATCCAATGATTTTAAGTGGGTGAAAATCGTGTTAAAATATTCAGTTACATAGATATAGGCCAAGCTAATATAAAGTGTGTAAAATGAGTGAAATCCGACAATTAGAAGTGGAAGTTTACTTGAACACGAAATAAAAAAACTGCCAAAAGGACTGGATCGATTTTGATGACTCTTTTGTGTGCGTTTGAGTGGATCCCTAGGTGGTTTCGATTCACAATTGGGCTCGGTAGGTGGTGCTGCGATCAGGATATAGACATTTTTTATGTCAGATATGTAGTCATCTTGCATTATCGACATATTTCGCACGAAATCAATGTGACGTCATAATCCACGCTTCTTGAGCTACAACAGATGGCAGTGAGGAGTTTTCTTGCGAACTTATTTAATAATATCTAATTACGTCTTAATTGGTGAATTTTATGGTGAAAAAGTAACATTTTTTATCATCCACCCATGACACGAGAATTGAACGTTCAGGCAGGACAAGTCTGCCGGGTCAGCGTATATTACAACATTTTGAAAACCCACAGTATTCGCATTAAAAGAAAGTGATGTCTTAGGCCTTTATATAATATATTGTTTTATTCAACGCTTTGGGATCTCATTTCGACATTTATGGTTTTCTCTCCTGCCATGGCGTACTTGTAACCCACTTCTGAGGTTGGGGCACCTGGAAGGCGAGGTTACGCTACCCCGACGATATGAGAGTTGATGATGATGGTAATGATGCACCAAAAGAGGCCTTAAACTAAACTTAAGCTAATTCGGCCAGATGGTGTTAGAGGACCGTTTTGGCTTAAAGTTTCCTGACATTTATCTTACAGGTGAGGAAATCCCCCCGCCCAAAAAAAACCTCGTTCAGGAAACTTGTCCCGACCGGGGATCGAACCTGGGCCCACTGTGTGACAAGGCAGCTCACTACCTCAAGAACACAGCGGTGGATGTTGCCTAAAAGTTTTCAACGTACATAAATCTTGTAAATTTTACTCTAATTTACAAATCTTTTCAAATCTTTTCATGTCGGATTTTTATAAAATGGGAGGTCTGTCTCACCGATATATTTAATTAAATAATGTGACCTTCAGTTTATATAAAGTTGGCCACTACACTTCTAGATGTAAGGAGTTTTCACCGAAATAATTCAGACGTATTATTTATTGTTATGTCCTCTGTGTGTGTGTTACCTGAGTGCAGTGGACTCTGCTAGCCGTAGTTCCAGCGTCAGGCTGTCTCCAGAAGACAGGAAGCTCTCAGCTAGGGAACATGGACGTGGCGAGCGCGTGCTGTTGCTGAGAAGGGAATGATCACAGCTCCTCGGCACTTGATCCTTGCAATATGTGGCCAGAAGTGTCGCATTCGTGGGGTCCATATTCCCTAGAAACAGCCTGTTGCCACCTCTACCGCTGGCTAGGCTACTGGTCACTCTGGCCAGCTTGTCCTTCTCTCCTAGCGGATCACTGCTAGCAAATATATCACAATTACAACATGTTTTTCATTTAGTCTCGTGCATATCTTTAACAATTAGACGACACAACTATAAAATATTCTGCATAAATTGGTCAGTAAAACAGAAACAATTCACTTTTAGGAACTTCCTAAATTATAGAACGGTTAAGCAATTTTGAAAATAATTCATATTTTAATAATCATTATTATACTTTTAACTGCAGTATCATATAATAAGTACTCTAAATTGGTTCATAATTTTTAACAATAAATTAAATAATTAAGAACGGATGTTTGACCCCGTTCTGGCTGTGGAATAAAAAGCTCCAGTATGTGAATTTCTCTCTATAAGGAGATATTGACAGTCCTTAATGGTCTTGGTAACTGATTATGTCTAATATGACAAGAAAAGGGAACAAATAAAGACTAAATAATTAAATAAACATATTGTTACGTGTCGCGCATAGCGACGTTTGCATTCCGTGGGCGAGTCGCCCATGGCGAGTTAGATTACCCGCAAGCTGGCAGAATTGTCTGGAGTGTGTTGCCAGATGGTTCTACCGGTGTCTCTCTCTTCTTTGGAGAAGGATCCATTTCTAGAGGATTTTGGGCGTCGAAGTTACTCGAAGCCATTTCCACAGCTTTCCTCGCGCTTATATAAGAGCGGAGGCAGGCCGGCGATTCAGTTTTGTGTTTGACACAAAGTTTGTCGGTCTGCGCCAACGAGTCTTGTGGTGAACACTGTGACGATAAGTTGTGGAGAATTGATTTATCAGTGAGTGGAAAAGTGTTCTAACTGAGATAACAATTAAAAGAAGATTATTTCGGGAATTGTAATTGTGAAAAGAAGTTTGTTGATGATTGAAGAATTTAATAAAGTGTTTAGTGAAATTTTGAATAAATTCATTGTGCCTATTACGGCTAAATAACCTAGAAGGAAAATCAAGGCTAACACGGCACAGTAAAATGGAGAAAAGCAGTACAAATGTTTAAAGTTGCGTAGGATCCTGACATTTTGTGAAATTTAACGACGTACTTGGGTAATATTTTGCTAGAAAAGACGTGAAAATCATCCGTAAAGGTATATTATGTTTTAAGAACAAAACTATTTCTGTGAAGCTGCAGAGAATCTTGATGAGTAGCGCCTCATTTGTAGATATTGAACCTACAAGTGAGCAAAAACTGAATATGAATTTGAGGAAATGCAACACGCTAATCAGTGGCAGTAACCAATTCAGTCTGCCTTGACTCTTCCCAGTTGTAGTGTCACGGATTTTTATAAATCAAAATGAAATTCCATTATAAACATGTCCAATTCATCCTCTCCAGGTGCGTATAAAAATATTAATATACTTGAAAAAAATAAGCAGTATTTAACTCTGCCAGCTTAAATAATGCATTATTATTATTATTATTATTATTATTATTATTATTATTATTATTATTATTATTATTATTATTATTATTATTATTATTATTATAACATATCAAAAGAGAAACTAAAGTTAACATTTTTAAAACAATAGTTAGGAGTATTATGACTTATGGTTCAGAGGTTTGGACTATAAATTATCAGATGAAAAGAAAATTAATGGTAACAGAAATGGACTGTTGGAGAAGATCTGTTAGGATATCAAGGAGAGAGAAAATTAGAAATGAAGTTATAAAAGAGAACATCAACGTACAAAATTCAATTTTAGAATTTATCCAAGAAAAACAACTAAAATGGTACGGCATATTAGGCGAATGGAGGATGAAATATTACCAAAAAATATAATGGAATGGACAGCATCAGGAACGAGAAGGAAAGGACGACTAAATCTCACGTGGATCAAAGGGATTAGAGATACTTTGAAGGACTGGGAAATAGAGGAAGAAATGTGTTATAATAGAGACGAATGGAGGAAAATTATGAAGCGAAATTGAAGACAAATCATTCGTGCCGGAAACAATTATGAACATTATTAAAACCGGAAATATATATATGTATATATATATATTATTAACATTATTATTATTATTATTATTATTATTATTATTATTATTATTATTATTAACATTATTATTGTTAATATTAACATTATTATTATTATTATTATTATTATTAACATTATTAACATTATTATTATTATTATTATTATTATTATTATTATTATTAACATTATTATTATTACTATTATTATTATTATTATTAACATTATTATTATTATTATTACTATCATTATTATCATTATCATTATTATCATTATCATTATCATTATCATTATCATTATCATTATCATTATCATTATCATTATTATTATTATTATTATTATTATTATTATTATTATTATTATTATTATTATTATTATTATTATGTCCACCGCTGTGGTCTGCCTTGTCAGACAGCGGGCCCTGGCCCGGGTTCGATCCCGGCCGGGGCAGATATTTTGGGTGAGGTTTTCATCGGGGTTTTTCCTCTCCAGTAAGACAAATGTCAGGAAAACTTTAAGGCCCAAACGGTCCCCGAAATCATATGGCCATCATCATCATCATCCTTCACCGGTGTGGAAAGCAACGGGAAGCTACCACACCTACAATTCCCTAGTATAGCTGCAAACATAGCATGAAAATGCTATGATTGCAGTGAAGGACCTGCCTTCGGGCAGTATTACTATGGATGGATGGATTATTATTATTATTATTATTATTATTATTATTATTATTATTATTATTATTATTATATTGTTGAGTGATTCCGGGTTATGTGGCCGTGGTCCATAGTTGGTGTTGATACCAGACGAAACGTCTGGTATCAACACCAACTATGGACCACGGCCACATAACCCGGAATCACTCAACATTATGATTACCGGCCGTGAAAGCCTGCATTCAACTATTATTATTATTATTATGGAATTAATAAAATATGGAGGAATTTTTTTTTAAAACTGAGATTATTACATTTTTTAAATTTATGTTGGAAACAAGCAACAATACCAGAAACCTGGACAACAACAATAGTACAATCTATTTTTAAGACAGGAGAACGCAACGACAGCAATAACTACAGAGGAATAAGCATTTTAACTGCAGGCTATAAAATATACTCAAGAATCTTAACATTTAGGTTAAAACAAATAGCAGAGGTAATGTTAACAGAAGAACAAAGTGGATTCAGACCAGGGCGTTCGTGTATGGAAAATATATTTACGATAAAAGAATTTATAAACAAAAGAAGAGAATTTAACAAGGAAACATACATGGCTTTTATTGATTTTGTCAAGGCATTTGATAAAGTAGACAGAGGAAAACTTTGGACAATTTTAAAAGAAAAAGGAATTCCGAAACACTTAATAGCAGCTATAAAGAGTTTGTACTGGAACACAAATTTTGTTATAAAAACTAGAAATGAAGTGAGTAAAAATAAAATTCATACTAATCTAGGAGTTAAACAAGGATGCAGTATCTCTCCAGTTTTGTTTAACCTATACATCAATGATATAATAAAAAAATGGAACGAAGAAACAAATAAAGGAATAAAATTAGATAAAACACACTACTTGAAAACATTATTAAATGCTGATGACCAGGTAATAATAGCAAATACGGAAGACGAGCTTCAAAGGAATATTTTTAAATTACATAATATATGTGAACAATATAATCTCAAAATATCCATAGAAAAAACTAAGGTAATGGCATTCCAAGGGAAAAATCAAATCAGATCCAAAATAGTAATAGGAAACAAAATCATAGAACAGGTGAACCATCTCAGTTATCTAGGATGAGACATTTAATTTAATTATGATAATGATATAACTAATAAAATAGCAAAATTCCAGGGAATATGTGGTACGATAGAACGATCACTAAATAATAAAACAACAAGAGAGACCCAATTGAAATTTTATAAAACATTGGCAGTACCGGTACTGCTCTATGGATCAGAAGCCTGGATACATAAAAAACAAGATCTAAGTAGGATAACGGCGGCAGAAATGAAAGTTTTGAGATCAGTTAAAGGGTGCACTAAGGTAGACAGAATCAAGAACACAGAAATAAGACAGGAACTTGAAATATTTGCAATAACTGATAAAATAGATACATATAGACAAAAATGGAAGCAACACATAGACAGAATGAATGAAGATAGATATCCAAAACAAATAAAATACAAACCTAAAGGCACCCGAGATGTGGGCAGATCTAGAAAGAGATGGGCTGAAGTCGGAACGGGTCAACATACCTAATCCATGAATGCAGATGATGATGATGATTATTCTATTTAAAATTATAAACGTTCAGACAAAGATAAAATTTAAGTGATTAACCTTTAGACATATAATGGCTCTAGCGATGCCCAAGTTACTTGTAAGTGTCAGAAGCTGCAGGAGGTAGAGTGTGTTTTTTGTTGGAAATGGGGGAGATAATTTAAGGAGAAAGAAGTGAAAACATCAGTCACTTTACACACAGGTTAACAAACCGTAACATTGTACACACAGGAAGAAAATATTAGCATACGTCAAGTCAGTTGAAATATGAATCTGCTTCAAAGTTAACCGTGTTCTCATAAAATACACAAATCTGCGGACACGTAACGCAAAACTAAACAAGTCATGTCATAAGTGCGTTTAAAATTTTAACTTCTTATAGAATGAGTTGAAAACCTACCGTTTAATGTATTTGATCCAGATCTATCTCCTGTCAGCGTTCCTAGTTATGATTCAATGGATGCGCGGATTCGATTCCTGGTCTTGAATATGTGGATTAAACACGATACAGATTCAGGATGTATGTATATATATATATATATATATCCATAGTAATTCTGCCCCAGGGCAGGTCTTTCACTGC
Organism: Diploptera punctata; assembly: GCA_030220185.1. Lineage (NCBI taxonomy): Eukaryota > Metazoa > Arthropoda > Insecta > Blattodea > Blaberidae > Diploptera > Diploptera punctata. The sequence continues at coordinate 2,107,899 of JASPKZ010009353.1, read as the reverse complement.
AATCATAGCATTTCTATGCTATGCTTTGCAGCTTTACTAGGGAATTGTAGGTATGGTAGCTTCCCGTTGATTTCCACACCGGTGATGGATCGTGATGATAATGATAAGAGTGATGATGATGACCGGATGATTTTCGGGGACCGTTGGGCCCTAGGCTTCCTGACATTTGTCTTACATGTGAGGAAAAACCCCGAAAAAACTCACCCAGGAGCCTGTCCCGACCGGAAATCGAACCCGGGCCTGCTGCGTGACAAGGCAGCATGCTACCTCGAGACTACAACGATAGACATATATACATATGTATAGTTTATGTGCAACAGTAGGTCTATTGAGAGCCTAGAAATAAAAAAAAACAATATACATAAAGTCTTGAAAAATTAGACAATTATTTTTTTTAATATTATTCCTAACAATGGATATTATTTTTATAGACGTTAATTAATGTCTCAGTTCATATATTTCAATTTTTAAAATTTGTACCTTATAAAACAGTTGTCCTCAACTATAATAACTTCTGTTATAAACGTCGTCACACTATTAAAATTCAAGGTCTTTCAAGACATGCTTCATCCACGGGAATTCTTATGGTACTGAAAGTATGAAAGTTGTAAAGCATGAAAGGATGAAGCATGTCTTTTGAAAGGCCTTGAATTTTAATAGTGTGACGAAGTTTATGACAGAAGTTATTACAGTTGAGGACGAGTGTTTTATAAAGTACACATTTATAAAATTGAAATAATTTTAACTTCAACGGTGTTCAAGCATGATTATTAAAAATATAGATCAGTTCATATAATTGCGATTCAAAGCTGAACTTAAAAGGTTCTTCTACGTTTCTTCACTATATAGTAATTACATATGCAACCTATAAAAGTAGTTACGAGCTGCGGGAAAGGACATATCAAATGTATTTATGCTCTAAGTTAGATTTCTTGCAATTTTACAAAATCTAGGAAATTAATCCTCAATTCCTACTATCGATAAATGCTCCTAGATAGCCTTACTTTAAACAATATATTTCTTCAACATATTTGTATCATGTTGCAGATTTGCGAAATTTTACACGAGATAGAAAACGCTCCAATAAACATTTTTAAAAGTAACATTTGAAAACAGTCCGTCGCCGTGGCGTAGTCGGTAGAGTCCCTACCTTCCACTCCGGCCACCCGCGTTCGATTCCTGGCGGGGTAGGGGATTTTAAAAATCTCCTAGTTTATTAATTAGATTTCATAGCCTCATCAAAAATAATTAGAAATAAATTAAAATTAAAATTTCACCCAAAAATTTACCTTTTAAATCCCCAACTCAAACTGGGTATGTGTTTCCTGTCCTTGTGTGTCTATGTGAGAATTAAAGAAAGTTAACAAACAGGTAAAACAAAAGAAGAAAAAGGCAAAACAAGACGGAAAACCAGTATAAACAAAAAAAAAACAAAGCCATAATAATAGCGAATTAATGTTGACATCAATAGATGACAGCAGCAATTTAATATTGGGTTAATAGTCATTCGGTTATTTTATTTATTGCAGTTAATACAAAAGAGTACTCCGCTAGACATGATACAGTGTGATCAGAATGTCCGATTGAGGGTCTTTCCACTTTTCAGCGGTTGCCCTTTTACCAGCCGGCTGCTGGCCCTTCACATCCACATGTGTCAATCACAGAGGTAGATGATCAACAGCCAGTGTAGGGGTGACATGTGGTTAGCATGTCGAGTCCCCCAGCCGTTATAGCTGGTTCCTCAACCTGGAGCCGCTACTTATTGTAGCTACCCAATTGCCTCACGATGCTGGGTGGGCACCGGTCCCATACTAGCCGAAATACCATGAGAAAATTTCTTCCCCCATGGAGACTCGAACCAGCGCAAGTCCCGTAGCTCTGCGCCAAGGCTTCCTACCTTAACCGCTCGGCTACGGCGCGGGACAATCAGAATTTACCTTCACCATTTTATCGAGTTAAAACTTCCAAGTCAGTAAGGTAGACAGTATGGATATAATTTACATGAGAGACGTGTGAGTATGAATATTGGAAATGTCTACAAATTAGATGTATACTTAAGCATATGTGGTATTCAACTCTTTTTGAGCAGCGAGCCAATTATATCCAGTTTTATTGCCATCGATAAAATTATTAACATATTGCAATCTGAAATATCTTCCAATTGAACATCGTGTTTTAATAGAGTAAATTGTATTTTAAAAAAGTTTACACAATAAAACATGATGCTGTAAGAAGTGTTGCATACTCGCCTTAGCCGAGCGGTTTAGGATATGGTGTCTTGGTACAGAGTCTCCATGGGGGAAGACATTTTCTTGTGAAATTTCGGCAATATGGGACCGGTGCACACTCATTATCGAGACGAATTTGGGTAGCTACAATAAGTAGCGGTTCCAATTAGAGAAAATCCATTTTAACGACTGTGGTACTCAATATGCTGACAACATGTCACTTCTATACTGGAGATGAACGTCCACCTCTATGATGAACACACGTGCATGTGGAATCAGTGGATACTGTCATTTTAGGCCTGTCGCACCATTGAGGTTTTGGAGAGAAGAAATTTAGATCCTTAAAATTTAAAGTTTAAATTAGCTCCCAGAGAAGAATTTTAACTTGCTAAAATTTTAAAATTTCTTGTCTTTTCCAGAGAGGAGTATTAACCAATTAGAATTTAAAGTTTATTCGGATTTCTAGAAAATAATATTATCTCGTTAAAATTTAAATGTATACTAGTTACCAGAAAAGACGTTTAACTGCTAAACATTTCAAGTTTTTATTAGTTTCTAGAGAAGAGTTTTAACTTCTTAACATTTCTAGCTTATACTTCTAACATTTCAAGCTTATACTAGTTTCCAGAGAACAATTTTAACTTTTTAAATACCAAGTTTATACTACTTTAAATAAAATAATTTTCACTCGTTAGAATGTCAAATTTATTCTAGTATGAAGAGAAGAGTTTTGTCTCCTTAACATTTGAAGCATGTATTAATTTATAGAGAATGGTTTTAACCCTTTAGAATGTCAAGTTTATAATAGTTTCTGAAGAAGTACGGTATTTCAACACCAATATTTCAAGTTAATACTTGTTTCAAGAAAATAATTTTAAATATAAATTTTATGGCAGTTTACAAAAAATAATTTTCACTCTTTGAATTAAATATTATGCTATTTTCAATATTATACTGTTCCTAGTCAAGAATTTTAACTAATTAGTATTTCAAGTATTTACTAGTTTCTAGAGATGTATTTAAAGCCTTAACATTTCATGTTTACACCAGTGTAAACAAGTATTTACTAGTTTCTAGAGGTGTATTTAACGCCTTAACATTTCATGTTTACACCAGTGTAAACAAGTATTTACTAGTTTCTAGAGGTGTATTTAACGCCTTAACATTTCATGTTTACACCAGTGTAAACAAGTATTTACTAGTTTCTAGAGGTGTATTTAACGCCTTAACATTTCATGTTTACACCAGTGTAAACAAGTATTTACTAGTTTCTAGAGGTGTATTTAACGCCTTAACATTTCATGTTTACACCAGTGTAAACAAGTATTTACTAGTTTATAGAGGTGTATTTAACGCCTTAACATTTCATGTTTACACCAGTGTAAACAAGTACTAGTTTCTAGAGGTGTATTTAACGCCTTAACATTTCATGTTTACACCAGTGTAAACAAGTATTTACTAGTTTCTAGAGGTGTATTTAACGCCTTAACATTTCATGTTTACACCAGTGTAAACAAGTATTTACTAGTTTCTAGAGGTGTATTTAACGCCTTAACATTTCATGTTTACACCAGTGTAAACAAGTATTTACTAGTTTCTAGAGGTGTATTTAACGCCTTAACATTTCATGTTTACACCAGTGTAAACAAGTATTTACTAGTTTCTAGAGGTGAGTTGAACATTTCAAGTTTACACTAGTGTCCAGAGAAGAACTCAATAAAATGTCGAGTATATTCAAATTTCCGGAAAATAACGTTCACTCGTTAAACTTTCAGAATTTATGCTAGTGTCCAGACAAGAATTTAAACCCCTTAACATTTCGAGTTTGTACTAGTTTCTAGAAAGTAATTTTAACCCGCCATAACGTCAGGTGTATAATAGTTTCCAGAGAAGTAATTTAAATGTTTAACTTTTTAAGATTTTGATATTTCCTAGAGAAAAAAAATATTAGTTAAAGTTATGCTAGTTTCCAGAAAATAATTTTAATTCATTTCATTTCAAGTTTGTACTAGATTCTAAAGAAGAATTTTAACCTGTTAAAAATATCAAGTTTATATTACTTTCCAAAGGAGTAGTTTAATTCCTTAACATTTCTGATTTATACTAGTTCTTAGAGAACAATATTTTACCTTATTAAAATACCAAGATTTTACAAGTTCATAGAGAAAAATTTTAACTTGTTAAATTTTAAGCTACTTCCCAGGGAAGACTTTTAACTCCAAAACATTTCAAGATTTTACAAGTATTTTATATGTTCCTAGACAAGAATTTTAACTTGTTAAATTTTAAGCTAGTTCCTAGGGAAGACTTTACTCCAAAACATTTCAAGATTTTACGAGTTCCTAGAGAAGAATTTAACTTGTTAAATTTTATGCTAGTTCCTAGGGAAGAATTTTAACTCCAAAAACATTTCAAGATTTTAAAAGTATTTTATATGTTCCTAGACAAGAATTTTAACTTGTTAAATTTTAAGCTAGTTCCTAGGGAACACTCTTAACTCCGAAACATTTCAAGATTATACAAGTTCCTAGAGAAGAATTTTAACTTGTTAAACCTCCTACTACCCCAAGGGCCTCCGGGCCTGTTGTGGGATCACTTTACTTTAAATTTTAAGCTACTTCCCAGGGAACACTTTTAACTCCAAAACATTTCAAGATTTTACAAGTATTTTATATGTTCCTAGACAAGAATTTTAACTTGTTAAATTTTAAGCTAGTTCCTAGGGAAGAATTTTAACTCTAAAACATTTCAAGATTTTACGAGTTCCTAGAGATGAATTTGAACTTGTTAAATTTTAAGCTAGTTCCTAGAGAAGACTTTTAACTCCAAAAACATTGGAAGTTTTTACAAGTTCCTAGAGAAGAATTTTAACTTGTTAAATTTATGCTAGTTTCTAGGGTAGAAATGTAACTCCTTAATATTTCGAGTTTTTAGTAGTTTCAGAGAAATATTTTTATTCGTTAAAATTTAGGCTAGTTAGTTACTACTTAGCCCCCTCTATAAACCTAGAAGTTTTTAATTGGAATTTCCGAACACACTGTATACTACATCAAAACACTGGAAATTGCGCGAGTCATTCTACATGAACAAAGAATAATTATAACATATTTTCGTATTTTTTTGCTGCAGTATTTAGTTTTAATTATGATATATATATATACACACATATATACTGTCCGTTTCGCGCCATAGCAGAGCGGACCAAGGCATCTAGCCTTTCGGCCAATATGGGACCAATGGCCATCCAGTATCGCGAATAATTTGGGTCATGAGGAAAGCAGCTATAACAGGTGGAAGCCCCGACATGCTGACCATATATCACTTCTGTAATAGCTGGATAATCGTACATAGGCTATTTATAAATGGATCACGCGAATGTGAAGCCAGCAGCCTGCTGGTTCGCTACGGGTCTTCTAAACCTGTCACAGCATGGTATTTAGTGTAGCATATTACTTCGTGTCGCATAAAAAAGTCAAATTTTTGTATTTTAACATATAAACGATTTTTACACTTACTGTTTAATACGTAGAACGTATTGTATTATGAAATTGGGTTACATTCTCATGTAATTGATCGCGTTACTGTACGTTATAAACACGTCCATTTTGTTGTTTTACATAACCTAATTTTGAAGCACACCACTGTCTTTTTGTTTCGTTTTAATATAATCTCTAGTATGAACCAGTTAAATGCGAGGGGGGAGGTACACTTCAAACTGCAGTAAACCGTATTTCATGAAACCGTGCTTTATAAATTATATAAATATCTACCGAAAAATCTAATATCTGTATAATTTAAAACCTAGTAGAGAGTGTGCACACGGATTAGCAAAATATGAGAGTGCTATCGTCTTATAAAAATAAAAACATAATATTCTTGATTCGACGATACGTTATATTCTATGCAGCCATTTTTATAAGAGCTAAGAGAAGCACCAGCACAAGTCAACTTAAAATTTGTTACTTAAAGTAGGATTTTTATAAGCCAGTGAATAAACTTCGTAAATATATAGGTTATTTAATGGCGCGACTATCCGGCTGCTGGCCTCACATTTACATGTCAATCAGAGAGGCGGAAGATTATGCAGTAAGTACAGGGGTGACATGCTGTCATCCTGTTAGTTTTCCCACCGTTATAGGCGGCTTCCTCAACATTTATAGTAGCCATCCGAATCCCTCTCGATACTGGATGAGCACCGGTTCTATAAACCGAAAATCCATAATAAAATTTCTTACCTCATGGGAAGCAATTCTGCAACAAGGAGGATGTTTTAGACAGCTCGGCTACGGTGGGGGTTTGAATAAATTATACATTTCAAATATAATAACTGACAATTAAGTTATGTCTCTCCTTTCTTAAAGAATTAGATTTGATCCCTCACTGCTATGTCTAACGCTCACATCCTCCTTTCAAGGGGCAATAATAATAATAATAATAATAATAATAATAATAATAATAATAATAATAATGACAATGATAATAATGATAATGATAATAATGATAATGATAATGATAATGATAATGATAATAATAATGATAATAATAAATAATAATGATAATGATGATAATGATCCATCCATCCATAGTAATTCTGCCCGAAGGCAGGTCCTTCACTGCATTTCATGCTATGCTTGCAGCTTTACTAGGGAATTGTGTAGGTGTGGTAGCTTCCCGTTGCTTTCCACACCGGTGAAGGATGATGATGACTATTTAACTCATGCCCCAAATGGGAGTCAATGACCAATCACGTTTCAATGATTTCTGTATTACAACCAATCAGAGACGTGTTTCACGAAATAATTATCAACGTTAGGATTATCATATATTAAGCAAAGCTCCTCCTTTTTAATATTCTGAACAGGTCTGACCGTTATTTTGCAGTGACTGAGCCTATAACAAATACGGCTACCAGATTGTATATAATAGTGCTTACATGTCAACATTTGTAGCAATTGATTATACCACCAAAAAAAGAAACCACTGTTTGCACTTTCTTAAATGTATACGACATCAAAAATGAATTAATATACAGATTGATGTGTTTCATTTTTTCTCCACTAGAGAGCATTCTTACAATATTGCGTTCCTTTGGCAATAAATAGTATGATCTGGTTGCAGTGATAAACAAAAGAAGCAGTAGAAGCGTAGGCTACCTATCGTTTCTCATTAGTTTTCAAACATCACCGTTTACTTTAAATATAAAAATATTTTTAAATAACTGTAGTTAAATAATGATTTGTGAGTAAACAGCTTTATTTTATTCGTTAAATAGTCCTAACAAATGCCACTCTTGATTTCCAAATTCTCTAGATAAATTCACTCCTCACTTCGTGAGTCGTGAATTTATCGATAATTTGGAAATCACTCGTGGCATTACTTATGATAATGATATGGTAAGGATGATAATGATAAGGATGATGGCCATATGATTTCGGGGACCGTTTGGGCCTTAAAGTTTTCCTGACATTTGTCTTACAGGCGAGGAAAAACCCCGATAAAAACCTCACCCAGAAAAACTGCCCCGACCGGGGATCGAACCCGGGCCCACTGCGTGACAAGGCAGCACTCTACCTCGAGACCACAGCGGTGGACTAATGATAATGATAATAATAATAAAAATGATAATAATAATGATAATGATAATAATAATAATAATAATAATAATAATAATAATAATAATAATAATAATAATAATAATAATAATAACAGCAGCAGCAAACATTTAAATTTTCTCAACAGTAGTATTTTGAAGAATAGTTTCAGTGTAAAGAAAATAGGACCTATATACAAACTAACTAAAATGTAGGCTATTTTAACTGTAAAAAAATATTAATAGAAAAAATCTGATAGTAGGAAGTTTAGTTTATAGTTTACGCTTTTGTGAGAGAATTAATCAATCGAAATAGTTAATTTTTCAGTTAATGACACATTTTAAAATGTAATAACTAATGACTAGAATTGGATAAAAGATTACTAATTTTTAAATTCAAACGCGAAAATCAGAATATGGTTTTATGTCAAATAACCTGTAAATTTTTGCAGTTAGTCAATTATATTTTAACAAGTCAATTAATTAAAATTAATTTGTTTTACAAGTGGTTCCATTCTGTTGAATATAACGATTTAAATTTTAAAAAACTAATTTTACATATCAGGCAATATTTTCTTTCTCTTAAACTAGATAATACAATGGTTGCTATATTGATAAATTGGTGAATAGATTGTATTAATATCTCAGTTCCACATTCAAAGCCGAAATTTGTTATTTAGGACAACCTTCTATTCAGAATAGTTTTTTAATGCAGTAAATTTACTACTGATTTTCTATAACTGGTTTCGGCCTTAGTTTATGTTGTAATGTAAACAGAAGCACATGGTTAAGTGTGATTTCACTGGTCACATGAACCTAATGACATCGTTGTCCAGCGGCGTAGAAGAAAACATAGTTCTCTGATAAATCTACATTTTATATAACTACTATGTATGAACAAAATTATCGCAAAAATAATAATAAAGTAATAAAACACAATATTACATATGAAAAAATGACAATGGTGAACAGTATGTATAAATTTATATAAATTTAAATATAATACCATTTGGCGCATGCCATTTGACGAAAAGGGAAGTTCACTTATTGCCGCCCGTGTTGAATAAGTTAAACATCAACAAGTCAGATGGTGCGTAAAATATTACCATCGCTCCACCAATCGCAGATGCCTGCGGAAGGATACCTTTTGTGACTTTGTTAACAGTACAACATAAACTGAGGCCGAATACGGTATAGTGAAACTAACAAGGATTTTAACGTGCTGAGAATCCATCGTTAACGGCAGAGTTTGAACCCCTAAACCTCGAATGAAAATAGAGCCATGACAGTTATTGAACTTACGAATTAGGCGAGGAAGAGCCCATGTAGTGGAAGATCAAGAACCTAAGTAATGATGCTACTCACCAGAATATATCGTTGCATCTTGTTTGGTCGTGATTAGCTCTGAGCATCCCGTCCCACACTTTGAGCTGACTAGCGCATTCCTCTTCTTCCTGGAGCTGAGGATCTATGGCGGAGGAGACGTGAAACTTGAGGATGGACAGCCAAACCCGGTACCTGGGAGGTGGTGGGTCCCGACGCCAGTAGCCAGGGTCTGTAGAATATCGGAGAGGTGCTGTGATGTCTAAACCTTGTAGGTGATATAGGCACGTTGTGTTACGTGGCAGTGAGTGTTGCGGAGTTTCCAGGGTGCCCTTGTTGGTACCTCGCACCCAGAATTCGCACCGCTTGTTCCTTGCATACGTCGGAGACTGTTGGTCCACGAACCGCACCTATTAGCATACAAATTATAACTCAATTTTTATTCGCTGGGTTTGAATTATGAATCGAAAAGACCTTTCGTGCTGTTGGCTGAATCGAGAGAACTTTTAATAAGCCCTTAAATTGATTGTGACTGGGTGATTAGCATGTACATTTCTCTTACAAAGACGTTCGGCTTAGATTTTAGTTACCTTTTTAAGTTTTTATATTGAAATTATTTACAATATTTTACTTAAAATCCCCAAACCTAACCAAGGCACATTCTTCATAAGTAATTTCTGAAATTTTCATCGCATTCATGTAAGAGTTTTTTTTATAAGACATCGATTAGTATATTACGATGCGAGGTTGGGAAGTGGTTTTTACAGAAGCGACGAAATGTTAAAAAAACTGAGCGATAGCGAGGTTTTTAATTTCCGAGATTCTGTAAAACACTTCACAAATGTGCGTTGTACATTATTTTTTGCGCGATGGTATTTTAAAATAATAAATAATAGTAAAATAATAACATTTGTTGGAAATATTTGCGTTCATTATAAAAAACTGACTAACGTTAACAGTGTGGGCAATGTTTATTAGTTGAGACTACAGCTGGCCGTGACACTAATCAGACATAAAATGGTGGCAAGTAGGTACTGTATTTATTGTTTTAAATAAAGTTCAGTTCATTTAAAATGCAGTGATTTGTTTCGTATAATGTATATTATCACCTTTTGGATATATTTATATATGAATTTTACATAATATACATAAAGGACAGTGGTTTTACTTCACGCACGAGGTTTGTAATATTACAGTATAGTTATTTAGGTTGGCAACCCCGAAATGTAGGAAGTTGAACATTCAATCATGGTCGCCATTGCTGTAAGTGCGACAAAACGCACTATCGCGCAAATAATACACTTGTTAGTGTCTAAGAACAGAGGACTGAGAAGTAGTTGATTGAGTCGACAAAAGACTGGTGCTGTCATAGGATTTAAATGATTTCGCGCTCAAAATCCAAGGTCTGCGTGATTTCTCAAAATTACTTATCTTTCAAATTCGAAGTGCAGATGTGAACAAAAATGTAATTTCATCAGCTGCAGTGGATGAATAATAAATGGGATTCTTGACATACAACTCTATAATAATAACTATTTCATACAATGAAATGAATGAGGTAATAATAGTTTTAGAATTCCAGCTACAGCTAATGGCGGATTTACCGCTTGAGAGGTCCCAGACACAACTAAATTGTGAGGACTTTCCACAAATATTTTCTTTATCCCTACACCGTACAGTGTATATTCTAAACGCATGTTTTCTTACTTTGGTAGGTATTATAACGTGGTCCAAAAAGTGAGAAATAGGGAAATAATACTGAAAATGAACCAACATAAAATTACAAATACCTGGCTGTGTTTAAAAGGTTGTCGATGTTCAGATTGTATTAATTATGAAAATTAAAATTTATTGATACAATAATTATAACATTTCAATAGGTACAAGTGTTTAAAAAAGCTCAATACTGATTTGTATTTATAATCTATTAACTTACGAATTAAAAAAAAATATATATTTGAAAATTATTGCAATAGATTTTACTATTGATAAATTGTGATTGATAAAGTGGATAAGGATATACGATTTTTTGCTTCTGTAAATATAAACGTAAATTATTATTACTATTATTATTGTTAAAATACAATTATTTAGGAATATTTTCACTATTTTTTACCCGATTTTATTTATATAAAATCAGTATTAAAATTTAGAATTTTCTCATGGAATTTCGTCTAGTAGGGACCGATGTCCACCCGGCATCGCGAGGCATTTGGGTAGCTACAATAAATAGCGACTCCAGGTTGAGAAAACCTGCTATAACGGCTGGGGGACCCGACAATCTGACCACGTGTTACCCTTATACTGGCTGGATGATCGTCTACCTCTGTGATTAACACACGTGGAGGGTTAGGCCAAGGGCCTTCTAGGTCTGTCGCGCTTGGAGTTCTTTTTAATTAAATTTTAAAGATAAATTATTTGACTATTGTCAAAGGAATGTCGTAATCCGTATGCTAGTACGGACTACAGGTTGTAAACTATCTCGATTGATATCGATTACATGAAATAGTACGTTTATGGTACCAACATTATGTTTTGTAGTTGGGCATGTAATTACATATTTCATTACTACGTACTACATACCAGTACAGCATTACTTGGTTAAGATGGAAAAGACAGAGCTGCTCCGATTTGTGTTAATGAGAGAACTGCAATACAGTGCAGTGGTGCAAAATTCTGGGAATGTTACCGGGGATTATCGAGTGTCCCTTTTGCGGAATTGTTTTTAAAGTTACTCGTATTCTAGAGTAAGACTTTTACCACTTTTCAACCCTGCCGAAGGATGGATGGTGGACATGCAGTATGTGGACTGCTTGGTTTTCTTATATTCGAGATGTGTACAGAGGTAAGTCCTTCAAGTTATGGCACGTTACATTTCCGTACGTTTCGGTACATTTTGATAGGTTATATTATTATTTGCGTTGGTTAGTTGCATTAAGATTTGCGCGATAGTGCGTTTTATCGTACTTGCAACAATGGCGACCATGATTGAAAGTTCAACTTCCTACATTTCGGGTTGCCAACCTAAATAACTATATTGTAATAAAATAACTATACTGTAATATTACATATTACAAACACGCGTGTGGGAAGTAAAACCACTGACCTCTATGTATACTACATACCATGCATATACAAAAAAATATCCAAAAGGTAGTGTTAATATACATTACACAAAACAAATTACTGCATTTCAAATGAACTGAACTTTATTTGAAACAATATAAAACAATAAATACGTATTTGCCCCATTTTATCACTAATTGGTCTTACGACCTCCTGTTATTTTATAACTAATTGGTTTCACAGCCTTCTGTTGTTTCAACTAATAAACATTGCCTACACTGTTAACGTTAGACAATTATTTATAATGAACGCATATATTTCCAACAAATTTGTTATTATTTTACTATTATTTATTATTTTGAAAACACCATCGCGCAAAAAATAATGTACAACGCACGTTTGTGAAGTGTTTTAGAGAATCTCGGAAATTAAAAACGTCGCATCGCTCGGTTTTTAAATATTTTCCTCGATTCTATAAAAACCACTTCCCAACCTTGCATCGCAATGATTTATTACGTTAAGAATCACTTAAGTTGTGTGAATTTGTTTGGCGCAACGGCTGCTCTTGTCTTAAGGAGGAAGTGTTATTCAGGAAGCTGCAGCACAGAGTACAAGACAAGAAAGTGGACAAGTTTCGCGTACATGCCACAAGCAGCGCTAGTGTAGAACAACTAACGACATCTAAATTTTTTCGATTTTTTTCTGGTACTAATATGAAATTCAACACCATCTGGTGGTAAAATTATTAATTATTATATAACACCATCTGGTGAATAATCATGGAATTGAACTTTTATAGGAATATAAAACATTGTAATTAATCTTAAATTATGGAATTATTTGTACCCAGCCTGTCAGACCTAAAGATTTTCTTTAATTTTAACAGAAGGGAAGAATGGAAATAAATAAAACATGTTAATTTATTTTCGTTTATTAAAATTTAAAAACGTGCATTATGAGCTCTTTTAATAAATATGTACAAGTGACCTACCCCCTTATTCTCACATACATATTTTATACAATATTTATTAAAGAACCTTAGCCACGTCGCACATCTGAAATCCATTATAAAGTCACATTTTTAAAATGTTTCTTAGAAATGGCTGAACACTAACATCACTCTTCCTAACCTAACAAATCTTAGAATTTATCACTTCTAGTAGGTTTATCTTTGAAAATAGATTCACATTAAAAACGTAAACAAGCTTGAATTTACTTACAAAATAGAGGAAAATAAAATCTAAGTAATGATTTTAACTTTCGATAATATATAATTTTTACAGTGCCGTCTACATAGAACGAAAGGATAGCAGTTAAAAATTTACAAAATGGCTAATTTCCCATAATCCCGAGTGAATACGCCGTGTGCTTTGCATTTTTTTATTTAGTTACGTATTCTGTTACTACGAAACAGCGATACCATTGTAGTTTGCTCATTGTAGTTCATCGTAAACGACCGAAATTTTTTAGATGTCACTGTACTCTGTTTCCCCTCTATTCGAGTGCTTTGTGGCTGCAGGATGATGTTGGAATTGGAGGCAGCGATACCGAGGGAGGAAACATGACCGGTCAGTGTCACGAATCTGTTGGGTTGACAATTCTGTTTTCCTATTATTCTAGGTAAATGTTTGAAGCATCTATATTGTTTTTCTTTTTATGATATTAGGTTAGATTCATGTGAAATTGTAATTAATTTTTGTCCTATTTCTCGTACTTTTTTTTTGTCGCCAAGAATTATGTATATAATACATCTCAGGTCGATAATTAAATCCTTCAATGGTAATTTGTGCGTCTATTTGTGTTGTTTATCTCAAGAAACTCCCAAAAAAATGTATTAATAGGTTACTATATTCGAATAGAAGATACCTCCACCATTTACTATTCGCAGATGATCAGGTGGTGATTGATAAGGATCCAGATAATGGATCTTTTATGTTAAGGAAATTACAGATACTTACTCACTGGCACTATCGAACCCGTAGGTTCATGGCCGCGCGGACAATCCTCTCCATACATCTCTATCCTGAGCTAATGTTTTCCAATCATTCCCTGCATAATCTACTTCCCTCAAATCAAAGTTAAAATTATTCTCCCATCTCATTCTTGGTCTACCAACAGTGCGTTTTCCCTCTGGTTTTCTTACAAGAAGCTTCCATGCACGTCTTTCATTCCCCATTCGTACCACATGTCCTGCTCATCGCAGTCTACAAGACTTAACTGTTCGTATTATATCTGGCTTCCTATAAAGACCACGTAGTTCATTGTTATGTACTTCTTCATTCACCTGTCTGTTCACCTCTCTTTGGTCCACATATTTTCCTAAGAACTTTATTCTCAAATACTCGTAATCTCCTTTCCTTCCTTAAATTCGCACCCATATAATATAACTGGTAGAATAATAGTTTTATATATTTTCAGTTTAACGTCTTTTGAAAGGAGTTCGGCCGTCAAGAGTCCCTGTAATGCAATAATAGCAGGCATTTTCAGAATTGAAACTATGTTTAATTTCTTTGTGCGCCTCATTCCTATTTGTGATTATTGTTCCTAGGTATTTGAATTCAGCCACTTCCTCAAAATGTCCCTCATTTATTATTAGCTGTCCATTATATAACGTATTTCTGTGTGTGAACATATATGTAGTTTTGTTGATATTTGCTTCCAGTCCCAATTTCTTAGTGTGTGCGTGTTGTCCTTTAGTATCTCCTCGCTATCGGCCAATAGTACTACATCATCAGCATAAACTAACAGCTTAATAATACCATTGAATTGTAGGCCTTCCTCATCCTCTAAAGATTTGATGACATGGTCTAGTAGGGCCTACAAAATTAAATAATAGAGGAGATAGTGCATCTCCTAGCTTCAACCCATTGTGGTTTTCAAAAGTATCTGAAAACTGTTTGCCTAGACGCACCCTACTCTTTGTACCATTTAGACATATTCGTATAAGGCTAACGTTTTCCGAATTCCGAACTCCAGCAGGATACTATGTAACTTCTCCCTTTTAATTGAATCGTATGCTAAAGTCCTAACATTCCATGTTCCTAGGAACATGTCTCTGTGTTTGAGCCTTTGGCATGGGTTCCCTGAAGTAGTCCACACCGGAGAACCGAATGGGGGACTATTTGACCTCCGGAAAATTTTACCCCAGTTAAATCCATGTCCGCAATTCTTGACGGTTTTATTTTTGCGGTGAAAGATCGTCACTCTTTCGACTAGGGAACTTTTCTTCGACTGGCGTTTAGAGATAGAACACACAAAATGGGGATTACAAATAAATTATAATAAAGCAGAACATATTTCATTGGATATAACAGATGAGCTAAAATATAATTCAGGATGAATACGTATGTTAAAAATTTCAATATTTAGGATCTATTTTAGATAAAAATGAGAATTCTATTACAGAATTTGAAAGAATAACTGAAGGAAGAAGAATCATTGATATGTTGAAACCTTTAGCGGTTTAATTCCATTTATATTTCTTAGTTTATGTAGTTTACATAAAACATTACATTTTCATTGTAAAAATATTGATTTTGAATCATAAATTTATTTAAGGAATCAGTGCTTTGGAATAAAAATGAAATATACAGAACGAAGAAAACTATATTTCAAGTTCTGTTATAAAGCAATTTATTATATGGGTCCGAAACCTGGACAGTAAGTAGAAAATAAACTAAGAAGCTGTTAGCAGTAGAAATGGATTTTTGGAGGCGATCGACAAGAATTTCAAGAAGGGATATGGTCAGAAACAGCAGAATAAGGGAAATTATGCAAGTCCAAAAAAATATATAAAAAATAGAAGAAAAACGTTTGAAATTGTATGGACACCCCATAATGATGGAAGAAGAGAGAATACCAAAGAAGATAATTGATTGGAAAGCTAGTGGAAGAAGTGGAAGTGGCAGACCTAGAGAACGGTGGATATATTGAGTGAGGAGAAGTATGGAAGTTAGAGATTTGAGGGAAGAAGATGCTTTAGACAGGGACCTCTGGCAACAAATCACTTTGGGTTGAAGGGAAAACACTGTATTGTGGAATATTCCTAATAAAAACAATTTTTTTTTGTGTTTAACACTTTTACCTACTGAACTTAATAATTATTGTATCAATACGTTTCAATCTTCATAAGTAATGAATGCAACGTGAATATCAGGAAAGCTTCTAAAACAGACAAACAGTTGTACATAAATAATGGTCAGTTTTAAGTGTTTTTTCTTATATCTCACTATTTTGGACCACTGGTATACGGTGTATTTCAATATTTAGGATTTATTATTAATAATAATAAATTAACACAGTTATAATTGGTAATTAAATTTTACGACAATATAATAATATAAATTCCTTCTTTCTTGGAATATTAAAGGCATAGTAAATGATAAATTGTCTCGCTACATTAAATTTATCAATTATAATTTCATAATGTAGAGAGATGACAGGCGAATGGAGAAGACTACATAACAGTGAACTACATGGTCTTTATAGGAAGTAAGATATAATAAGAACAGTTAAGTCTATGTGGCACGAATGGGGAATGAAAGACGTGCATGGAAGCTTCTTGTAGGAAAGCCAGAGGGAAAACACACAGTTGCTAGACCAAGAATGAGATAGGAGAATAACATTAACTATGATTTGAGGGAAGTAGATTGTACAGAGAACAATTGGAAACTGTTAGCTCAGGATAGGGATGCATGGAGAGCTTATGTCAGTGTGACAATGAACCTACGGGTTTGATAGTGCCAGTGAGTGAGTTAGTTCTTCTCCTTCTTCTTCTTCATCACGGTTTAGGCTTATTTACTAGCCTGTTCCGGCTCCAAATTGCTGTTCTTTGTATATTTTCTTTGGTCTTCCCAAACTTCTTCTTCCTCGTGGTGAATAGCTGTATGCTGCTTTTGGTATTCTATTCTCAGTCATCCTTGCCAAGTGTTCATTCCAGTTTGTTATGTATTTAACTATTGTTGTGTTTAATTCGTCTACTTTTAAAGGTAAAGTGATCCCACAACAGGCCTCAGGAGGCCTTTGGGGTAGTAGGAGGTTAAGGCTCCCACTTTTTCTAGACAATCGGCACTTGATGTCAGCTGGGTTGTCAGCCCTGCGTGACGGCCGCCTTTACCCCAGAACAAGCGTCTGGTACTCATTTCCGTTAGAGGCTGAGTCGACCCCAGGGCCATAGTGCCGCCAGAGGGTTTGGGTCAGTTTAAAAATCCTGACCCCAACGGGACTTGAACCCTCGACCCTCCGGCTTGTAGCTCAGTGCCTTAACCACTACGCTACGGCGTGCCCCCAATTCGTCTACTTTTAGTTGTCTTATTTCTGTGTTATGTTTTTTGTCTGTTATTTGATATCCTGCTATTGGTCTGAGGAATTTAATTTCAGCAGCTTGTATTCTGGCAGATCGTCGTGTTGTCACCGTCCATATTTCGGATCCATAAGTAATAATAGGCACTGCCATTGTCTTGTATAATTTCATTATAGAACCTTTCCTGGCTTTATTTTTCAAAGTTCTTTTCAGTGTTCCTGTTATATAATTAAACTTATTTAGTTTGTTATTTATATCTGTTCCCGCTGTGTATGATATTTCCTAGGTAGTTATATCTTACCACTTTTTCTATTGGTTTATTTTCTAATATTATCTTTGTCCGAATTTGAAGGCCATTGAGTGAGTTAGTTAGTTTATACATAACTATGTCACATTCTATAAACATCGATGAGTGATTTGACTAGAGTTGAGATAAGGAATTTCTTAAATAAGAAAAAAATATTTTAAGAACTGAGAAAGAACATTCACCACTTACATTCAAAATAGAAAAAAAAAATTAAAAAATTGTCTCTACGTTAAGAAATGTAAATCTCCAATATTTTTAATAATTTATACATCCCAACATGATTGATGCCATTTTATTCTTTTACGAAGGAAATAAGATAGATACGTTCATCCTAAAACATTATTATTATTATTATTATTATTATTATTATTATTATTATTATTATTATTATTTTGTGGAAATATTTTCCACATTAACAGTATATTGACTTCAGGCATTTAAAAAAAAAAGATATTTAGAATTTCATCGTAAATGACGCTTATCCGTTATACTTATTAAACTAGTTCATAAAAATATCGATTATGATAAATTTTATTTTGAATTAAAATATGATTCACTTAGAGATGTTTCTTCAAACTGCAATACTTTTTTTCTCTCGGTTTCTTCAGTAAGTTAGCGCTGTTCTCAATAACGTTCCTGAACGTGATTACAAAATTGGAAAGCGAATTTAGCGGATATGTTCCTAACAATAAATTGTGGCCGCTGTCTTGCAATGATTTACTAGTAGCCTACTACTTATTATATTTTCTAATAATATTATTCATCCTATTTTATATGAGTACGAAAAATTCGAACAAATAATTTAATTACAAGTATTGGTTTGAATTAATCTTCATGTTACAACAAATCAAATTAAACATTTTTCGTAGAATTAGTAAAGCATTTTACAGTTCTTTATTATTCTCTGTTTATCTAGTTTCATATTATTTTGTTTTATATTTGTATTTTGAAATTCAAAATAAAATTCACATATGTCAGTCAGTCGCAGAATGAAGTCAATTAGACACATATCACATTCATCCATCCATCCATCCATCCATCCATCCATCCATCCATAGTAATTCTGCCCGAAGGCAGGTCCTTCACTGCAATCATAGCATTTTCATGCTATGCTTGCAGCTTTACTAGGGAATTGTAGGTGTGGTAGCTTCCCGTTGCTTTCCACACCGGTGAAGGATGAAGATGTTGATGATGATAATGATAAAGATGATGATGGCCATATGATTTCGGGGACCGTTTGGGCCTTAAAGTATTCCTGACATTTGTCTTACAGATAAGGGAAAACCCCGATAAAAACCTCACCCAGAAAAACTGCCCCGACCGGGGATCGAACCCGGGCCCGCTGAGTGACAAGGCAGCACGCTACCTCGAGACCACAGCGGTGGACACATATCACATAGTAGATCATACCTCCGGTATTATTTGTGATTTAGGAATAGTTTTTATTTAGAATGTAACTTAAAACGTGTATCTCCGGTATTATTTGTGATTTAGGAATAGTTTTTATTTAGAATGTAACTTAAAACGTGTATCTCCGGTATTATTTGTGATTTAGGAATAGTTTTTATTTAGAATGTAACTTAAAACGTGTATCTCCGGTATTATTTGTGATTTAGGAATAGTTTTTATTTAGAATGTAACTTAAAACGTGTTCTCCATAATACATTTTGGAACAATGAATGAAAACTCATATTTGAGATAATGGTATAGACGATTGTGTTGACATTTATGTCAGTCAGTCACACACTTTGGTAGTTAAAAATATAATTTTTCGTTAGAAGTTGCATGTTTATGTATAGAGGAATTTCGGGTAATGTGGAGCCCTATTTTGAATTTTATTCTTTTTTTAATTAAGGAATTTGAATTTTGTTTAGTTACAGTGATTATCATTAGTGTTATAACTATGAAATAGCATTGTTTTTTATTCAAATGTGGAAATATCTTCATCATTTATAATTTTTTTTACATTACAAGAAAGGTCCACTTTAACTTCCATATTTGGTAGGGACTCTACCGACTACGCCACGGCGACGGCCTTGTTAAACGTCACAAATCTTCGCACAAAAAATAAAAGAAATTGGTCTTGAACAAGTCAAAGTTGACGTGGAGAAGAAATTAAAATATTTTGTGTTCCAGGGCAGCACCAATTAAAAAAATATAATAACAGGGTCTACTCAAACTGAAGGGTCCACATTACCCGAAGTTCCTCTAATATTAATCACACACTTTTCGTCTATCAGACCACATAGAGAATATCCCTGATTTCAATCAATTGTATTATTTACGGAATAATTTTTCTCAAAAAGTGTGCTCTAAATATCAGTCAGTCACAATCAAATTATATAGGATTTCCAGTATAAAACCGGACACTCTGCGGCTGGCAGAGTGAAATGCGGACGAGGAGAGAGCGCAGCCTGACGGGTGAAACCCCGTGAGGCGTGTCCGGTTTTATATTGGAAGCCCTGTATTATACACATTTTAATAATTAAGATGGCGTTCGACCATCAATGCGAATGAATCAATTAAGCCTCAAAGTCAACCTCTTGAAATCTTGCTCGACCAATGTCACTGACCGACAAGCAAGTTGGAAAGTCGCGGGTTCAATTCCCGATGGAGTCGGCATTTTAAACTGGCTTAAAGTCTGGCCCTAGGGTCGGCTCAGGCTCTAACTGAAATGAGCATCAGACACTGGCTCTTGAGGTAAAGACGGTCGTCAACAGGGCTAATAACCCGGCTAACATCTCGTGCTGAATGTCTAGAAAGATGGGAAGCTTAACTTCCTACTTCTACAGGGACCTCCTAAGATTTGCCTATTGGATCACTTTATTATTAACCAATTGGATCACTTTATTATTATTATTATTATTATTATTATTATTATTATTATTAATTTATTTATTTAGTAGGTTTCACAACATATTCCCGCGTCCAATTAATCTACTCTCATTCTCCTGCACATCTGTCATTCCAATCACCATCGACCAATCCTTCTTTCCTCATGATACACAAAACAGCATCAATCCATGTTATTTTTTCCGCCCACTTCTTCTTCTTCTACCAAGTGGCACCCATTCTAGTATTCTTCTTGAAAATCTGTCATCTGTCATTTTTTTTACACGACCATAACATTTTAATTGTTTGTTTTTTATGAAATCCATAATTGAATATTATTATTTATTATTATTATTGTTATTATTATTATTATTATTATTATTATTATTATTATTATTATTATTATTATTAGAGCAGCAAGATGTTCAAAATTAGACAAAATAAGAAATACTGTTATAAGGGAAAAAATTAATAATGGTTATTCAATAGTAGATTATATACGGTATAAGCAATTAAATTGGTATGGGCACGTACGATGAATGCAAGAAGAAAGATTACCCAGGAAAACATTGGAATGGTGTCCACCTGGAAGGAGGAGGAGAGGAAGACCTCGAAACTCGTGGATGCAGGAAATAAGAACTGGAATGAGAGCAAGAGGACTGGAGGACATAGATTGGATGGAGAGAGACGAGTGGAGAAGGAAAATAAAAATTTAGGCACAGAAAGATGTGTAAACATTAAAATTCTGTATATAAATAATAATAATAATAATAATAATAATAATAATAATAATAATAATAATAATAATAATAATAATAATAATAATAATAATAATAATAATAATATTATTATTATTATTATTATTATTATTATTATTATTATTTATACAACTCAATGTTCTAATGAGTTCAATCAGCAGCGAGTAGGCAATACTAGAAAATCCATTAACATTACAAAAGAGAGGATTGAATTTCTTAATCGTTGAGCATTAAGTTGAATTATAAAACGGCATTGTGTAGAATTAAATTTTAGGATCCATGCATTTTTAGTTACATTTTGTTATCGCCATTGTTTCTCTTTTCTGAACATTTGTGTTTGAAGTGTCTCTTAACTCAATTATTCTGTTAACAGCGGAAGAGTGAATTTTTCATGGTTTTAAGTTTTCATGATAAAAGCGCGGGAGGGATAATTAAGTTAAGGGTTCATTCTCAACAGCAGATTAACTTAGCCAGGTGGCTCGTGACCTTACAGTCGAGAGAAGATGTAAAGATGTCCCACTTCAGATTACATTTAAATACAACTTCACCATTTGCCTGTCAATAAATTTACAAGGGAACTCTCAACCATTGCATGAAGAAACCTACTTTGAAATTTCACCAACGCCATGTCAAAAAAAGAAAAAAAATCTGCCGCTTCTAACTGCAAGGCACAAACATCGGAACTAGAATCAATAAATTTACAAGGGAACTCTCAACCATTGCATGAAGAAACCTACTTTGAAATTTCACCAACGCCATGTCAAAAAAAGAAAAAAATCTGCCGCTTCTAACTGCAAGGCACAAACATCGGAACTAGAATCAATAAATTTACAAGGGAACTCTCAACCATTGCATGAAGAAACCTACTTTGAAATTTCACCAACGCCATGTCAAAAAAAAAAATCTGCCGCTTCTAACTGCAAGGCACAAACATCGGAACTAGAATCAATAAATTTACAAGGGAACTCTCAACTATTGCATGAAGAAACCTACTTTGAAATTTCACCAACGCCATGTCAAAAAAAAAAAAAAAAAAAATCTGCCGCTTCTAACTGCAAGGCACAAAAATCGGAACTAGAATCATGCAATGGCAACCCATTGTGCGAAGGAGAAGGACGTCCCTGCGTGAATAGAACGGAGTGGGGCGGGACGCAGCGCGGACGGCAGGTTGTGAGGAGTATCGAATAAGAAAATGTGCGACAACAGAATCCATATTGGACATGAGGCGTTTTGTGTTGAACTAGATAAGGTGCTAACTATATGGACAGTGTCCCGCGCCGTAGCCGAGTGGTTAATGTAGGATGTCTTGGCACTGAGCTACGGGACTTGCGCTGGTTCGAATACCCATGGGGAAGACATTTTCTGATGGAATTTCGGCCAGTAATGCTCCGGTGCCCACCCGGAATCGTGAAGCATTTCGGTAGCTATAATGAGTAGAGGCTCCAGGTTGAGAAGATCAGCTGGAGGATCCGACATGCTGACCATGTCACCTCTACGCTGGCTGGATGATAGTCTACATCTGTGTTGAACACATGAGGATGTGAGGCCAGCAGCAGGCTGGTAGGTCAAGGGGCTTCTAGTCCTATCGCGCCATGGACTTTCAGATGATTAGTAGACATACAGTCCTACCTATATAAACAGTTCCCTTCTTCCTTCCGTTTTTAAGTCTACAGAGTTGCCAAATCCAGTAACTTTTAATGTATCCAAGTGTCTAGTATAATATTTATATACAGGAAAAGTGAAGGCAAATTATAATCGAAGACCAAGTGGATACTATGTACTTCGCATCTCTATATACAGGGCTTCCAATATAAAACCGGACACGCCTCACGGGGTTTCACACGTCAGGCTGCGCTCTCTCTCAGTCCGCATTTCACTCTGCCAGCCGCAGAGTGTCCGGTTTTATACTGGAAACCCTATATAATTACACTGAGCAAGAAAAATAAACTTTTTTTTTGTATCAGAAAGAAAAATATGTGATTCTGATAGTATTTTTTCTCCTGAATTCAAATATGATATCGGGCTTTCTCCATCACGCAAGGTTTCTGAGAGACAGGAATTTATAATTTAAAACACTTTAGTATTTTCTACATTCGTAACTACACAATATTCGAACATTGGATTCACCTAGAAAGTAAGAAATGACGATTTTCTGCTTTATTTCGCCAGTGGCACATCCCTCTTGATGGTCCAACAATAATCGGCCAGCATTTTAGGATTCCATTTGCCTTGATATCTCTTTTCCATAGCTGAAATCATTTGAGTTAGCTCCTTTGGTTTTATTTTACAATGGACAAATGGACGAAAAAACGTTTATTAAAATAATAATTATTTAACCTTTTGACTGCCGAGTTTCCCTTTTGCCAGCTGGACTGTGGGTGCCAGGATTTTTAAATTTAAAGTACTACGCCATACTATATAATATAAACCTTTATAAAGTATATTTAACTGTCTACATGCCATGCTAAATTTAATTTAAACTCACTATTATACATTTATTTGAAGGTTAGGCAGTGTTGCTTCCACTTGTAAAGATCTCAGGTTCGAATTCAGCACGGTGTCTTTATTGAAATTTGTTATCACTATCACTAAAACATTTATTCTACTGAATAATGTTGATGGTATTATCACTAAACACTTATAATATTAAATATTGTTGAACATTTTTTATGGTCCTGGGTTCGAATCAGTTCCAGTCAAACAGCTGTTCTATGCCACGTGTTTCGTGTGTCGCGACACGCCCACCACTGTCACTCACACCCTGTTCATTTAGGTCTACATCACTTGCTTTACTATTTACAGGCTTAGATTGTAATAATATTCTCTTAGAAACAGGACTACTATCACATTCGTCAAACGAATAACCATTTGATGAACTATTACTGTCATTCTCATCTTCTGATAAAACTGACACATTAAACTCGCGTATTGTATTTTCGTCAACTTCGAGACATGAATCACTGTATTCCACAGCACGACCTACCCCTTGGCCAGGTATCTTTTCAACTAAAAATAAAATAAATAAAGAGAAAATTCTGAAATTGCAATATTCCATAGCAAAAAAAAAAAAAAAAAGGCCTTGAAACATGAATGTACACCCTCCTTTAGAAAACCGTTTTACAAGCAGCCTGTACCGTTATTCTGCAAGGGATGTGCAAAGTATTGCTAAGAAAGGATGTACAAACACAGAACGAATAATAATTTTAGTTTATTAAAGTAAAAACTTCGGGAAAAGAAATATTTAAAGTAATAAGATTGAAAACCGGAGCTTGCCGGGCGTGGCGTACCGCTGTACACGCACTTTCACCGGCGTACGCCGGGCATGGCGTTCAAAAGGTTAAATCCATTAATTGATATTGAAATAAAAAAACTGTGGGTGATGGAGAAATTCCGAATACATATTTGAAAACGAGATAAAAAACTGCATTAAGTACAACTATTGGTACCCATGAGACAAAATTCATGTTGACCAGTGTTATCGTTCAGGCGGCTCCGTGGCGCAAGCCGTTAGACGCTCGCCTCTCACCGCTGGGATCCCGAGATCGAGTCTCGGTCACTACATGTGGGTTTCGTGGTGGAAGAAACGGAGCTTGGGCAGGTTTTTCTCGGGGTTTCTCGCGTTTTCCCCTGTCACAAATTTAATTTCACCATTTCTCCATATCATCTCATTAATTTCATTCATCCGCCCCTGTGACGCATCATCCGCCCCTGTGACGGTGCGTCAGGAGTGGTCAGCCGCACCCTTGAAGTTCACAGACCTCTAAAAATATAGGGGCTTCATCTCATCTCATCTCATTCCTCGACCCGACTCTGAGTTGGACACGAGTTGAGGATATTTATTTATAATTATCGTTCAATTAAATTGTGTGAAAATACTCAACAGTGTGTTTTTATTTATTTTTTTAAGTTTTGGAAAGTTTAGTGTTTGGGATAATTCATACGGGTCATAGATTAAGGAAAGACGTATTTTGGAAGATCCGCGAATTGTAACAAACAACTGTTACCAAACAAAATATCCTAATGATTTCTGCAACAGTCAAGAATGATCTCGAAAACGAGATCACAACAGTGTACGCGGCAAAATTACCTTGTCCTACTTGACTATAATAACAATGAATACTTACTTGGACTTCGAGTTGGAAGCCATGTAAGGCTTGGAGAGGGGCAGGATATAGGAAGGTGCCATACGGCGAACTAGTGAATTCCACGAGCAGCTCTGGGCCGCTGGAGACAGCTTCAGGGACGGCCTCCCCTCCTCCACAGAATTTGAGTAACACAGAATCTCGTGTCGTGTAGCCGTCGTACACCGTGACGTAATCCTGCACGTCATCACATTCCGACCATACCTTCAACACATGGGAATTGTGATCTCAAACATTAGTGTTGTGACTAGGGCTGGGATTTTTATGTACTAAAAGTTTAGACTGCAGCATCGTACAATGAGAAGTTAGACTTATGACTGTCTTTTGTTTTGGTTTCAAACACAAACAGCTGAATAGTATAATGATAAGTTAGACTTCTGTCTTTTATTTTGGTTTCATACACAAACAGTTGAAGAGTATAATGAGAGGTTTGACTTATGTCTTTTATTTTGGTTTCACACAAACAGTTGAATAATATATACTATCTGCATTGCAACCTTACCTTTTATTACATAAATATCCTATCCCTAGATATCTTTCTTACATACAGTGTGCCTGAGTCACAGTCACAGTCATGTGGTCATGAAAATGCCTCGCTTACCCACCGGGCAGGGACCATCCCGTCTGCCGCCAATCTGCTTCCCATTTTCTCGCTGTCAAGGTAATTCTCTTTCAGTGATCTGTCATCTGGGCACAAATGCAGGGCCTTCCTCTCTATCAAAATCATTGTGCAGCAGTGCAAATCAGATATTCAATAAGCAAACGTATTTACATTTACAACACTAACATAAAATACAAGAAATAGTGTGCAGCAAACAGGTGAAAATGTTGGTGTAAATAACAAGAATTTATGACCCGTTAGGTTCCCATGAGACTTTTATTTATTGGGAACGGTAAAAAAAAAGTTTATATAATCATCCCTATACGATAAAATGTAGTAATGGGAAATAGACAAAGAGTATTTTGGTCTAGTACGGTACAAGAACTTAGCGGCAGACGCCTGGCCTCCCAACCGGCAAGTGGGCACGCTACATCAGTGACAACCATAGGTGACAACGTTAATCAGTAGCTCAGTATAACCACACACACACCACACACACACACACACACACACACACACACACACACACACACCCACACACACACACACCACACACACACACACACACACCACACACACACACCCACACACACACACACACACACACACACACAAACACACCACCACACACACACACACACACACACACACCACACACCCACACACACACACACACAGCACACACGCAACGCACAGCGCACACGCGCACACGCGCACACCGCACACACGCGCACACGCGCACACTCCACACGCACGCACGCACACTCCACACACACGCACTCACTCACACGCTCACACACCCTCACACTCACTCTCACTCACCCTCACTCTCACTCACACTACTCCGACTCACTCTCCTCTCTCACTCACTCTCAATCTCACTCAACTCTCACTCAACACTCACTCTCACTCACTCACACTCACTCTACACTCTCACTCACTCTCACTCACACTCCTCACACTCTCACACTCGCACACGCACTCTCGCACTCACTTACCCACACGCACTCACACTCACTCGCACGCACACTCACTCACGCACCACGACACTCACACTCACACTCACACCTCACACTCACACACTCACATCACACACTCAGCACTCACATACACACACTCACATACACACACTCACATACACACACTCACATACACACCCACACGCACACTCACAAAACAGACACGCACACACACACACACGCACACACACCACACACACACACACACGCACACGCACACTCACACGCACACGCACACGCACACGCACACTCACACTCACACTCACACTCACACTCACACGCACACCCACACACGCACACACGCGCACACTCGCACCGCACACTCACACGCACACGCACACTCACGCACACGCACACGCACACCACACGCACACGCACACGCACACGCACACGCACACTCACACCACCGCACACGCACACGCACACGCACACGCACACGCACACGCACACGCACACGCACACGCACACGCACACGCACACGCACACGCACACGCACACGCACACGCACACGCAACGCACACGCACACGCACACGCCACACGCACACGCACACGCCACACGCACACGCACACGCACACGCACACGCACACGCACAACGCACACTCACACGCACACCACACGCACACGCACACGCACACGCACACGCAACACCGCACACGCCACACGCACACGCACACCACACGCACACGCACACGCACACGCACACGCACACGCACACGCACACGCACACGCACACGCACACGCACACGCACACGCACACACACACTCACACACACCGCACACTCACACGCCACACGCACTACGCACACGCACACTCACACTCGCACACTCACACGCACACGCACACTCACACGCACACACGCACACGCGCACGCGCACGCACACGCACACACACACCACACCCACACACACACACACACACACACACACACAACACACACACACACACACACACACCACACACACACACAACACACACACACACAACACACAAACACACACACACACAAACACAACAAACACACAACACGCACACGCAAACCACACACACAACAACACAACACACACACACACACAACACACACACACACAAAGCACACAAACACACAAACACACAAACCCACACACACAAACACAAACACACAAACACGCACAAACACAAACACACAACGCACACACACACACACCACACACACACACACACACACCACGCCACACACGCACCACCACAACACGCACACACGCACACACTCACACACGCACACACGCACACACGCACACACGCACACACGCACACCGCACACACGCACACACGCACACACGCACACACGACACACGCACACACGCACACACGCACACACGCACCCACACACACGCACACACCGCACACACGCACACGCAACGCACGCACGCACGCACGCACGCACGCACGCACGCACCACGCACGCACGCACGCACGCACGCACGCACGCACGCACGCACGCACGCACGCACGCACGCACGCACCACGCACGCACGCACGCACTCACGCACGCACGCACGCACGCACGCACGCACTGCACGCACGCACGCACGCACGCACGCACGCCGCACGCACGCACGCAACGCACGCACGCACGCACGCACGCACGCACGCACGCACGCACGCACGCACGCACGCACGCACGCACGCACGCACGCACGCACGCACGCACGCACGCACTCACGCACGCCCGCACGCACGCACGCACGCCGCACGCACGCACGCACGTCACGCACGCACGCACGCACGCACGCACGCACGCACGCACTCACGCACACGCACGCACGCACGCACGCACGCACGCACGCACGCACGCACGCACGCACGCACGCACGCACGCACGCACTCACGCACGCACGCACGCACGCACGCACGCACGCACGCACGCACGCACGCACGCACGCACGCACGCACGCACGCACGCACGCACGCACGCACGCACGCACGCACGCACGCACGCACGCACGCACGCACGCACGCACGCACGCACGCACGCACGCACGCACGCACGCACGCACGCACGCACGCACGCACGCACGCACGCACGCACGCACGCACGCACGCACGCACGCACGCACGCACGCACGCACGCACGCACGCACGCACGCACGCACGCACGCACGCACGCACGCACGCACGCACGCACGCACGCACGCACGCACGCACGCACGCACGCACGCACGCACGCACGCACGCACGCACGCACGCACACACACACACACACACACACACACACACACACACACACACGCACACGCACACGCACACGCGCACGCACGCAAGCACGCACGCGCACACACGCACACGCACGCACACACACACAAAACCAACAATAGATTCTCTGTAGAAAATATACAATAATTTATCTACGAAATTTCTCATTGATTAATTTTTATATTGGAGAAATATCTGTTGTACAAATTAGAAATCCTGTGCAATATAAAATGATAATACACGTCACAAGACATAGTGCAATAGTTTGGTAGTATAACTAGTTTATATTATTATTTGACGAAAACCTTCAAGAACCAAAGTTTATAAGAGTAGCAATTCAAATCTAGGCTTAAAAGGGCTGATAAATTTTTCCCAAGATAAAATAGGAATGAGAATACATTACACTCTTAATTCTGAGTATGAATGTATAGTCAAACATTTTATATTTAATTGAATTAATTAAGTCTGATTCTATCATTATTAATTAACAAAATTAAATCCAAGTTAATGTACATACGTTTTTGTAACGTGAAATAATTGATTTTTGTAAGCGTTATAATGAAATACTTCTCCAGCGAAACGAAATTATTATTTCATCGCCCCACTAATAACATTCATAATTCATTTTGCCTTCGTTTATTAATTTGTTGGCAAAATTTTAATCGCTTTGTAAATGTTACAATGTAATGTTCAATTTTATAAGATTGTGGAGTACTGACATTTACATGAAATAAGTATTGTATCCACTTCTACAATATTTATTTCATATAAATGTCAGTAGTTCTACATACATAACTGTTTGCATATACTAGTTCCCGGAACACATGACTGATTACCACCATTTTGGAACATTCGTCACGATACTGGAACATCAACAATGCATTTCACCTATACTTTTAATAATCACGTTTGAGGTTAAAATTATTTCAATTTTAAATTTGTGCCTTATAAAACACTCGTCCTCAACTATAATAACTTAATGCTAGCGAGACTAAAGACACTACATCTGTCGGAAAACTGCCTTGATTGGTTTACATCTTACCTCACTAATCGTCAGCAATCAGTTTCTGTTAATAATCGCATTTCTTCCTGGCGCTTGGTGAGGAAAGGGGTACCTCAAGGCGGCGTTCTCGCTCCACTTCTCTTCTCCATTTATATTAATGACGTGACCAAGAAACTACAAAACTGCAAGCATCATCTTTACGCCGACGACCTACAGATTTACACACACTTTAGGCCTGACGAAATTAATGAATATATTGACAAAGTAAACACTGACCTCAGGCATATATCTTTATGGTCCAGACAATATGGGCTGAAGCTAAATGTAAACAAAACGCAAGCAATAATTATCGGACATCCAAGGCTATTACACTCCATAAACAATGGCAATATGCCGGCTGTCATATTAGATAATGAACAAATTCCTTATACCGACGTCGTTAAAAACTTGGGATTTTACTTAGATTCTAATTATTAAATTGGCATGTGCAAGTAAAACAAACATCTAAAAGGATCTTCTCCATAATGCATTCCCTAAAGCGACTTAAACATTTTCTTCCTACAACTCTTAAAAGAATTTTAATCCAAACTTTAGCGATGCCGCATTTTGACTACTGTGACGTTCTATTAACTGACATAAGTGACGGATTGTCGGACAAACTGCAGCGTGTCCATAATATGTGTATCAGATTCATATTTAATTTTCGAAAATACGATCACATTTTCTCCATTATTCCACGAATTGTCATGGCTACACATCTAAAAGAGAGAAGAAAATCGCACTGTCTATTATCTCCTATTTAAGATCCTACATACCTCGATTCCCAATTATTTATCATCCCGTTTCCAGTATCTATCCTCAAACCATAACTTAAACACAAGATTACAACATAGTCTCTTACTTAATATACCGCAACATAGGACATCACATCACTCTATGTCATATACCATCTCCACTTCTCGCAACTGGAATTCCCTACCACAAGAAATAAGGGGCTACCGGACATTGGCATCTTTTAAAAGAAATCTAAATTTATATTTGCTCTAAACTCGACTTCATTATTATCCAGTGTAAGATATATATATTAATTGGCGTTTCCCGTATAATGTATCATATTTATATTATTTATATTATTATTATTATTATTATTATTATTATTATTATTATTATTATTATTATTATCGTATCATTATTGTTATTACCCTATAAAATGTTGTTTGTACATGACATTTACATTGCTACATTTATTGTATCTTAACTGTTTATAATTAGTATAGTGTATATCTATATTTGTCAAATATTTATTTGTATATGTGCTGGTTGAGTGGAAGAGAGGGCCTTATGGCCTTAACTCTGCCAGAATAAATAAAGTCTTATTATTATTATTATTATTATTATTATTATTATTATTATTATTATTATTATTATTAACTTCTGTTATAAACGTCGTCACACTATTAAAATTCAAGCCTTTCAAAGACATGTTTCATCCTCAGGAATTCTTATAGTAGTGAAATTATTTGTACTGTATTAAATATAGAAATACTTTCAGTAGCATAATAATTCCTGTGGATGAAGCATGTCTTTCAAAGGCTTGAATTTTAATAGTGTGGCGAAGTTTATAACAGAAGTTATTATAGTTGAGGTCAACTGTTCTATAAGGTATACATTTAAAATTGAAATGCATTTCATTTCATTAATATCTTTAACAATTTTAATTAATTCGTTCAAGAACAAAAATACCCAGAAAAGTATTGTCATTTCAGTATTTTATTGAATTTTACATTACCTATATCTAAAAATGCCATGTATGTTTGACATCTCTACATGAAATTACTAACATGTTGGCCAATACGTCATTGTGATACCTGAGACCATGGGTTGTTTGTATCAAATCACTCCCTGAACAACTGAAAGTCAGTTGGTACGGTTATTTTGCACTGTGTATATTGAAAACATTCATAAATGTATTTACCTTAAGTTCCCTACTGCGATGTTGTTGCTGCTGACTGCTTGGACCATATAGCGCTGACTGACTTCGTATCGCCACCAGCTGGCCCTTCGGCTGTCTGACGGCAATGAGAGCTTGCTTTCCCGGCGGAACGTCGTGCTGTCTCACCGCGTAATAGCACGTCAGGTTGCGAGGATAAACGCCGGGGAAGTTGGGAGACTGTAATCTGCAGGCTTTTCTATCACAATCACTGAATATGCGGGAACAGTAGGTCCCTGCCATTAAGTCCCCGAGGTAGTACTTGGAGGATGAAGTGGGGGTAACAGTGGGGATGTCAGTCAGAGTGGGAACACTAACTGGAGTTACTAGCGGAGACACCGTTGTCGTCAGATTGGCTGGTGGTATGGTGTGCAGAGTTCCTGAAAAAAAAAATATATATTTTTACCCAGCGAATTGACTTAAACGGTAGCGTTTCAAACTAACATTCCTGCTTCTAATCCTACAGACGTCCAACTGTCTGATTAAAAAAAAAAAACTTAGCATCAAAACAAATGAAGAACTTGGATTTCATTACCAGGATCAATTAAAGTCTTTACATAACACATGTTAAACTCAGCAATAGAAACTCACACCCAGTTACATGTACGTGGACGCGAAATAAGAAGAAAAACATGTCGGATCTGCAGCAACTGGCACAAAAGTGAAACTTCTTAGAGTAAAGAAGTGAACATAAAATTAAGTCAAAGTATTATTTCGAGGGAAAGATAACTAAATGTGTATTTTTGTAGATTCCATAATCCTTATTTGAAGCCGATTTATTGTGATACCCGTGTCAAGATGTGTATTCTTAACCGGGTCTCTACCCAAAATGTATTTCTTTAAATTCCATCCATAGTAATTCTGCCCGAAAGCAGGTCCTTCACTGCAATCATAGCATTTTCATGCTATACTTGCAGCTTTACTAGGGAATTGAAGGTGTGGTAGCTTCCCGTTGCTTTCCACACCGGTGAAGGATGATGATGAAGATGTTAATGATAAGGATAATGACGATGGCCATTCTTTAAATTTATTAAGCTCGATTGGATTATTCTGAATTTTAAATAAACCAAAATAATTATTTTCGATAAACAGACTAAAAAACATTTGTATCATTAATTTACATTTTACTTGTATTAATTAAGTATTAATTTCATTCGATTTAGGCCTATCTTGACTTAAATTAAATAGGTTCAACTTCATCATCATTATCGACATCAGGGTTTAGGCCTTATGGTTTATTCCGGTTTAACTTGGTGACGCCATCTCTTCAAGTGTCGGCTAACACTTCTTTTTCCTACAGGATTATAATGCAGGATTGCTTTTGCTATTCTAGTTGTTGACATGCGTTGAACATTGTGTTTCCAATTAGTCCTATATTTTTCCATCATTGCTGTAATTGGTTGTATTTTCAGTTCATTCCTGTTGTCTACGATCTAACAATGTACAATCTGCCACGAATGGAAGAAATCTCATTTCTGAAGACTATTTGTTTTAACTGGTCTGCAGTTAATGTGCAGTTCTCACTGCCATGTAGCCCGTAGTGGTTATGCAATCACTTTATAGAACGTCAGTAATGTTTGTTTTTGTACTTAATAATTCAATGTTCTATTTATTGTTCCACCTACATCTATTTCATTCCAGCTTGATCGTCACTGGTTTTCTTGCATCCTAAATATTTAAACTGATTTATGTGTTCCATAATTTTCCCACAGATAATATTTGATCTTCAGGGTTGTGTCTCCTGCAAAAACAATTATTTTAGTTTTATCCGTTGATATTTTCATCCCATAATTATCAGCAATCTGGCTAAAGATATAGAAAGCTTTTTGTATTTCATCTTCTGATCTTCCTATAATCACCTGATCATCAGCAGAAAGTAATGTGGCAAAATTTACATTAGCCTATTAATAATTAAGGTATTCTGTAAAATCGTTAACCATTTTTAATGATATCGTCAGTATAGATATTAAAAAATGTTGGTGATAGAGGGCACCCTTGTCTTACTCCTTGATTGGTGATCGTTGATTTATTTTCACTGATTAGTGTTTTTATTTTGTGATTTCTATACAACTATTGTATTGCTGTATCTAGATGTATTGGTATTCCAGTATAATTAATATACCCTATAGTAGTTTTCTTTGTACTTTACCAAAACCTTTCTCATAATCTACAAATATATAATAAGTTAGTAATGTAAATTATCTTATTTCTTTGTTATTCAATTCATTATATCTTACAACTTAAATTCTGGAAGAATTAATTTTTTATCTTAATTAATTATGTTATAATTTTAATTATAGTAAACTAACTAACACCCGGCGTGCGCTGCTACACCCAAATAAATAAAAATTAACGTTATTTTATGTTCAGTTGAATAAGTAAAAGGAAAAATAATATTACATTTATATTTTTAGATACCCCGTGCTGATTACCCGGCGTTGCCCGGAATCTACTTATCCCGATCTTCTTGGCATAATGACCTGAAATACGAAAATTAATATGTTTTATGTTTAGTTAAGTAAGTAGAAGGAAACATTTATATCATAACTATTTTTAGATATCCCGTGCTGTTTACCCGGCGTTGCCCGGGAATCTACTTATCTCGTTCTTCTTGGCATAAATGGGCTAAAAGACAAAATTCGTTATTGTGAGTTATCCGTAAAATAATGCCCGCCATATGCTCCTATGCTTGCACAGGAATCCACGTACTTGTCTCGATCTTCTTGGCATTAATGAAAGACAAAGATGGTTATTGTGAGTTATCCGTAAGAGATAAACATATGCTGTCGCGGACTTTTTTGTAGAGCTTTTTGAGATATTAAATTCTGTGTATATTAATTTTGTGTATTTGTTATGGTTTAGGCAGCGTAAGTCTTTAAGCGTCCAAAAAGCTACTTTTTTCATGTTTTCCACTACAAAGGACGATTTTTAAGGGTGTAGGAGCTGAGTATTATAACTCTCTTATAGCCTATGTTCATTCCGGGGAATCGTTTGAACATTTTGCAAAAAGCCCCATCACAATCGGATCAACGGTGTGGCCGCGCATAAAGTACAAACAAACACAAACATTCATTTTTGTATATTGGATATAAAGTCCCTAAATTTATGGATTGCCTAATTAAATTACATTACTTTAAACCAATTGTTTAACGACTTGTCAAGGTTTGATCCGCCAGAGTGACATACGGATGCAGAATATGACGTATCATATACAGTTGTAAACCACCAGCAGCTAGAATCCCACGAAAAGGTGCGACTTCAGTGGCGGAGCTCTGCTTATTAGAGGAGAGCGTCTCTTTTACGCTAATGAAAGTTGAAAGTATTTGGCATAGTCTGTAGCCATCTTTTAGTCGGTAACATCCCACCGCTAGGATAACTATTAACTCTTAAATTATAAATGTATCCTAAATGATGTAACAATTGGTTTCATTCATTTAATAAGTTTAATAAAAACAGACTTATTAAATGAATGAAACCAATTGTTAATAAGTTTAATAAAAACAGACCCCCCTCAGGGGTCCTCATCTAGGGGATATGTGGATGGCGACCACAAGGTGCCCAAGCTGTGCAAAACATTTCTTC
Organism: Diploptera punctata; assembly: GCA_030220185.1. NCBI lineage: Eukaryota > Metazoa > Arthropoda > Insecta > Blattodea > Blaberidae > Diploptera > Diploptera punctata. The sequence goes on along the minus strand of JASPKZ010009353.1, from coordinate 2,071,921 downwards.
CACTTACTTGTGTTTTGCACTCTTTTAATTTTACTATCTAACCTCTCTTGGTTAACTCTTGTTTTTTCGATCCCAACGCTATTAGGGCATCCGAGGGCTAGGGAGTCCTTCCTTTTTTCCATTTTGTCTTTCCTTTATTTTCTTTTCTTCTCCAGAAAAGCCTGACCAGAGGCTATAAGATGGCAGCCCCATCACTGGTCTTGCCTTCCTTTGGCCAGCAACCAATCGAAGGGACTATTATTATGCTTTCAAGTCTTATACGAGAATTTCCCATAAGGGAAAATTTTCTATAGGATCGTAACAGGCCTTGGCCTAATACTTGGAAGGAAGAAGAAGAAGAAGAATAAAAACAGACGAAAACTAACGAGAAGAGATTACTTTTTTTTTTTTTTTTAGAATTTCACAATTTACCTAATAATAACAGTTACGCGCCATTTCGTTTTCACTGTAGTCCGCTACATTTAAATAACTGACACGAGAAATAAATGTTTTTCAATTTAAGGATTAACGAATTCCAACTCAGAGTCTCTTTCGACGGGCGAACAAAGAAGGTAAAATAAACTAAGATTCAAACAGATTAATTTTCAATAATAATAATAATAATAATAATAATAATAATAATAATAATAATAATAATAATAATAATAATAATAATAATAATAATAATAATAATAATAATAATAATAATAATAATAATAATAATAATAATAATAATAATAACAATGACAATAATAATAACAACATTAACAATAATAATAATAATAATGATTAATAATAATAAATAACAATTTTGTATATGATCTGAGATAGACATTCGAGACTTGTGAATTTCTGAGGATTTTAGAATAGTCGTGAAAAATGTTAAATTGCTTTCTACAAAGTAAGAGTTCGATCTACTGAACATAAGTTGATGATTTTTGTAAAATTAAGTAAAAAAACAAACTGAACTTTTCACTCGAATAACGGTGCATGATAATTTTTTTTGCATGTTGGTTTATGGTGGAATGGCGATGAATGTTTTAGGGACATTCTTTAAGTTGCGAAGACAAGAGGGGGGAATAGGAACCAAATTCTTCACAAATGAATGTGAATTAGAGATAAGCGAAAGTAACGAATTCAATTCATTTTTGTGAACTAATTTCAAAGTTTAGTGGAATGTTTAATTTATAGAACAACCGTGACAATGAGATCCTAAAATATTTCGGAACTGAATCTAATATTCTCTGCTTTTCGTTACACATAATTAAGATTATTATGTGGTCATATTATGCCAACCGTTGTACGCATATCGGAGAACAAAATAGGGCTTCATTTAAAACCTTAAATTCGACGTATATTAGAGAACATATTCAGTGTGCAGTGAAAAGGAAACATTCTATCCAAATAATATGTAAGATACATTTTGTTAAAGTTCTCCCGTCATTATTATATTCTTTAATGGTGTATTAAAGTTTGAATAACTGATATGTGAAATTCTGAAACTTGAAAAAAGTTACATGGGTTTATATTTAATCCACATTCCTTCATCTATTCACATCAAAGAAATATTTGTACCTCATTAGTAAAGACCGGATGTTCAGGCATTAAAAAAAGCTAGAAAAAGGCAGGCAAATAGACACTTAAAAAATGTAATGTAGGTAGTAAGAAGGTATTTACATTTTTAAAAAGTCCGTGACGCAGAAACTGCGAACACTAAGCGAATTCCTCAGCAAGTCGAGTTTATGGTCTAATTTCAGGTTTATGGAATGTGTTTTCCTTTTGTTAAATTGGAGAAACTCAATTTCTAATGCCAGCTTATTTAAAAGGGTCGGACTGCTGCGAAAAAAATATGCATAACAGTAAGTTATTAGTTATTTGCATATCGACGGTAGATAATGAAAACCTCGTAACTCCATCAGTTATTGACAACCACATAACTCCAGTAGCCAGCACAGAAATATGTGATGCATAACCTGTTGAGAATACAGACTTCAAATGTATTAATAACTTGACTTGTGTTCTGTAGTGAAATATGTGGGAACTATTGCTGTATCAATTTTCATAATTATTTAAAACAGTTATTTGTTTCTCCTGTAAAATTTACCAAAATGGAGTTACAAGGATTTTTTTGCCCACCATCGATATATCGGCCGCGGTGGACTAATTGTTACGTTCCTTGTCTCTGGTCCCGAGGGTCGCGGATTCATACCCTATCGGTGTCGATGCATTTTTTTAGGATGAAAAAAAAATCCAAGGAGCAAGTCCACCGGGAGAGACTTTACACCGTGAGTCGCGAGTCTGAAGATTTTCAGGCTCGTAAAATATACTTAAGCCTGAATAAAAAGGCATCAAAGCAAAATTTACCGACCTCAACATCCTAGTAATACCTTAGTTGCTTGCTAGATGTCTCATTGAGTCGGTATGTAGGCCGCATGCCATTCATGACACGAATGGGTAAATAAGGAAACTAAATTAACTTGGTCTAGTAACTTGTAACAAATGAAGTAGCAACAGAGCGAGACCTAGGAGGAGGTGGATTCCTAATTCTTCATGCCACGAACAGAATCTCCTAGTGTCGGCATAAAACAATTCGCTGTAAAGGAACGTAACGATCTGGAGAGTGCTGCATGAGAACTTGTTGCATCAGTTACTGCGCGTGCAAACCCTTATCAGCAGTACAATTTTCTGCATGTCTTGTGTTTTGCCAATTGATTGTTCAACAAGGTATCATACTTGACTTCTATTCTTCTGTTTATTTTTTAGACGAGTCTTCCTTCGGACTGGATCAGATAATGGATTTTCGCAATCAGCATATTTGGGCAGAAGTATTTCCTCATACAATTGTCCAATCATATCATCGGCATAGATTCTCAGAGAATATGTGGATCGACATTTTAGGCTACTGTTTGTTACAACTCATGTTCTTCCAAATAGACTCAACGCACTAATATATTCTGATGGAAGACATTTTGAATTCTTTTATTAGGCATTTATATTCAATCATTACCAGAGCGAGAACATATAGCCTATCCGCAGAAAAGGATATCAAGTTTCATACGACGGATCTAATTTGTTTGACGTCATCATCGTACTCAGATTCAGGGCTGAACAGGGTGTATGGTAGCACTAGTTCAGTATATCTCTATTCTGCAGAAAATTAGTGCTATTTTATCTTAGCTCCATGCTTATATGAAAAAACTACGCCTTCAATCTCAAGAGGACATAAATTAAGTCACTTGCTAGAAGAATATAATAGAGAACATTTCATTTTGAATGATAGAAATATACAACAGAATTTATGTTTTAAAAAAAGATTGCAATGAAAAACAAAAAATATTGAAACAACACTGCAATAATAAAAAGCAAAGTAGTTCTTAAATAAGTAAATAAAGACGAAGAAGAAATGCAAGAACATTTACCACTTGAATCAAGTTCCCTGAAGTTATGTGTAAAATGATTACCAAGAGGATAAACAAGAAAGTGATATTAAGAACAGAATAAATAAAGGTAGAGCAATAACAGCATTGATGAATGGAGTATTATGGAACAGACATATAATCAAAAAAAGTTACAAATAGGCCTATTGTATCTGTTGATCCATCTCCAATTGGTATTCCCATTCCTACACATTTTTTGCTCCAGTTTGACAGTGCTCTATGTTTCTTCTTCTTCTTCTTCTTCGTCACGATTTAGGCTTATTTACTAATCTGTTCCGGCTCCAAATTGCTGCTGTTTTCATCTTTTCTTAGGCCTTCTCAAACTTCTTCTTCCTCGTGGTGAATAGTTGTATGCTGCTTTTGGTATTCTATTCTCAGTCATCCTTGCCAAGTGTTCTTTCCAGTTTGTTCTGTATTTCACTATTGTTGTGTTTAGTTCCTCTACTTTTAGTTGTCTTATTTGTGTGTTATGTTTTTTGTCAGTTCTTTGATATCTTGCTATTGGTCTAAGGAATTTCATTTCAGCAGTTTGTATCCTGGTAGATTGTTGTGTTGTCACTGTCCATGTTTCGGATTCATAAGCAATAATAGGAACGACCATTGTCTTGTATAATTTCATAATACAGGCCTTCCTGGCTTTATTTTTCAAAGTTCTTTTTAGTGTTCCTGTTATATAATTAAACTTATTTAGTTGGTTATTTATATGTTTCCGCTGTGTATGATATTTCACAACCTAGGAAGTTATATCTTACCCCTTGTTCTATTGGTTTATTTTCTAATATTATCTTTGGCCGAACTGGATGAGCGCTCTTGAAAGCCATTGGTTTTTATTTTTCTGATGATGCTTTATGAATAAATGTATTATATAATGTGGGTAATAATAATAATAATAACAATAATAATAACAATAATAATAATAATAACAATAATCATCATCATTATCATCCGGTATCATGGCAGCTGCCGCCGTCTTCCGGAAACCAAACGCCATTCCTCTCTGCCCATCCTTAGATTTTCCTCCAATCCTCTGATATTCATAGCTGCTTGTACCCCTTCTATCCGAGTTCTCTTCGGTCTTCCTCTCTTCCTCCTTTCCATTGGGATATATTCCATAACAAATTTAGGAAATATTTGCTCTGGCATTCTTTTGAAATATCTATACCACTGTAATCTTTTCTTTTCTATAATGTCTATGACGTCCGGCTCCTCTTGCACACCCACAATTTCCCTTATTTCTTTATTTCGTATTCTATCCATTCTGGATTTTCCAGCTGATCTTGTTAAAACGTAAATTTCTGTACTTAATAATAATAATAATAATAATAATAATAATAATAATAATAATAATAATAATAATAATAATAATGTGTTAACAATATATTTGTAATCCAACAGTTAATTGAAAAACGGACTGCGGTTGGAGAAGAAACCCATTTGACAATGATAGATTTAGAGAAAGCTTATGGCTCAATTCCGAGGAACAAATTATAGGAAGTATTAGAGAAATACAATATTGATACACACCTAATATAAATTATTAAACAAATCTATAAAGATAACTCCACTTATGTAAAAATTGGAAATATAATATCTAATCCTATAAAAACCACAAAGGGATTGAAACAAGGGTGCAGTCGATCACCAATTTTATTTAATATTTAGGTAGAATTTATATTAATGAAATGGAAACAAAGCTGCAAAGGTATGGGTATCCCAATAGGCAACAGATTTTTGCTGACATTACAATTTGCTGATGATCAACTGGTTTTAGCGCAAGACAAACTTGATATGGAATTCATGATAAAAAGGTTGAAAAAACACATATGAATCATGGGGTCTCACAGTAAATTTACAAAAAAAAACAGAATATCAGGCAATAAATAACAATGAAAGAGAAAACTTAATATTGGAGGAAGGAATCCAAACAAAGCAAGTGAAACAAACTAAATATTTGGGAATAATTATGGATAACATTGAAGGTATAGGCAAAGAGAATATAAAACATAGAATTGAATTGAGTAGGAGAATAATATCATCGTTAAATTCCATATGGTGGGATAAACATATTTGGAAAGACACAAAAAAATATATTGGTAAAACATTGGTGGAATCTTTTGCAATGTATGGATGTGAGGAATGGACAATCAATAAGTACTACAAGAATAGACTAATAGCTCTAGAAATGGGTTATTTACGCAAAAGTGCCAGAAAGTCTAAATTAGAACATGTCACAAATAAGGAAATTAGAAATATAATGGAAGCAGAAGAAAGCATAATCGAAAGAACTGAGGAGAAGAAATTAAAGTGGTTAGGACATGTTTTAAGAATGGAAGATGAGCAATGGCCAAAGCAACTATATCAATGGCATCCGACCAGACGGAGGAAGAGAGGGAGACCGAAGTTAACATGGAAGGAAAACATGAAGACATTAATGCAAGCAAGAGGGCTAAGCATTGAAGATGCCCAAGATCGTAGGCTTTGGAGGTTTGGCACGGGAAGACTACAGCAGCTGTAAAAATCCGAAGATAGATAGAATAATAATAATAATAATAATAATAATAATAATAATACTAATAATAGTTATTAACTCGTACATCATATTGATCTTGTTAATATTAATAACCTCATATTTTTCAAAACAATCCAACAATCCCTCAGTATTATTTTATTTTTTTAACTATGTCATCAAGTTGACTTTATGGCAGTTCTGGTGTCTCTCCTGATATGGGGGAATTGCAACTCACTTATTAAATTGGGACGCCTGGAAGGCGAAGTTACGTTACCCCTGTGATATGACAGGTGACTAACGTTATGTACCATTTCACAAAGTAGAGAGAGAAGCAATTAAAATGCAAGCCAATGTATCGGCGGTGCGTTCTTTGCTGGGCAGGTCTAGGAACGATGTGCCCTCTGTAGAGTTCTCACAGAGAGCACGAAATCCTTGCACACGTCCTTGGGGCCTGTCCGTTTGGAGAAACATTCGGCACCACACTATTCGAAACATGATGGCAGAAGCCTTGCGAGATTATGGATACACGGGGAAGTTCATGGTGTGGCCAATAATGGAAGTAACAGACGAATAGATATTATTGCATTTAGACCATCTTCTAAAACTGGTATGATATTAGATCCCACAATCCGTTTTGAGACTCATAGTGGCCAACCTGAGGAAGTTGACTGTGAAAAGAAAGCCATATATGAGCCAACAATTGACTATTATAAAAATAAATACCAATTAGATAGTATAACTGTCACAGGATTGATGATCGGGGCAAGAGGTACTATACCAGGATTCTTAGCTGAATTTTGTAATTTTTTAGATTTGGACAGAGTGTATCTTTATAAAACTACCATCGCTGCCATTAGAGGATCAATTTAAATTTTCAGAAGCCATCTTTACAGAATTTGTACTTTATACTATGTATACTTCAATTACAATTTGACATTTTTAATGTATTTACAAAATGTATTTAATCAATTTCGAAAATTGTCTGTATCACTTTGTCCTTGAGGCAATCCTCTAATGAGGAAATGTGTATTTAATAGAAATTAACAATACAGAATTTTGTAACTCGATTAAAAATGTACTAAGCGATAACCTGCCAAGTGCAACCGACGCTATGAAAATGCTTTGTTTCTAGACATCACAATTTTTTCTCGCAAATACGTCAATCTGCAGATGAATATAACATTTGGATTCCAAGATGAAGATTAGCATTCTGTTTGTTGCAAATGAAGTATTGGGAGAACTTCCTTAAGACAAAACGAATAAATTATTTATATTAACTTCTGCAGTTATAAAAAAGTAAACTTCAAAAGTATTGGCAAAAGTAATAAAATTATGAATTCTTTAGATTTTATCTGGATTACGTCATTTACCACTAGTGACTAGGCACCGCACACACATTGCCATGACGCGACGGGTTATTTATCCTCGCTCCACTCATCACTCGGGGTAAATTAAATGCTTTAGCCGACTTTAAGTGCCATAGCTGAAGAAAATTACCATTACAATGAAAATAATATACGTGGACCGCTCGAATGGACCTAATTTCAATTGCTTGTTACTGGCAAACGGTTGAAGATAGAAACTTAAAACAACGTTCATATTACAGAAAAAACTCACCAAGTTTTGATATCCAGATCACCACATCTCTATATGAGCCCCAGCAGTCACTGTGACGATATCAAAGCGATGAACAATCTCTTGCCAAGTACGTTGGAGTATGTCTTCTGGAATGTTCTCAATAGCCTCTATGATGCGCTCACGAAGATCACGAAGGTCTTTGACTGGGGTGGTGTAAACTTTATCTTTGACATAGCCCCAGAGAAAGAAATCCAGTGGTGTTAAATCGGGAGAGATCTCGGGGGCCACGCGATTGGTCCTCCCCTACCAATCCAACGGCCAGGGAAAATGTTGTCCAAAGTCGTACGAACTTCATTGGACCAGTGGGGAGGAGCACCATCTTGCTGGAAAACCGATGTTAGGCTGCAGTTGTTCAATTTTGTGGAAAGAAGAACTGCTCCAGCATGTCAAGATATGTGGTACCCACGAACAGTTTTTTCTCTGCGAAGAAAAACGGTCCAATGACCTTATTATGTGACAAACTGCACCAAACATTCATCTTCGGACTATCACGAACATGCTCTTGAATAGCGTGAGGATTCTCCGATCCCCAGATCCGCACATTATGCCGGTTTACCTTGCCTGACAAATGGAAAGTGGCTTCGTCCGAGAAGAAAATCTTGGTCATGAAGTCAGGATCAGCGCCGAGACGGTCCAGCATCGTATTGGCGAATTCCACTCGTTTCGGCATGTCATTCGGCTCCAGACGTTGCACTAACTGCACTTTATATGCGTGCAGTTTGAGGCGTTTGTGGACAATCCGTGTGTAATGTCGATTTGGTATTTGAAGTTCCCGCGAAGCTCTTCTTAATGACTTCCGGGGGCTTCGCTCAAATGCGGCTTGAACATTTGCTACCATTTCATCGGATGCTCTGCGACCACCACCATGCTTCTTCAACACAGATCCTGTAGCTAATAATGTATCACGCCACTTCTTTATGCTTCTAGCAGTTGGAGCATCACGGTTAAACACACGCCGGAACTCCCTTTGAACTCTAATGATTGATTTAAACTCCGCATACCACAAAACAGCTTGCGCTTTCATCTGCGGAGTCGCCATTTTCACAAACAATTAAATCTAAGAACGAGAAACGTATCTTTGTGCCATCTACCGACAGGATTCGAAACTTGGTGAGTTTTTCTGTACTATGAACGTTGTTTTAAGTTTCTATCTTCAACCGTTTGCCAGTAACAAGCAATTGAAATTAGGTCCATTCGAGCGGTCCACCCTGTACAATTTCGTTCAGTAAATGGACAAGAATGTGTTCTCAAAGTTTTGACATATTATTATTGTTATGACATATATATATCCACCGCTGTGGTCTCGAGGTAGCGTGCTGCCTTGTCACGCAGCGGGCCCGGGTTCGATCCCCGGTCGGGGCAGTTTTTCTGGATGAGGTTTTTATCGGGGTTTTTTCTCACCTGTAAGACAAATGTCAGGAAAACTTTAAGGCCCGAACGGTCCCCGAAATCATATGGCTATCACCCTTATCATTATCATCCTTACCATTATCATTATCATCATCATCCTTCACCGGTGTGGAAAGCAACGGGAAGCTACCACACCTACACAATTCCCTAGTAAAGCTGCAAACATAGCATGGAAAGGCTATGATTGCAGTGAAGGACCTGCCTACGGGCAGAATTACTATGGGTGGATATATATATATATATATATATATATATATATATATATATATCATTTGATACAATTTGGAAGTAATTGAAGAACTAATATAACATACATATTGTAGAATAGGTAAAATTAAGTATTTTGTAGATGACATAAATCGGGAAATCCGTTCTCGCGGTAATGACGTTCTTGGATAAAGCAATTTAGAATTTATAAATTGTTAAACTGTCTGACTGTAATGATTTCTGAAAAAAAAAGTTGACGGATATTATTTATAAACAATGTGTGTGTAAGGAGAGAGCGAAAAAGAATGGAAAAAGGGGAGAAAAGAGGGAGTGAGGTATAATAAATAATAGTTTTAAAAAACTAAAACAACACGCTTTATTAGAAAACCGAACTAAAAAAATGAAAAATAATTTTAATTTCCAACACGCTTGGGATAAAATTAAAGTGGTCAACAAAAAAATCATCTCCAACACATATAGAATTAAACTAGAGTTTATCAACAAAAAGAAAATAATTTTACCATGAAAAGCGTGGGGTGCTCTATGTCAATTAATATATTTGATAATAAACAGATATTGGTAAAAGTAAAGTCTCTAAGAAGAAAATGTAAAAAAAAAACATAAAAAGCACCCCACGCTTTTGATGGTAAAATTATTTTCTTTTTGTTGATAACTCTAGTTTTATTCTATACTAGCGTACCCGGCAGACATTGTCCTGCCCGAACGTTCAATTCTCATGTCATGGGCGGACGATAAAAATATGTTACTTTTTTACCATAAAATTCAGAAATTATGACATAATTAGATATTATTAAATAAGTTCGCAAGAAAGCCTCTTACAGCCTTCTGTTGTGGCTCAAGAAGTATGAATGATGACGTCACATAGTCATGAACATTAGAATTGTACCCTCCTTTGCAGATAAGTTAAGAACCGTCATATAACAATTATAATAGAAAAAAAAAAGATAAATTAATGAGAGTGAGTCAAAACAGCTTTTTTTTTCCGCAGCTAGATTTCATTTCTGACCCATACTGGCCGACATTCCATGAGAAAAATTTCTTCCGCCGTAGAGACTCGAACCAACGTAAGTCCCGTAGTTCTGCGCCAAGACTTCTTGCCTTAACAACTCGGCTACGGCGCCAGACTCTTGGTATCAATGAAAGACAAAAATGGTTTTTGTGAGTTATCCGTAAGAGATAAACATATGCTGTCGCGGACTTTTTTGTAGAGCTTTTTGGGATATTCAATTCTGTGTACATTAATTTTGTGTATTTCTTTATGGTTTAGGCAGCGTAAGCCATTTAAGCGTCCAAAGAGCTACTTTTTTCACGTTTTCCACTATAAAGGGCGATTTTTAAGGGTGTAGAAGTTGAGTATCACAACTCTCTTATAGCCTATGTTCATCCCGGGAATCTCCTGAACATTTTGCAAAAAACCCATCATAATCGGATCAACGGTATGGCCGCGCATAAAGTACGAACAAACAAATATACAAACAAACAAACATTAATTTTTATATTTAAGATGTGTTGGAGATGATTTTTTTGTTGACTACTTTAATTAAAATTAAAATTATTTATCATTTTTTTAGTTCCGTTTTTTAATAAAGCGTGTTGTTTTAGTTTTTTAAAACTATTATTTATTTTTTAGTTTTTAGTTTTAATATTTTACAGAATAAGATAAAAATGTAAATATCTTTAAATTAGATAATATTGTAGTATGAGCTAAAAGAATACTCTTCTAAAAAAATCCTCCCAGCCGGATTTGAACCAGCGACGTATGGATTACTGAAATTATATACCACTAGAGTTCACATATCTACCAACTGAACTCTTACAACAATTGACTAAAAATCGACAAGTCCGTAACCTATTATACCAGTTTTCATTTTTTTTATTTTCTGATGATTCTGGCCAGGATTTTAGAAACAAAATATGAAATTATTGTATTGTCATGGGTCCTTTACAAGTATACAAAGTTTCAAGTCGATCCAATGTTTCTAAGTGAGTGAAAATCGTGTTCAAAGATTCCGTTACATAGATACAAATACACTTTTTTATTTTCTGATGATTCTGGCCAGGGTTTTAGAAAAAAATGAAATTATTGTATTGTGACGGGTCCTTTACAAGTATACAATGTTTAAAGTTGATCTAATGATTTTAAGTGGGTGAAAATCGCGTTGAAAGATTCCTTTACATAGATAGATAGATAGATCGATACAGGTCAGGCTAATATAAAGCGTGTAAAAAGAGAGGGGTAGGAAGGTGAATTATAGGAGGAATTGGAGATTTTAAAGGAAATCGACAACAGTTTGGATTTAAACTACAACCCTATCTGCATAATTAATAAGCGAGCAACTTTGAACACCAAAACATTGGAAAGAGGTAGCTACAGGTTGTGAGAGACTGACTATGGAACCACCAGTGTCCTGATGTACAGTCACGACGTTAAAGTTTTGAAGGTTGAAAGTTTAAAAGAGCACTGTGCAGTGGATTATGAACAAGTTGTTTACTACGTTCGGACTGGATTCTAAATAGTGATGTTGCGAATGAGATGCACCGAGGTCTGCAGACTTCCCTCTCCCACTCTCAGTTGTTTGGACTAACTTCATAGGTTAGGTGTTACAAGCTTAATTATCACAAATCAATCGGTAGCGAAACAACCTTCTGCTGAGTATGGTTTTGGTTCCGAAAGGCCTTCAATGTTCTAAATATTTTACTAGTTGAGGAGACTGTATTCAAGGTACATGAGTATATTACGATGTGAGGTTATCAAGTGGTTTTTACAGAATCGAGGACAATGTTTAAAAACCGAGCAATAGCGAGGTTTTTAATTTCCGACATTCTGTAAAACACTTCACAAACGTGCGTTGTACATTATTTTTTGCGCGATGGTGTTTTCATAATAATAAATAATAGTAAAATAATATCTTTGTTGGAAATATTTGCGTTCATTATAAACAACTGACTAATATTAACAGTGTGGACAATATTTATTAGTTGAAACAACAGGATGCCGTGAAACCAATTAATGATAAAATAACAGGAGGCCGTGAGACCAATTAGTGATAAAATGGCGGCAAGTACGTATTTATCGTTTTATATTGTTTCATATCAAGTCAAATTCATTTTGAATGCAATGATTTGTTTCGTATAATGTATATTAACACTTCCTTTTGGATATTTTTTGTATATACATTCTATGCGGTATACATAGAAAGGAGTGGTTTTACTTCCAACATGCGTGTTTGTAATATGTAACATTACATATTACAGTATAGTTATTTTATTACAGTATAGTTATTTAGGTTGACAATTCCAAAATGTGGGAAGTTGAACTTTCAATCATGGTCGCCATTGCTGTAAGTACGACAAAACGCACTACTGCGCAAAAAAGTTTATTACACCGTATATGTTGCATATCAGCCGCTGTGGTTTTGTTCGTTGCCTTTAGTTCCGAGGGACGCGGGTACAAACCTGGCCGGGCTCGATGGATTTTTAGGATAAAAAAATCTAAGGGACAAGTCCTCCGGGAGTGACTAAGTCGTGGGTAAAGGAACCGCAAGCCTGAATAAAGAGGCCTCTGTGCAAAATTTGCCTACCTTTATGCATCCACATAATACCTTAGTTGCCCATTAGGTGTCTCATTGAAGCGATATGCCTACCACATATCACTCCCTGACATATATGGGTAAATAAGCATAACTAAATTAGCTTGGTAAAATCACCCCTACTAGGAATCAATTTTTTTTGGCCTCCTTTTCGTTTTACGCTGTTTTCCTTTTTTGTTTTACCCTATTATTTAACCTTATCGTTTTACCTTTTTGTTAACTTTATTTTCATTCTCACATGTAGACACAAGGACAGGACACACACCCAGACCCAAGGTGGAGATTTAAAATTCCCTACCCCGCCGGGAATCGAACCCGGGTCGCCGGAGTGGAAGGTAGGGACTCAACCGACTACGCCACGGCGACGGACCTACCTTAATGTCCATACAGGGAAGTACAGGATGTGTAATTAATAATAATAATAATAATAATAATAATAATAATAATAATAATAATTAATAATAATAAAATAACAATATAATAATAATAATAATAAAATAATAATATAATAATAATTATAATAATAAAATAATAATAATCATCATCATCATCATGAACAAATTCGTTTTAGGTCATGTGGCCTATACGGAATAATAATAATAATAATAATAATAATAGCAGCTTTATTTTACCTGGCAGAGTTAAATCCTTGATACCTCGTCTGCTACTCAACCAGGTTTTAAATCCATCCATCCATAGTAATTCTGCCCGAGGGCAGGTCCTTACTGCAATCATAGCATTTTCATGCTATGCTTGCAGCTTTACCAGGGAATTGTAGGTGTGGTAGCTTCCCGTTGCTTTCCACACCGGCGAAGGATGATGATGATGATAAGGGTGAGAATGAGGATGATGGTGATGGCCATATGATTTCGGGGACCGTTTGAGCCTTACAGTTTTCCTGACATTTGTCTTACAGGCGAGGAAAAACCCCGATAAAAACCTCACACAGAAAAACTGCCCCGACCGAGGATCGAACCCGGGCCCGCTGCGTGACAAGGCAGCACGCTACCTCGAGACTACAGCGGTGGACAGGTTTTAAATAGTACAAAATAAATAGTCTTACATCTAAATTACAATAAACATAAACGATTACATGTTATAAATACTATGTAATTATTATTTATAATGTATTTTTATGTACTCTAGATTTAAGGAATTAAATATAATATGTACAAGATACATGAAAAACGAGAAAAACTATTAATGGCATAATATAAATTTAAATAAATAGAGAACAATTAATTCTTACACAATAGTATCTGTATAAACGTAACTTAAAAGTGCCAAGTGGTAGGTGTATGTAGGTAGATACATATGTAACATTCACTTTGTTATTTTATTAATTCAGGAACAGAAAAACTCGTACAATACAGTAGACAGGTCAATGGGAACTTGAACGCAAATACAATGTAAATTTAAAACTAGGGAATTACTATATCTGAAATACTCCCTTCCAAACCTAAAATGTTTATACATTCTGTGCAAACATAAAACGGAAAATGCTCTTAAGATGAGAACAGTGACCTAATTCTGTTTATTTTGCAAGAGAAAGAAGGAAATAAATTCCTTCTCTGTAAGCTACAACAATAAAAAATGTCCCGGTCTTCACAGACCATAAAATCCAGTGCATATTTTAGCAAGCGTGCGGGGAATTTTAAGGCAAAGCCTCCTGTTTATTACAACAAATCGGAAACTCGCTCCAGATCATAAAAACCTTCCAACATTTTCAATTTCTGGAAAACAAGGAAATCTGTGTTTTCTTGGAGCTGAATCCGAATATTTATGAAATCAACAAGGAAGCTATGTAGGGTATAATTCCGTCTTCAACAACAGAAACACAAAATGGACAGTGGTCTTGGCATTGATACAATGTCTCACATTTAAGTGGATCTCGCAGAGTCCACGAGTTTTTTTTGTCAGATAAATATCTTCGCAAATAGGGCGTTTCAAAATGAATGGTATGAAACGCTACGTGGGAGAAAAACATAGACAAATTTGTAATTATTATATAAAATACCCGCAACTGGAATTTGCAGACACAGAAAGTTTGGGATGTTGAATTTAAATTTACATTTAATATAACTTTAGACACATATATTGACGCCAATCTATACACACTGGGTATGAAAACAATATTTTCATTCCCTGAAATTGATTGTAATTTCAAATGAAATAAGTATTTACTAACTCACTGGCACTATCGAACCCGTAGCTTCATGGCCGAGCGGACATAAGCTCTCCATATATCCCTATCCTGAGCCAATGTTTTCCAATCATTCACTGTATAATCTACTTCCCTGAAATCATAGTTAATGTTATTCTCCCACCTCATTCGTGACTACCAACTGGGCGTTTTCCCTCTGGTTTTCCTACAATAAGCTTCTTATTAGTACAAATATAGCTGACCTGTGAGATATTAAAAACATATTTTACAAAACTCAAGAAAATAAAAGAAATATCTCAAGAAAATTTTCATTCGCAGACAAAAAATATTACACATATACAGAACAAACATTGTAATGATCTTATTTAAAGAAACAAAACATTTTAGTAATTTGTAACCTTCCATTTTCGCGAATCACGGCTTGTAACCTTGTTGAACTAGCATCTTCGTGATTTCTGACGAAACTTATAACCATCATCGGATAATGTCTGCATTAGGCCACTTTATATATATACTCTTTTTACTTGAAAATCCAAAAGATGTCACATATTTTTAATTGCATAATATTCGATGACTGAGGAGGACTGTTGAAATTTCTTCGTACATTAAACAGCGGCCATATGAGTGTGTGTCAAGCAGAGTGCTTGTTGGAAATTATATGTATCACTGAGAAACAGAACTAATGCATATTATGGTAAACTATCCATCAATACCTCAATAAAATAGGCCTGGCCCAGGGGTCTAGATACACAGTATACTCTTTGTATTAAGTTTTATAACACTTAGTTGCATACATAAACAGCATGAAGTCTAACCAGTGGGATACAATGTATTTTATGTCACCAGTACATTTATTCTACAGGATACGCATTTTGAAAGACACAGCACTGAACTGGATAGTACATTCTCTTATGTGTATCCAGTGCGGCATTGCATGTGATCTGAGAGTACGTGATCCCCACCCATACTGAGTGACAGTCATTATGTCTTCAATAATTGAAATTCTTCCAACACTATTGTAGGTCATTCTTTCTAAAATCATCACTTTACTGCCAACGTGTTTCACAGTAATTCGGAGATCCTTCTGGCAGAGCTACGTATTTGTTTTCGTAGTTCAAAGTCCTTTCCTTCAGATCCGAAAATATTACACTTACTTTTGTCTGAGAAAATAACAATTTTCAAAACTCTATGGGCTTGTCCAAATAGCTTTAGCGAATTCCATTCGCTTCTATTTATTTCATTGACGAATGTTTTCTTCCTCGGTATTCTAGCGCGAAATTGTATACTATCCAGAACGTATTTTAATGTCTGAATACTACCTTTCTTTTTTTTGGGGGGGGGGTTTCCTCACCTGTAAGACAAATGTCAGGAAACGAAATGCCTAAACGGTCCTCGAACATCATCTGGCCATCATTATCGTGTTCGCCGTGTTTCATACGAATGTGTGTGTGAATGTCGTGTTTTATCTTAATGTTGTGATGTCTCGGAGGAGGACCTGGCAGTAAGTTGATCACTCACTCGGGGGACCCTCTTTGTCCTTGTGTGGTCAAAATACTATTTGTGGGCCCATAGTTAAAATCCCTCTCCAGACAGATCGTGACACTCTAAGACCTGAGTGGAGTGAGGGATGTAAACAGTGTCTATAAAGGTGACAGGAAAGACAGCGTTAATGGACCTTTTTTTTATGTTAAGAGAGTTCGTTATTTATGCTTGTAAATTAAGTGCAAATATTAATCTAATCATTTATCACACTTTTCTCTCAAAATGATCCCCTGTCGATTATGACGCATAAAGTGTCTAGTACAACAATTTAAAAAAAAGTGCGTGTCAATCACTAGTTCAATTTCACATGTGAATAAAGGTATAAAAAATAACACATCAAAATATAGAGTATAGTAAGAGAAAATATAACGATGTGCATAAAAATGAAAACTTTTTTCAAGAGAGGCTGAGATAAATAGTGCCATGATGTGTTAAAAAGATATATATTACTTTAATGTGTCTATTACCGGTACATTTACCTTACAGACCTATTTTATTTTCACGAAACAATTATTTCGTGAATTGTGTTTTATTGCTTTTTCGTAAACATAGAAAGAAAGGAAATCTGGCTTTCTCAGAATTACGTAATTTTATTTATTTTCTGTGGAGAAACTCAGCGAATATATTGTGATTAAACTGCACAAAATAGTAATCAAGCGAAAGGAGAAAGTGGTGGAATTACAAAAAGTTTGTGAACGGAGTGTGGAAGTAAAGTTAGGTGGGGTAAGCGGATAGATCGGCGGCAAGCTGAGAGGAGAAGTTGATCAAGTTTCCTCATTAATAAGGACCCAACACGCATGTAACACGCCACAAATATCCTGTTATTAGATTCCTTCCATTTCACACCAGCGCAAACAAATCAACCGATATGCATTCAAGTATTCAATATTACCCACTAATGCTTTGGTAATATACTCAAATACTTCCGCTCAGTGGTCAAGCGGTTACACATTGATACAAACACATATGCCCAAATTGTTTGTTTAGAAAATTTCAGCAATGTGAGAAGATAAAATAACAATACATAAATGGAGTCGTTTTATATCACACAATAGTATATTAGGATGCGAGGTTGGGAAGTGGTTTTTACAGAATCGAGGAAAAATGTTTAAAAACTCAGCGATAGCGAGGTTTTTAATTTCCGAGATTCTGTAAAACACTTCACAAATGTGCGTTGTACAATATTTTTTGCTCGAAGGTGTTTTCAAAATAATAAATAACAGTAAAATAATAACATGTTTGTTGGAAATATTTTCGTTCATTATAAACAACTGACTAATGTTAACAGTGTGGGCAATGTTTATTAGTTCAAACAACAACAGGTCTTGAGAACGATTATTGATAACATGGCCGCAAGTACGTATTTATTGTTTTATATTGTTTCAAATAAAGTTCAGTTCATTTAAAATGTAGTGATTTGTTTCGTATAATGTATACTGACACCAACTTTTGGATATTTTCTGTACATTGTGCGTAGTATACATAGGGGGCAATGATTTTACTTCCCGCACATAGGTGTAAATGTAATATTACAGTATAGTTATTTCGGTTGGCAATTCGTAAATGTAGGAAGATGAACTTTTAATAATGGTCGACATTGCTGGTAAGTACGACAAAACGCACTATCGCGCAAAAAAATATTATTTTTAAAATCTGTAGGCCTACATGAACTAAAGTTAACAATGAATGGAATGTTTGTTGAAATTGTTATTAGATTCGAATGGGGGACATTTTTATTGACTATTTAACTCATGCCACAAATGTTAGTCAATGACCAATCACGTTTCAATAAATGTTGTTTTACAACCAATGACAGTCGTGTTTCACCTCGCTCTTTATCGATTTCTCTTTATCAGCTCCTGCTTGTGATAAAGAAAGCTCCTCCTTTTTAATGTTCTGAACAGGTCAAAGCATTATTTTTCTCCAACAAATGCATTGAATATAGCAAATAATGAAAAAAAAATCCTTGATTTTACTGAGTTGTTTACTAAAAAAATTAATGAATAACCCGTAATGTTGATTATGATATATAGTTTGATGCGTTTCATTATTTCTCCACTTGGGTACATTCTTACAATATTGCGATCTTGTTTGGCAATAAATAATATGATCAAGCAGCAGTGAATGAACAAAACCTCACATTTATTTTGTTTTCAAACATCGCCGTTTACATTAAATATATAAATATTTTAAAATAACTGTAGTTAAACAATGATTTGTGAGTAAACAGCTTAATTTTATTCGTTAAATAGTCCTAACAAATGCCACTCTTGATTTCCAAATTCTCTAGATAAATTCACTCCTCACTTCGTGAGTCGGATAATTTGGAAATCACTCGTGGCATTACTTATGAAAAGCTTGGAGAAAAGACGATAACGAAGCTTTAGGTCATTGTTAGGAAATACTAAAAGTCAAATGTATTATACTAAATGCAATGTATCACTCCACGGTGTAAATATACATTACTCATGACTCCATCGACTAGCTGTACAACATATAACACAAAAATTACATTTTTAATATAAACTGTGTAAATATTGATAAATTAATAAAACATTCCACCGTTTATATTATTCACTTTACATTTTCCTGAACCCGTTTTGCAATTGAATTTCAATGTTTAATCAAGGAATATTTAACGTGCGCTAAACATTGTAGACAGAAAGGGAATATGTGAAGTGGCAGAAAGTCAAGTTTTATTCCATGGATGAGAAACATAACCTCTTACTTTAAGAGAGAAGAAACATATTATGAGCGTTTGAGAATATAGTGCTCAGGAAATTTTTGGCCCAAAGCGAGAGACGAACAGACACATGAATGCAGGAAAGTACATAACAGTGAGATCAATGATCAGTACGCATTAGAACATTTAATTCATCGTGAGATAGTCAACCAGTATTCTTCGTTTGCAGACTCGTTAAAAGATTCACTGTAACAAAGTGATTGCTACTAATGGTGATATTGTGATTAGTGTTCGTGTAGTGTTGACATCGGCTGGTGGCTTGGTAGCCAATTACAACAGAGCCTTTGTGCTCGACCAAAGTTTTCAAGTTTGTGCATTTTTTTTGGTCTGATCACTGTATCAGAAATTTTATCTTAGTAAGTCTTATTAGACAAACATCTGGTAGATTTTAGCGTATTTTGTGAAGTTGCATTGCGGTTATAGACTAAGTCTTGGCTACGTCAAGAATGGAAGCCGATCAGCACGATGCAGAAATTACGGAGACGGACGAAGAGGGAGTTAGGTCCCTCGAACCTTGGGAATAATCCTTGGTGAATTATTGGAAATTTGCTAAACGAAAAAAGGGTTAAACCAGGTTCAAAGTTAGACTTTGTAAGTCGCCAGCGACTACCAAAAATAAATTTGCGGTCTTAGATGACATTGAGTCTACTGTCGAAGCTCCCACTCCTGGGCCCTCAAGTGAAATGGACACAGACGGTTCCACGCCGATAACAGTGCTATCCCTACCCGATAGCCCCATAGACTCATTATGGGCTGAAACAATATTTTTGGTATCAAAACTCTATTCACACCTTTGCGAGATGTAACCTCATGTCACATTGTGTCATATGTGCACATAATCATTAGGATTGGTCACCTACAGTCCGTAAACCTCGCACTTTCATTTCAGTAAAAGTGACTCCCGGCCTTTCCTTTAGTCAAATTGTAACTACTAACAGAATTCCACTACACTTGATAGCAGTAATTAAGAAAATGTATGAGAAAACAAAAATAAAAATAAATCAAAGGGAACCAATACATATAACAGGAGGAGTTAGACAAGGTTGTCATCTATCAACCACTCTTTTTAACATATATTTCGACGACATGATAAGATCATGGAAGCAAATGACGACTGGGGGAATTACCTTAGGGAATATAGTAATAAAAACAGTAGCCTTTGCAGATGACCAGATTTTAATAGCAAAAATAGAGGACGAACTACAAATAATGCTATATAAACTAAATGAAATATTAAAAAAATACAACATGGAAATATCCTCACAAAAATAAAAAAAAACAATGGCCTTCAAGGGCGCTCATCCAGTTCGGACAAAGATAATATTAGAAAATAAACCAATAGAAAAAGTGGTAAGATATAACTTACTAGGTTGCGAAATATCATGCACAGCGGAAACAGATGTAAATAACAAACTAAATAAGTTTAATTATATAATAGGAACCAAAAGCAGCATACAGCTATTCACCACGAGGAAGAAGTTTGGGAAGATCAAAGAAAAGATGGAAAGAGCAGCAATTTGGAGCCGAAACAGGCTGATAAATAAGCCTAAACCGTGAAGAAGAAGAAAGAAGAAGTAACTCCTAACACTAAAACTCCAAAAAAAAAAAAAAGAAAGAAAAAAAGCGCATGAAAGCACTAGCCGAGTCCAGACTAGGTCAGTCCTACCCCACTTTTACAGGACGGGCACAAGGAGCGCTCCAGGATATCCAGTCCATGTTGGTTGGACAAATCCAATTGAGCGTTTCCTGTTTTTGTTATATCTTGTGAGTGTGCGTTTTGGAGGCAATGTATAATTACACAACTTAAAACTATCTCAATATAATGACTTTTAATGCCAATGGAAAATCCAAACAGATTCATGAACTTGAAACACTTGTACAAGGATATATTGACATACTCCTCCTAAATGAAACCTATCTTAAACCTAAAGATAGGTTTCAGCTCCCCAACTATTAAACGTATCGTATCGACCTTCTTGATGGTTCCCTTGGGGAATACAGACATATGTATTAAAACATCCATTAGCCACAGATTATCTATACTTCCGAGGCTCCAAATTATTGAAGTCACGCAATATTAGTCCCAATTTTTACAAATGAAACTACTCTTATTGCTTCAATCTACAAATCTCCATCCAGGCTATAAACCAGACACGATCTAACTGCTCTAACTTCAATATCTTACAGTCGTCTTCTTGCAGGAAATTTCAATTCTAAACATCTTTACCGGAACTGTCAAGTCCAAATTGCCTCAGGCGAATGTTAAAAAAATTCTGTCAACTTTTTAACATAGAAATGTCTGCTCAAAGGGAAAACACTTATTCTTCCACAATACAGCTTTCGACATCCATTCTCATGTCCTAGATATTGCATGTCGAAGAGTCTCCCTACTTCTTCCCACATCACTACCATTACAGACATACTTTACTGAGACCATACATCTGTACTCTTTAAAACTCACATAACATTCCTTCTTTCATCGCCTTTTCATATACAAAAAGCGCAAACTGGCTGGCAGAAATATACTCACATGCTTAACCAACGTGTTGAGCCAACACTTTCTGTCCAGTCCACAAGACAACTGGAACACGTCATCCTAAATTTCCAGGTGACGATTAAAACAGCTATAACACTTTCTACAACTTGCACTGCATCATTGGGATTTACTGACCTTACACTTCATAATTATTTAAATCAAAAGCACTGTTATCTTCAATTATAGAGACTTCTGGTTCTTATCAACACCAACAATTATACAATCGATATGCTCATTTGGTACGGATGCGATAACAAGAACTAAAGCACAACCGCTGGGAGGAGTCTATGTCCTCCCAGCTATGGGTTAGCCACAACTAGTACTTGAGTACATGCATTTTGCATTTTATGCCGTCCTGAAATTACCCAAAATTCATATAAAATTCCACTGTTAGAAACGGTCTTACTAAATCCTGTAATATATTTAAGAGAATGCGTATATACCTTATTTAGTATTTCTGTTCTTTGAAAACTCCAACTATCACTACCATAGTGCATTATTGGCCTCACCATCGCTCCATACATTTTTCTAACGTGCTAACTGGAGTGTCAAGCACTCGACCCAGAATACCGAGAATACTGTTAAGTTGCCCCCTCCCTTTAAATAATGCTATAACAGTATATGTTTTGCACTTTCCATTCATTTTCAACGTCGTACCAAGATATTCAAAATGTTTCTCTTTCTGAAGTACTCGATCTCTGTATTTCCATTCCTCTGTTCTATCATAAACCGTCCCATTTTTGAAAGTCGTTGTTTTTTGTCTTACTAACATTTACAGTTATTCCCCAACACCTACAACAGATTTCCAGTCGGTCAAGACCACTTTGCATTCCTTGATTGTCTTGGAACAGATAATAAAATCATCTGCATACAACGGGATTGAGTCTTTAACATTTATTATAGTCCACCGCTGTGGTCTCGAGGTAGCGTACTGCCTTGTGACACAGCGGGCCCGGGTTCGATCTCCGGTCGGGACAGTTTCCTGGGAGAGATTTTTATCGGGGTTTTTCCTCACCTGTAAGGCAAATGTCAGGAAACTTTAAGGCCCAAACGGTCCCCGAACATCATATGACCATCGCAATCATCATCATTCATATTCATCTTAGAATAAGCTTAGAATTAAGGACTCTCCTGTACACCATTATCATCATCATCACCACCCATCATATCATCGGGGCAACGTTACTCCGCCTTCCAGGCGCCCCAAACTCCGAAGTGGGTTACAATTACGCCAATACCAGGTGACTCACTGATTGGCTGGACTGCTGTCTGTGATGTGCCTTTGGTTTACTTTTATACAGAATTTAAAATATTTATAAATTTACATGAAATCATGTATCATTTTATGAGACAATTCTTTCCGATTAATTTATTTTCCCAAAGTGCGCTTCCGTCCACAGTATCGAATTTACATTATATGAAACCTCTAATAAAATAAAAATTCAAAATAAATGTACAGAAACCTTTCTTACACATTCTGTAATAAGGCAGGGGAATTCATTATTAACATTACTTTTTAATATCGGCTCAAAAAAGATAATGAGGAGCATACCTATTAATCCAAGGGCACACATTTTAATCGAACTGTACAATACTTAGCTTTTGCCGATTATGTTGTGCTTTGAATTATAAATTTAAACTCATTTGTTGAAGTTTCAACCCAATTGGAAACTGAAGCACAAATAGCTGGGATAGAAATCATCAGAACCAAAACTAAGTATACTCAAAATATAAATCCAAACATAAATCACATTTAATAAACTAGTGATTATTACTCGAATTTCCTCACTCTCCCCCTTGCTCTAGAACAATATAATTAATTCACTGGCACTATCGAAACCGTAGGTTCATGACCGCACGGACATAAGCTCGCCATACATCCCTATCATGAGCTAATGTTTTCTAATCATTCCCTGTATAATCTACTTCCCTCAAATCACAGTTAAAGTTATTCTCCCACCTCATTCTTGGTCAACCAACTGGGCGTTTTCCCTCTGGTTTTCCTACAAGAAGCTTCCACGTCTTTCACTCCCCATTCGTGCCACATGTCCTGCCCTTCGCAGTCTACGAGACTTAACTGTTCTTATTATATCTGGCTTCCTATAAAGACCATGTAGTTCAGTGTTATGTAGTTTTCTCCATTCATCTGTCTGTTCATCTCTCTTTGGTCCAAAAATTTTCCTAAGGACTTTATTCTCAAATACTCGTAATCTCATTTCCTCCCTTAAACTAAGAGTCCATGTTTCGCATCCATATAATATAACTGGTAGAATAATAGTTTTATATATTTTCAGTTTAACGTTTTTTTTAAAGGAGTTGGGACGTCAAGAGTCTCTGTAATGCATAATAGCACGCATTTCCAGAATTGAGCCTATGTTTAATTTCTTTTTTCGTCTCATTCCTATTTGTGATTATTGTTCCTAGGTATTTGAATTAGTCATTTCCTCAAAATTTCCATCATTTGTCACTAGCTGTCCATTTCCATTATATAATGTATTTCGATGTGTGACCCTCCTCTCTCTCTCTCTCTCTCTCTCTCTCTCTCTCTCTCTATATATATATATATATATATATATACATGCTTTCTCTATTGCAATAATTCGGTTTAATGCCTTTAGGTATATTTTTCTATGCGTGTAATTTTAATCTGTAAAAGTTTTAAATATACCCAGCAATAAATTCGTACGCTCTGTCAACTTACTATATATATATGTACTATCAAATTCGATTATTGAATAAACTATTTATAGCAATTGGATTTCACCTCATATTACGTACGCTGTGTTGCAAGTAAATCTGCATAATCTTGGAACTTATGTTGAATGTAGTTACCTAAACTCTTAGTATATTTTCTTTTGTCTTTGTAATTCTACGAATAACGGCTATTTGGTCTGTTAAACGATACCTGTATTGGCATGGTGGTTTTAGTTGTAATTTCCTTAACTACGAATTATTATCTTTGTATTCGAAAATCAAACACCTTTGTATCCCAAGGTCCTTATTTACAAATTATTTTCTTCAGATACTACTATGAGACATATGTTTACTGGGGATGTATTTGAATCAATATTCACTGTAACCTTGTATAAGTCTTTCGAAATAACGATTTGGTAATTCTAGATCCTAAAATACTGCTGTAAACTTTTAACTATCCGATTGTCATTAGCGTTCTCAGTGCCTCTCTTATTTTACATTTATAAGATACCCTTATTCAGCCACAGGGTTACGTTATACTGTCGGCGGGGTGGTCGGTCAAACAGTGCGGTATGCGACTTTTGCGTGTGCCCCCAAGGCGGGTCAGCTGGGATTTCATTTTCACGCATTTCGATGGCTGCGATATCGTAAATAAATAAATATCCACAGCTCCTGTCCAACTCAGGGTCGGGTCGAGTGATGAGATGAGATGAAGCCACTTATATAGGTATATATAAGTATATATAGGTCTGTGAATGACATGGGGGCCGGCCGACCACGCCTGACGCATCATCACGGGGACAGATGAACGAAATTAAACGAAATAGATGAGCTGAGTATGGAGAAATGGTGGAATTATATTGTGCCTGGGGGAAACGGGAGCAACCCCGAGGAAAACCTGCTCAAACTCCGTTTCGTTCACCATGAAACCCACTTGGAGTGACCGAGGCTTAATCTCGGACCCCAGCGGTGAGAGGCGAGCGTCTAACCGCTTGCATTACGGAGCTGCCTGATATCGTAAACATATATTTAAAATAATAAATAAAGTAAGTGTAGTCTATATAATAATTATTATTATTATCATCAATATAGTAAGAATAATAAAGTGTCATGGCACCATTACTTGTGGGCAGTTCTAGCATCCGCCCCTTATCTTAACGACCCCTGTCTGCTGTTCTCCCTACCTCTTGCCTACGACAGGAGAGCAACTTGAGCTCGGTCTCTAGAGCAACGAGATGGGTACGTTTGGTTCAAATTACCGAATAAATTTCGTCATTATTTAAATGTGATTATTTCATCGTCGGCATTATCATTTTCTGGTGATTTGGACTCCTTTTCTCTTCCACTCACACTTAAAATTGGTCTTGCCATTAATAATACTAATAATAATAATAATAATAATAATAATAATAATAATAATAATAATAGTAATCATAATACAATTTTTAAATTTATATACAGATTTTTAATGTTTCCACATCTTTGTGTGCCTAAAGTTTTATTTTCCTTCTCCGTAGCGTAGTGGTTAAGGCACTGAGCTACAAGACGGAGGGTCGAGGGTTCAAGTCCCGTTGGGGTCAGGATTTTTAAACTGACCCAAACCCTCTGGCGGCACTATGGCCCTGGGGTCGACTCAGCCTCTAACGGAAATGAGTACCAGACGCTTGTTCTGGGGGTAAAGGCGGCCGTCACGCAGGGCTGACAACCCGGCTGACAAAGTGTCGATTGTCTAGAAAAAGTGGGAGCCTTAACCTCCCACTACCCCAAGGGCCTCCGGGCCTGTTGTGGAATCACTTCACTTTTTACTCATCTTTATCCATCCACTCCATGTACTCCAGTCCTCTTGTTCTCATTCCACTTCATATTTCTTATATCCACGAGTTTCGAGGTCTTCCTTTCCTTCTTCTTCCAGATGGAAACCATTCCATTAATAACAGTAATAATAATAATAACAATAATAATAATAATAATATAATAATAATAATAATAATAATAATAATAATAATAATAATAATGATGATGATGATGATGATGATGATGATGATGATGATGATGATAATGATGATAATAATAAAATAATGATAATAATAATAATATGATAATATTAATAATGATAATAATAATGATAATAATAATAATAATAATAATAATAATAATGATAATAATAATAATAATAATAATAATAATGATAATAATAATAATAATAATGATAATAATAATAATAATGATAATAATAATAATAATAATAATAATAATGATAATAATAATAATAATAATAATATAATAATAATAATAAATTAATCAAGATTAAAATGAAGATTGTGACTAAATAAGAACGAAATGTGCTTCCGGCATCATAATACTTAAGAACATCCTATGTTACGAGTATAATACATTTTGACATAATTTAAATATATTAAAAACAAAACAAAAAGATCTCCTTACATTTAAATATTTAGAAACAAATAATTATATATTTTTTATAAATGGTTACTCATCATCATTATCATCATCATCTTCATGCTACGCCGTCGGCCTGTTCCGCTCTCAGAATTCATCTTCGCTTCGTCTTTTAGGACGTCCCACATCTCTATAGCCTTGAGGTTGATACAACAGTGCTCGTTATGTTAGCCTAGAAGAGTCCATTCTTAAAATATGTTCATTCCATTTTTGTGTACAGTTTTGTATTTTTGCGTTTAGATTAAAAAATTTGAGTCTTTGCCTAATTGTTTCACTAGGAATGTGGTCTCTTAGAGTATACCCTGCATTGTATCTGAGGAACTTCACCTCTGATGTCTCTAGTAATCTTCTGTCTTATCTATTCATGGCCCAATTCTCTGATCCATATGGTCACTTTCTTGTAAAAGTGATATACCTATTTATTTTTTCCTATCGACATGTCATACTCTTAAACTTTTTATTGGAGATCACCAAGAGAATGGTATAAATATCACATATTTCTGTGCCGTTAGAATTGCGTTTACGTTATACTTTTTCATTGAAAAACAAGGAGAATGAGTGGCGGCTCCGTGGAACAAGGTGTTAGATGCTCGTCGCTGTGGTCCCGAAATTGAGTTTCTCACTCCATATGGATTTCGTGATGGACAAACGGAGGCTGGGCAGGTTTCTCTCGGAGATTTTCCTGTTTACTCCAACCAAATTTCATTGCACCATTTCTCCGCACTCATCTGATTCATTTCATTTGCCCCTACGATGGTGCGTCAGGCGGATGTGTAATTCACAGATCTTCGAACGAATTAAGGGGTTATTTTTTACGAGAAGGAGTATATTTAAAAGAAAGAGATATTTAATTGGACTATTTAACTCATGCCCCAAATGTGAGTCAATGACTAATCACGTTACAATGATTTTTGATTTACAACCAATCACAGTCGTGTTTCGCCTAGAATTTACCAACTAAAGTTTATCATGATAAAGAAAGCACCTCCTTTTTAACATTCTGAAAAGGTCATAGCATTATTTTGCAGTGACTGACTCACTAAGAAATACGGCTACCAGATTGTATATATACTGCATGAATGTCAACACATACCGCGTGCGGGAGTTTATATAAAAATATTTGTAGCAATTGATTATACCACCAAAAAAAAGAAACCACTGTTTGCACTTTCCTAAATTTATTTTTTCCCAGAAAAATATAATTGTCATATTTACATCATAGGACATCAGAAATGAATTAATATACAGTTAGATGTGTTTCATTTTTTCTCCACTAGAGTGTTTTCTTACAATATTGCGTTCCTTTGGCAATAAATAATATGATCTGGTTGTAGTGACGAACAAAAGAAGCAAATGAAGCGTACCAATCGTTTCTCATTTGTTTTCAAACATCGCCGTTCACATTAAATATATAAATATTTTAAAATAACTATTTTTTATTAATTTACCCTCATTTATCCCCCTAATTATCTTATTTTTGGTTTACAAGACCAATATTTTACTTAAATTATTAGAACTATGATTAATGTTAATACCTTTATATTTATGTATTTAAATAATGATTTGTGAATAAACAGCTTAATTTTATTCGTTAAATAGTCCTAACAAATGCCACTCTTGATTTCCTCACTTGGTGAGTCGTGAATTTGGAAATCACTCGTGCCATTACTTATAAAAATTTCTTATATGATTAATATTATCTTATTTTAATGGCATGTGAAATTATTTACCCGAACATTTTAAGGTGCAGTGAGTGTAGTATTCCACAGAGTTAAGTTAATTTGTAGGATCGATATGCAAACAGTAACAAACCACATAATGACATTTAATTGCATGATCATTAGTGCGGCCATTAAATATACATTATGTTAAACATTGCGATGGAGGTATACCGCACAAGCTGCCATTTTGTCCGCAGGTATTTCAGCATACTGATTGTAGGAAATTGCTTTTTTTTTAATAAGCTGATTACTTATTATAGTTTATCCGAACTTTTATCCTCAACTTCTCTTAGAATCTATCACAGTGTCTTTCTTTCTCTTCCTTCAACTTTTATAAGATTCATGATGTGTTCCGTTGAGGTTTATTCAAAATTAATATAAAATTATAGAATATTCACCTGAAAGGTCCGTCTCCTCAACTTAATTATCATTTAACTGTAGCGCTTTCGGGACTTGTCCCATCATCGGCAGGATTCAAAACTGGTGTTTCACTGAAGGAAACCGTGAAACACCAATTTTGAATCCTGCCGATGATGGGACAAGTCCCGAAAGCGCTACAGTTAAATGATAATTAAGTTGAGGAGACGGACCTTTCAGGTGAATATTCTATAATTTTATATTAATTTCTCTTCCTTGTTTAACATTTGCTTTTGTAGATATGATACATAAACATAATGTTGTTCCAATACATAAATGAGTTTTTTTTTCGCAAAATCAAATAATCATACTCTCAGCTTTTTTCTGTTTGACCTTAATAACTCAAATAATACATATTATTGCGATAGATAGATGGAAAGCTCTGCGGCCATCACTTAAGTGTTGGCGGTGAGCGATCCATTTTGGTCCTCCTTAATAGGTAGAACCCCGGGTTCCTGTAAAATACATTAGCCCCGGTTTATAATTATTGCGATTGGATCATGACAATCCGTACCGACTTTATTCCAAACATAACACATGAAAATTTGTACTGGGTTAGTATAGAACGAATCTAGAACTAAAAGTTTATTTAGTAAATAAAACATCAATATGCCCAAAACATATAACTATTTACTATTTTACAATAAAAACATTATTGTTCTTTAGAGGATGAAGAAGGCCTACAACTCAATGGTGTTAATAAGCTGTTAGTTCATGCTGATGATGTAGTACTTTTGGGCGATAGCGAGGAGATACTAAAGGCCAACATGCACTCTACTCTACTGAGTAACACTAAGAAATTGGAACTGGAAGTAAATATCAATAAAACTAAATATTTGGTCACACATAGAAATACATTATATAATGGAAATGGACAGCTAATGACAAATGAGGGAAATTTTGAGGAAGTGACTGAATTCAAATCCTAGGAACAATAATCACAAACAGGAATGAGATGCACAAACAGGAATGAGATGCACAAGGAAATTAAACATAGGCTCAATTCTGGAAATGCGTGCTATTATGCATTACAGAGATTCTTGTCGTCCCAGCTCCTTTCAAAAAACGTTAAACTGAAAATATATAAAACTATTATTCTATTATATGAATGCGAAACATAGACTCATGGACTCTCACTTTAAGGGAGGAAAGGAGATTACAAGTATTTGAGAATAAAATTCTTAGGAAAGTTTTTGGACCAAAGAGAGATGAACAGACAGGTGAATGGGGAAGACTGCATCACAGTGAATTACATGGTCTTTATAGGAAGCCAGATATAATAAGAACAGTTAAGTCTCGTAGTTTGCGAAGGGCAGGATATGTGTCACGAATGGGGAATGAAAGACGTGCATGGAAACTTCATGTAGGAAAACCAGAGAGAAAACGGCCAGTTGGTAGACCAAGAATGAGGTGGGAGGATAACATTAACTATGATTTGAGGGAAGTAGATTATGCAGGGGATGATTGGAAATCATTAGCTGAGGATAAGGATGTATGGAGAGCTTATGTCCGCGCGGCCATGAACCTACGGATTCGAAAGTGTCAGTGAGTTAGTTATTGCTCAAATTTTCTTTTCAAAGTTTACAAGTACTGACATGTTTGGAAGCAAGTCGGCACGGGTTATCGTGGGTCTACGTACATCAAATTGTACTTACAATGGTTTTAACATTATACAGATAAATTAAGAAGATGTGCGTGAAAAATTACAGACTGATTTTTTGGGACACCAAAATATACTGTATATGCTCCACGCCACGAAGCCTTACAGGGACACGATGTGTCGGAATAAGATTTTTAACTCTATATCATATTATATATTCTCTTTTTACCACATGAGAACATGGAGGCCTCCCCGGATGAGTGATCCGCTCATTCCCAGGGCCACATCCGGGTCAACACGAATATTTAAGACAAGACACTCCATTCACTGATGTATTCATAACTAACTCTAACTGACTGGCACTATCGAACCCCTAGGTTCATAGCCCCGCGGACATAAGTTCTCCATAAATCCCTATCCTGAGCCAATGTTTTACAATCGTTCCCTGTATAATCTACTTCCCTCAAATCATAGATAATGTTATTCTCCCACCTCATTCTTTCCTAGGTTCGTGGCCGCGCGGACATAAGCTCTCCATACATCCCTATCCTGAGCCAATGTTTTACAATCGTTCCCTGTATAATCTACTTCCCTCAAATCATAGATAATGTTATTCTCCCACCTCATTCTTCCCTAGGTTCACGGCCGTGCGGACATAAGCTCTCCATACATCCCTATCCTGAACCAATTTTCTCCAATCATTCCCTGTATAATCTACTTCCCTCAAATCATAGATAATATTATTCTCCCACCTCATTCTTGGTCTACCAACTGGGCGTTTTTCCTCTGGTTTTCCTACAAGAAGCTTCCATGCATGTCTTTCATTCCCCATTCGTGCCACATGTCCTGCCCATCGCAGAGTACGAGACTTAACTATTCTCATTATATCTGGCTTCCTATAAAGACCATGTAGTTCACTGTTATGCAGTCTTCTCCATTCACCTGTCTATTCATCTCTCGTTGGTCCAGAATTTTTCCTAATAACTTTATTCTCAAACATCCGTAATTTTCTTTCCTCCCTTAAAGTAAGAGTCCATGTTTCGCATCCATATTATATAACTGGTAGAATAATAGTTTTATATATTTTCAGTTTAACTTTTTTTGAAAGGAGTTTGGAAGATTCATACTTACTTACTCACTGGCACTATCGAACCCGTAGGTTCATGGCCGCGCGGACATAAGCTCTCCATATATCCCTATCCTGAGCTAATTCTTTCCAATCATTCCCTGTATAATCTACTTCCCTCAAATCATAGTTAATGTTATTCTCCCACCTGATTCTTGGTCTACCAACTGGGCGTTTTACCTCTGGCTTCATGCAACGAATAAACAAGAAAACATGATAGGGAGATTATAATGGCCAAATGATATTCGGAAATTATTTGGACATTAAATTTTCCCGATATTTACCTTGCAACGGAGGAAATTCTTTGAAAAACCTCACCCAGGAAACTTGTTATGATAGGGTATCGAACCCTGGCTGCTGCGTCCAAGGCAATGGCATTATCTCGAGAACAAAGCGGTGAACCATTCCAACTGTTACTTCTGCTATGAGAAATAACTGGAGATAAATTGGTAATCGAACTTGTATTTATTTTGTTGAAATTCTCAGTTTAATGTTCATTTTTTAGCATTCGTTTACTTTTTTACCTATATTTCTCATTATCTGTTTTAAATTCATATACACTACCATTTTGGCACCAAAAAAAGAGATGAACAGACAGGTGAATGGAGAAAACTTCATAATTGTGAGCTACATTATATGTATAAATAATAGTATGAAGAAGCGCGCATAAATATGCATTAGATTTGGTCTCTGCTGTATCCCAGCAACGATTTTGTTCTCTTTAACCTTTAAGTGCCTGGGTATTTAAATTTCCCACTGTGCTGCTGGCCGGAATTTAAATGCCCCAAGTGTGATTAAATCCACACTAGAGCGCATATATGAACAAAAAAATTTTTTTTACGAAAAACTGTTAGAGATAGAAATATAAAACAACTTTTATTCTATTCAGAAGAGAGTATATTATTCAATGGCATGATTTATTTTTACGTATAATAGACAATTTTGTTATAAATTAATTTTTTCCGAGACGAGGTCTATTTTTTTTGGCTTGATAATACAAAGGTCTCAGTTTGCCATATGAAGGTGACTGTACTGCTTCTTATATCCTAAGACATTCCTAAGACGGAACACGTGTGTATATGTTGATAATATTTATCACGCTTAGAAAGCAAAATTCGAGACTGTATATGCTTGCTGCCTCATAGGGAAAACCCTGCAGGTCAGCACACCTGTTACTGCATTACACTTCAAAAATAAAATTAGGGGTGAAAAAGGTGCCACCTGTCCATGTTTTTTTTATGTGGATACCTGAACTATAACACAATAAGTTTGAACGACTGATAACATCCCTGAAATTTATTTTTTGGGCTTTTTAATATTTAAAAAAAAAAGAATTATATCATGGACAAATATGTCCACTAACCCTCTTACTAATAATCCATATATAACTTTTATACAAGGTTTATACACATCTCAGTTGAAAATTCTTACTAATAAACACTGTATTAGCTGTTCAGTGTAGAAGAGGTGTACAACTTTACATGGGAATCGTTATACATGCCTCCACCCTTGTTTAAGGATTCTATAACTAGACAAAATGTCGGACATCAAGATCAACTGACTGTTTTCTTATGATTTTGATGAAAGTTTCCTTAAATTTAACCCAAAATGCAACACTTTAATGACTGTTTGATGGATGCACAGGGCATAAATAATATTAATAAAGCTCTGGGTAGGAAAATAAAGGCATCATAAAATGCCTTTCGTTACACTCATTCTCGATTAGGCCTAAAAATATTTTAAAAATTGAACATTGAATCACAAAAGGATATGTTCTACAATAATTGCTGTAGACAAGATTTAACCTGAATGTAGTTTAAATGCTTCATAATATTATTTTAAGAAAACTTCCTTGCATCTATAATACATAACACACACACACCGATATAAAAATGTATTTTAGTATAGAGGTACTATTATTGCAAGAATCTACATGTTAACTTCGTAGTCTTGTGGTTAGAGCTTCTGACTGCCATGCGTGAGGTCGTAGGTTCGATTCCCGGTCGAACTATAGTGATTTTTTTTTTTTGCTTGAAATGATATTTTGTTGTCGGTAACATTTCCTACTATTTTGAACGTTTCCTAACGCATCTTAAAATACTGCATATAATTCATAAGTAATGGGCAAAGCTTTTATTAGTTTCCAAGAATTGGTCGAAATTCTTGACGTTAGATGGCAGCACATTATCTGTGAAACCAATTCTACGTTTTATTTGACATTGCGTAAAGGAAAATGTATATAAATTAAAACACACTTATTTTTCCCGTACCTCCTCAATTAGGGAATCTCTTTTAATTCTTATCCATATTCATTTCTTACACAATAATCACTAGTTGATGTTGTTTTATTTCTGTTACAAACTGCGAGTAATATTGTTCTGACGTCATTATGATGACGAATATGTGACGTATTGTGTATAACTGCTGTTTTGTTATATAGCTCCGGCACAACGTTTATTAGTAAGGAAATTATACGTGATCTACATAAGGCTTATATATTGTATAACTAAACAACTGATGAAAGCCTGTATTAGAGATTTTTATTAGTAAGACCGTTAGTCTTTTGGGGCTTTACATTGTATGGACAAATTTGTCCCACAAGTCTTCTAAAGGTTAAACATACTTTTTTTTTTTTTTTTTTTTTTTTTTTTTCAAATGCCCCAGGTTTGTCTTTCGACATTCCTGGTTTCTCTCCTGACATGGCGTAATTGTAACCCACTTCTGAGGTTGGGGCGCCTGGAAGGCGGGGTTACGTTGCCCCGATGATATGATGGATGATGATAGTGGTGCGCCAGGAGAGTCCCTAATCCTAAACTTAACC
Organism: Diploptera punctata; assembly: GCA_030220185.1. Classification (NCBI taxonomy): domain Eukaryota; kingdom Metazoa; phylum Arthropoda; class Insecta; order Blattodea; family Blaberidae; genus Diploptera; species Diploptera punctata. The sequence goes on along the minus strand of JASPKZ010009353.1, from coordinate 2,037,306 downwards.
TAAGATGAATATGAATGATGATGATTGCGATGGGCATATGATTTCGTGGACCGTTTGGGCCTTAAAGTTTTCCTGACATTTGTCTTACAGGTGAGGAAAAACCCCGATTAAAACCTCACCCAGAAAAACTGTCCCGACCGGGGATCGAACCCGGGCCCGCTGCGTGACGAAGCAGCACGCTACCGCGAGACCACAGCGGTGGACTCTTTAAACAGACATTGAAATGGTATCTTGCACACGGTCTATCACAGAGTATACACACGCAGTCAATTGACGGATCATGATAGTTTGAAATTCTGCAGAGTTTGTGGTGATATCCATGCACTGCCAGTCTTATTATTGCACTGCGTATCTTGTTGTTTGGTCCACTCCAGTCTCGATTAGTCCACTGCATCTGTTACGTAAAAGTCGTCCGGTATTTCTTTTCTCTTCTTTTGTCTTATCGCCTTCAATGTTGTTTCTTGTTTAGCAGCTGGTAGCAGGAACTTTGTGCGTAGATCTTCCACGAGGAAAGTTTCCCGTGCTAACTCATATGTAAGTCTAAATGGAGCAAATTTGGAGATCCCCATTACATGATATGTATAGGAAGCCAGATATAATAAGAACAGTTATGTCTCGTAGACTGCGATGGGCAGGACATGTGGCACGAACTGGGAATGAAAGAGGCGAATGATAGCTTCTTGTAGGAAAACCAGAGGGAAAACGCCCAGTTGGTAGACCAAAATGAGGTGGGAGAATAACTATCCATGATTTGAGGAATGTAGATTATACAGGGGATGATTGGAAAACATTAGCTCAGGAAAGGGATGTATGGAAAGCTTATGTACGCGCGGCCATGAACCTACGGGTTCTATAGAGCGAGTAAGTGAGTTAGTTAGTTATTCTACATGATGTTGCGGGAAGTCACTGGCAAACGTTTGGTAACGATAATTCATACATTGAGGATCATATTTTGTTAAAGAATGTCATTCGCAAACACGTCATTATTACGATTGGGGTGACTAAGATAAAGTTCGAACATTGAATAAAGAAATTGTACACAATATGCATTTTATTGAAAGGCATATTCTATCAGGTTAAATTTGTATTCCAACAGTCTGCTCTGTACCTCATTACAACTGTCGAACTGCGTCCAACATGGCAGGATTATGTTAGAAACGTATAATTGATTTGGCCAATCAGCTGATCTCATGCGAGTTTCATAATAAACATACTTTTTGCACGTCCCAAAGAACAAATTAAGGGACGTTAAGTCAGGTGAGCGTGTTGACCTTCACCAGATCTTCCTGGTCAAACCTATGATAATAACCATATGATTCAATATAACACTGGCGTTCACATTGAACTCATAAACAATGTTTTTGGGGATATAATATATTCCTTAACAAATAATGATAGTCCCTGCATGACCTATATATGAGGAGCAAACATCCAAAAAATCAGTTTACTCCAACATTTTATTGTAAGAAAAACAAGAGAGTCCTAAAAGAAGTAGGAAATGGATTACAGATATATTTATGATGTAGTACAAAATCCAAACTTCTTGCAGCAATCAAACACTCAGTCAATTTTGGGCTACTTCAAACAGAAGTAAGTTTTTTCGCTCATTCACAAATATCGTTTCAATGTAGTTTTGTTTAGCCCAATGGTTTTTTACCTAGATAATAATTGTTCATAGCTATTTTTTTAGCTTTTTATTTTTATGACGACGTATTACCTTCCAGTTTATAGTAATACAATATTTGAGTCTAAAAGAAGCAAAGAATGAAGACCTGATCAATTAACACATACCCGCAGCCATAAATCCGTTGTACAACCTGTACAACACCATCAGTACCAGTTAAAACGCAGAAGATGAAATATTGTTTTTGAAAGGCCTCCATATTGGAATAACTTGATGAATTTTAATAATTTAGTTGAGGACGACTGACTTACCACGTACCAATTTGATACATAACATCTTATTAAATTATAAAGTCACACATCAAGCTAATATGTAAAGCAGTGAGAGTGACTGGTGTATGAACGATATCACATGAAAGAACAAGTACTTGAACAAAGATACCAAAACAAGAATATAAATAAAGCAGTGATACGCCCAATATTCACATATGCCTCCGAAACAAGAGCAGGTACTGTTAAAACAAAACAAACATTAGAAACAAAGGACATGAATATTGTGAGGAAGAATGTACGCAAATCATGGAAAGATCAAATTAGAAATGAAGTAAAAAAGGAAGCTGAATATACACGCAATAGATGAATGGGTGGAAAAAAGAACATTTCAATGGAATGAACATAATCCTGCATAACACGAGATAGAAAGAGATAAGTAGCCATAGGAATACCAAAATGAGATGCAGGGACTCTTAACTCTAGATGTAATAGGTCATGGACCTAAAATAAAGAGAAAAAGAAGAAGACAGGTTGCTAGTTATTAAAGTAATAAAATTACTAAAAGTTAGCGACAGGTATTGTTAGTAAAACAAGGAACGACAAGTTGAACAGAGAAGTTCTTGAAATTTTGAAAACATAAAAAAAATTCAATCTAGAGGGCGTGTCCGGGATTTGTAATGAAAAAATTCCGGTCAAAATACAAAATTTCAGAACTGAGTTTACCAACGCTTGGTGTTCTTCCCAAAAAGTCAAAATTTCTGAAATTTTGGAAACATAAAAAATTCAATCTAGAGGGCGTGTCCGGGATTTCTAATGCAAAAAATCCGGTCTAAATACAACATTTTAGAATTGAGTTTTCCAAGGTATTTTTCCCAAAACTGTAAAAAAAATTCAAAATTTTGAAAACTGCAAAAATTCAATTTAGAGGGCGTGTCCGGGATTGTTATCTGGGAAAACGTAGCAAGACGTAGCACATAATTCTCAACTTTTCACGTGCAGAGTTTTATGGTTGTAGAATACGAACTAACAGAAATTTGTTTTTCCCGAGCTTGGAAATATTACATTTGCAAATACAGTTTTTAAGTTCATGTAAAAAACTGAAATATTTACGATAGGTAATTCCAAATGGACAGCCAGACACATCTACCCAGTTTGTGGGAAAATGAGTTTAAAAACATATATAAATTAAATGTGTCACAATTGAATGTGTCTTGGGGAAACCCATACATAAAAAAAATTATATAACTAGCAAAACTGTGGGGGCTGTGTCTAAAGAAGTATAGAGAATTATTCAATCGAGGATACACCCACTGTAGTCAGTTAAGTTCAAATGTAACCAATCAGAAATATTGCAACAAACATTATAAAAGTTACTGGTTTCAAAAAGTGTAGTAGGCCTAGAGGAAAAAAACCGAGCTAAATTATGCAATTCTTCAATCAACACTCGTTTCAAAAGTAAACATCTCTTAAATTCGATAGTGTTTCCGCGTTTCATATTCTAAAATATAATAAAAGACTTGTAACATTTTTTGGACTGATTTTGTTTTATACTTAATACGGACTTAGGCCTATAACTTAAAACGTTAAACATCAATTTAAATACTTATACATTTTATCAACGCATCGGAATGATCGGAAATCAATTACATAAATAAGTATTTCGAAAAGACATTCTAAATTAGAATTAACTATAGAATAAATTAAAAATTAAACACACAGAATATCAGATCCGAAGAACTGCGAAACTAGTAAATATAAAATATTAGTGATATGTGATAAACAAATATTAATAAAATAAACACTGAATAATGTATTGATTTAGGCTTTCACGGCCGGAGTTATTATGATGATCTTGAAGACTTCCAAGCTGTTGTCCGTGGTCTTGAGGCTTGAAGTTCCCCAATGTTCCGCCAGAGACTGCGTCCGGCATCCTCAAGGGTTGTCTCGAGACTCTTCAAGATCATCATAAACACTGAATACGTTCTAATTTCTGCGACATCTGTATCGCGATATTTAAAGCCATTCTCTGTTACACCTTTGATAATAATCTATGCTTATCGAATCCATAAATAACTTGAGATACCTGGTACGGAGCAATAATATTATTTTTTGACTATTTAACTCATGCCCCAAATGGGAGTCAATGACCAATCACGTTTCAATGATTTCTGTTTTACAACCAATCAGAGTCGTGTTTCACCAAATATTTATCAGTGTTATAATTACCATATTAAAGAAAGCTCCTCCTTACAATATTGCGTTTCTTTGGCAATAAATAGTATGATCTGGTTGCAGTGATAAACAAAAGAAGCAGTAGAAGCGTACCTATTGTTTCTCATTTGTTTTCAAACATCGCCGTTTACATTAAATATATAAATATTTTAAAATAACTATAGTTAAATAATGATTTGTGAGTAAACAGCTTAATTTTATTCGTTAAATAGTCCTAACAAATGCCACTCTTGATTTCCAAATTCTCTAGATAAATTCACTCCTCACTTCGTGAGTCGTGAATTTATCGATAATTTGGAAATCACTCGTGGCATTACTTATGATAATCCAGCAACAAGTATCACGCATCAGTCCCCTTTCAATTAGAACAGATGTCCACTAATTATTGGAGTCCATGGGACTTTAAAATAGAGAATTATTTGTTTTCTCCTGGATTATCTAAGTAGCTCAAATTATTAGTAGCCTACGTCATCGCGTAGAGCTGTTGATCTTGGGTTCAAATCCCGGTTTAGGAAGAAATATTTCTCTTTTGTGCATTGCACGCGAACGGCAAGTCTGAGTATATTAACTAGGTTTGTAAATAATTTTTACTCTTAGTATATTAGGCCAGTCATCATTACTGAAGTATGTTTGAAATTCTACATCTATTTGGTTTTAGTTAAATAGTTTTAACTTTTAAATAAGTCAAACTGAAGGAATATCGGCTGCTGCAGTCGCCAACGCTTATCGGCTCCAACAAACAATAAAGATTGGTTTTTAATTTAAGTCAACGATATCTCAGTTCATCTAATATATAAAAATGAATGTTCGTTTTTTTTGTTCGTACTTTATCCGCGGCCATATCGTCGATCTGATTGTGATGGGACTTTTTGCGCAAAATGTTCCGGAGATTCCCGGGATGAACATAGGCTATAAGAGAGTTGTGATACTCAACTCCTACATCCTTAAAAGTCGCCCTTTGTATTGGAAAACGTGAAAAAAAAGTAGCTCTTTGGACGCTTAAATGGCTTACGCTGCCAAAGCCATAACAAATACACAACACTAATGTACACAGAATTGAATACCTAAAAAATCTCTACAAAAAAGTCCGCGACAGCATATGTTTATCTCTTATGGATACTCACAATCATTTTTGTCTTTCATTGATGCCAAGAAAATCGAGACAAGTACATAGATTACTGTGCAAGCATAGTAGCACATGGCGGGTATTCTTTTACGGATAACTCACAATAACGAATTTTGTGTTTTAGCTCATTTATTCCAAGAAGATCGGCATGAGTAGATTCCAGGGCAACACCGGGTAATCAACACGGGGAATCTTAAAATAATTACGATATCGGCCTACATTTATAATTATTTTTCATTTTACTTATTCAACTAATTATAAGAAGTACATTCAATTTTGTCTTTCAGCTCATTTATGCCAAGAAGATCGGGATGAGTAGATTCCCGGACAACGCTGGGTAAACAGCACGGGGTATCTAAAAATAATTACGATATACATTTTCACTGTACTTATTTAACTAAACATAAAGCACATTAATTTTCGTATTTCAGCTCATTTATGTCAAGAAAATCGGGATAAATAGATTCCCGGGCAACGCCTGCTAATTAGCAACGGGTATATAAAACATATAGGCCTACATTTATAATTATTTTTCATTTTACTTATTCAACTAAATATAAAAGCGCATTAATTTTCGTTTATTTAGGCGTAGCAGCGCACGCCGGGTATTACCTACTTAACTAATAAATACAGAAATAAATTAAATTACCAAATGCTAAGTTTTTTATGATTGTGATCACTTATAGCCTATGTTTCTTAAAACATTTTTCTAAGAGGGCGATCTAGATTCAGTTGAGCGATATACTGATAATAATAAAATGTATAATTTCCTAACCATTTTTCCAACAAGCAGTCTTAATTTGTTTCTATGTTTTCTTGCATTTAGTGAAGGAAAATCATGTTTAGTTCTAATAATATAATTTTTTGCGCGATAGTGCGTTTTACAATGGCGACCATGGTTGAAAGTTCAACTTCCTACATTTCGGAGTTGCCAACCTATATAACTATACTGTAATAAAATAAGTAGGCCTATACTGTAATAAAATAAGTATACTGTAATATTACACATTACGAATCACGTGTGGGAAGTAAGACCACTGCCCTCTATGTCTACTACATTCAATCCCTTCCTAGGATTTCTCCCAAAATGAATAGTAATTCAATCTATATTATTTAACTGAGCCCCCCTAATCTCATCAGTAATAGTTGTTATAATGTATATACAAACAATATCCAAAAGGTAGTGTTAAAATACATTATACGAAACAAATCACTGCATTTTAGTGAAGTGATCTTTATTTGAAACAATATAAAACAATATTTTATCATTGATTGGTGTCACGGCCTCCTATAGTTTCAACTAATAAATATTGCCCACACTCTTAAAGTTAGTAAATTATTTATAATGAACGCAAATATTTCCAATAAAGATGTTATTATTTTACTATTATTTATTATTTTAAAAACACCATCACGCAAAAAATAATGTACAACACATGTTTGTACAGAATATGGGAAACTAAAAACCTTGCCATCGCTCTGTTCTTAAACATTTTCCTCGTTTCTGTAAAATCAAATTCCCAACCTCGCATCGTAATATACTAATGAGAATTACTACTTCCACTACTTCCTGATTAGCCGTCTGTAATTAATAAAATTTAATTTCAATTCCATCAGATGCACTCTTCTGTTTAATTTTCTTAATTTTCTACATTCATACTGTAACAAGAATTCATATAAGATTAATAATAAACTTTTAATTATTATTTATTAAATGTAATTAAATAATGACAAATATTATGCTAAGTAAAGAGGAAAAAGTCAAACCCATATGATTTTCTCGGCTAAAGTCTGTAACTTTTGCAGCCCTGTTATAAAAACGGAAGTTTCATATAGGATTTAGCAGGATATTTTGATATTTTCAAGGATTCGAAGGAAGTTTTTCCAATTATTTTTAAAATGAATGTTATGTAAAATATGTGTCGCCCGAAATGAGGAGCGCGGGCGGTTGGGATTTAAAAGTGTGACAAGTTATTTGCATATAAAGAGGAGAATTTACGGGGAGAGCAGACTTTATAACTAGTGTAGTTGGACGATATTCACAGCATCCATTTTATTGCATGCAATAAAATTAGTTCCCAGGTAAACCCCTTTTATTTTATTACTTCTAGTAATTGCATACATATATAGGCCTACATTATCTCAGAAATTCCAATAATTATTGTTTTAACTTCTAGATACCCTCTGAACTATAACGTTAGACCAGTCTGCCTGGCATCCCTAAGGCCTAGGTTTGTTTCCCATATATATCACGGAACATACACAATCATCTCATAGATCTAGGGAGCGAGCTCGAGTTGCTGTGCTCTCATACGTAGGCTAAGAGGCATAAGTTAGGGGGAGCAGTAGCCAAGGGATGTAAAGACAGTGGCGGTCCTCCAATTGCACAATTTATTAGGACTGTAACTATTATATAGTCTTTAAGACTTATACATTTTTCAAAATTATTATTATTTATTATTATTATTATATAAAACTTTCTTCATTAGAGGATTCCCTAGTAAAGCTGTAAAGCGTAGCAAGGAAATGCTTATGATTACAGAGTATTATGTGGTCTATATTGTGTGCTAGCTTCCCGTTTTTCGAAATTGATGAAATACATTTTGAAAATATATTAAAACATTTCAAATTGTAATTGAAGTATATTCTATAAAGTAGAAATTTTGTAAATATGGTTTCTTAAAATTGATATTGACCCTCTAATGGCAACGATGGCAATTTTAAAAATATACACTCTGTCCAAATATAAAGGAATTCCAAAATTTAGCTAAGAATCCTGGTATAGTACCTCTTGTCCTGATCATCAATCCTGTGACAGTTATAGGCTACTGTCTAATTGGTATTTACCTTTGTAATAGTCAACTGTTGGCTCATATATAGAATATATTATGGGCCTATATAGTTATTTTTGCCATATATTCCTATCCTGGGTTATTATTTTCCAATAATTCCCTGTATAATTCACGTCTCTTAAATAATAGGTAATGTTATTCTTCAATTAATTCTTGGAATACCTTCTTAGCGTTTTCTATCTGGTTTTCCTACAAGTTTTCATGTCGCTTTTTCATTCCGTATTCATAAAATGTGTCTCAACACAGTTTAAGAGACTTAACTCTTTCTATTACATATGATTTCCCATAAAGATCGGTTGATTAACCTGTTTATGAGTGGCGTGTGTATGAAAACATTCGTCGCAAGTACACTTTGTGCAACGAACAACAGGATCGCAACATGAAAACACACTTGTAAAGCAACCCTTAGAAGTGTGCTATACTTAACACGATATCAGTCCATTATGTATCGATCTTCAAATCTATTTGACATTGAAATGGTACGTTTCCGGACATGGGTTCCTTATCAAAACGTTATCTACTAAGTCCTCTCTACAACCACTAGAAGTCTGTTATACTTATTCTAAAACATCCAGTATATATATATTAATGAATTAGACCTATCAGATTATTAATGATGAAATGAACATAATTAAAATGAACCCAATATTTGCCAGAAAAATACGTTGCGAGAAATGGAAATTGATTTTTGCCAGCCAGATTTTGTAAACGAGATGATCTGGTATTCTCGCAAACGAAGGGGAAATTTGCTGTGTTATATTAAAGTAATTTCTTACCTGGTACAGAACCGCCGTATCTGACAATTGCAGCAGAACGAGGGAGCATCTTATAGCCCATGCGATAGTCGAAGTTGTATCCAGTTTGATCTCGAGCTAGACGGGTCAGCTTAAGAGCAAGACTGACTGTGCGGGTCTCGCTGTAATACAGTGCTGCACCCCAGGAAGTGCCACACCACGACCCTCCAACAATCGGACGGTCTGCCTCCGAAATCTGCAGAGATCCATCAGGGCAACCATCCGCCGTGAAGGAAACGAAGCGACCCAAAGTGAAGCTGTCGAACGTCAGCTGCAAACAAACAAATCACAACTCAAATCATTTGAACCCTCAAACCTAATGCAAACATGTCTGCAATAATCTAAATCGAAAATTGGTTAATATTTCTATACGGTTAATCCATTTCAATTTCAAAAGTTACTTCAGTATTTCTAGGTTCAGAATGGAAACAAATTGGCGTTAATGTACCCCATAACATTCTGAATTCAGATACAATTGATTGGTTTTGTATACGAAGTTATTAATATTAACTGATGGCCTACTCTTTTAGACATTTTTAAAAGTCTTCAAATTAAAGTTCAATAAACTTCAACGGTCCACCTCTGTAGTCTCGAGTGTTGCCTTGTCACGCAGCGGGCCCGGATTCTATTCCCGGTTGGGACAGGCTCCTGGGTGAGGTTTCTTTTCGAGGTTTCTCCTCATCTGTAAGACAAATGTCAGGAAGTTTAGGGCCCAACGGTCCCCGAAAATCATCCGGCCATCATCATCATCCTTATTATTATCATCAACATCCTTCACCTATGTGGAAAGCAACGGGAAGCTACCACACCTGTAATTCCCTAGTAAAGCTGCAAAGCATAGCATGAAAATGTTATGATTGCAGTGAAAGACCTGCCCTCGGGCAGAATTACTATGGATGGATGTATGGATACTTCAACGATTTTTACTCAATTCCTTGATTTTTAATTTATCACGTAATGTCTGTTCTAAATTATGAAACAGAAATCATATAAATATTTCACTCTAATTTAATTATAAAAATATTTTCTTTGATTAACAATTTTTAAAGTATTTATTTCAATGGAAATTATATATTTTTAATGTTATGTACAATATTACAGTGATATTTTAAATATATTTTGATTCTGAATTAAGAACTAGTTTTACTTGACAAATTAAAAAAAATCAAAGAATTTTAGTAAAACAATGTAGAAGTAAAATTCACTTCAATTTTAAGATACATTTTAGAAATTTGGGAAATAGACCATAAGTTAACATTTTTTAGTTATTTTGCATGCAAAATAAATCAAATGTGTCTTAAACCATTGAGTGCACACTGTATTGTATAGATATGCTAAAGTTCATTTTTTGTCACCAAGAGCCTAGCATTATAGCATTTAACTTTTGAACACGACCTACATTATTCGTATAGGAATCACTAACCAGTGCCGTTAAATGCGACATCGTACTTTTTATCTGACATACAACAATCATTTATAGTGTAAGCACCAAGAAAGACGATAGTCTGTGAGTTTTAAGCGAAAGTAAAATTACCAGACACGAAAAGAATGTTGGATTTATGATGGCTGCACGAAATGAATTGTGATGAACCACTTGTTGCCATGATGTGTTAAAGCCCTTCATTTACATGTGTTTGTATAGTATGGGACATTGAAGCTGCTATACCCTATTTTAAATAACCATAACAAAATTCGAATAAACACAGGGCTAACAATCTACAAGGCACTATTAAGGCCAGTACGTACGCAAGCCCCATATGGGGACACGCCGCTAGAACTCACATAAAGAAACTGCAAGTTTTTCAAAACAAATTATTATATATGATTACAAAACTACCGCGTGTAACACCGGTTGACATATTACACGATCAAACGGGTGTAGAAACAATCGAGGAGTATATTAAACGCATGGCTCTTAAATTTTATAATACATGTGAAGGCCATGATAATCCACTCGTGGCATCGCTGGGAACCTATGAAACAGCCAACAACAAACACAAGCGTTCAAAATGGATTCTGGACAACACTTGACCTGTGAAAGCTGATAGGGCACACACACACACACACACACACACACACACGCACACACACACACACACACACACACACACACACACCACACACACACACATTACACAATTATTCAATTACAATTACAACATTAGCATATAATGTACATTAATAAAATATATTAACACAACAAATTAAAAACTAATAACTAATCTTACTGCTACAGGTTCATCCCACCAGTTCCAGAGAAACTGACATCACCTGACAACTACAGATAGAACAGCAACAACTGAAGAATACAAAAAAAATTAAAAAATGCACGTTACCATAATTGTATGATTAATTGTAATAATCTGAAATGTACGCACATTATATTTAAATAAAGAGAAGCCTGGATGCCCTCCCAATATAGAGTCATCCGAAAGCCAAACTTGGCAAGATCCCGCGTGATCGATTATTCCGATTGAGGTTTTAAGCGGTTTCCCTCAATCCAAAGAGCAAATGCTGGAATAGAACCCCAAAAGGTCCGCTTCCGACTTCACTCTGCTAATTAACTTCAAAATTAAATTAAAAATTTAAACCGGGGCTAATGTATTTTACAGGAACCCGGGGTTCTACCTATTAAGGAGGACCAAAATGGATCGCTCACCGCCAACACTTAAGTGATGGCCGCAGAGCTTTCCATCTATCTATCTATCTATCTATCTATCTATCTATCTATCTATCTATCTATCTATCTATCTATCTATCTATCTATCTATCTATCTATCTATCTATCTATAGTTTTATAACTATCTTTTGTATTTTAACTATTTTATGTGAAGCTAATAATGCTCAGAAACCCAAAAGAAGCAACGAGTACGCAGTGGAGATATTTATTCTTACTGGATCTCCTAAAATAATATTTTATTCGGGTTATTTTAGTAACTGACAATGCAAATAAAAAAATTAAGTCGCATATAGCAAGGTGCAGCTATTCAATATTATTTTTAATGTCGGGTAACTCCGACCGAGTGCACTAGGTGTAACACCTGATACAAATTTGTGAGCCAATTGATACACATTACTTCAACATTAACGCGTCCAACAAGAGAGGCTGCAAAATGTGATCCACGATACATTACTGTTTATTACCAAGAAAATAACTCTTCTTGCTAGATCTAACTTAAATATTGACCATCAGAACTTATGGGATAATATTATTGATTTTATTAATATCTTGATATTTTGATATCTTATTCCCAACTTTACCACAACTCTAACTCCACGAAGCTACAGGCCTAGAAGACTCTTGGTCTATCAGACAGCTGCTGCCCTCAGATATCTATCAACAGGACCATCCTGATTCTTAAATTTATAAAAGTAACCTACTGAAAAACATGTTTAAGAGTAGAACTAATGGAACAATTTAATTTCTTCTATGACAAGTTTCCTTGTTCCGTGTGGTGACTTTTTGAAGAACCATGCAACGAAAGACGACAAAGACAACACAATAATAATAATAACAGTAGCAGCAGCGGTATTAGTTGTAGTAATAATAACAGTATATGCATATAGAATGAAATGTTAAGATATATACCTTTTGGCAGGTGACATAGTCACCAACTGTGATAAAACTTCTGTTTAGAAGTTAATAACTATACGCCTTACGGAAGTGGACTTCCATCATCAGCAGAAGGAATGTGTGCTACTAAATGTTGTTGTTGTTGTTATGCGACGACGACGCCTTAAGAACATCTAAGTTCAAAAGTCGCTTAACAACAACCAAAATAGTTAGTAGCACACATTTCTTCCGTTGATGATGGAAGTCAACATCCGAAAGGCCTACAGTTATTAACTTTTAAGAAGTTTTAACACAGTTGAGGACGACGGCACCTACCAAAAGGTGTATATTTTATCATTTTACTTTATGACTATTCCAACGGAATGTAATATGAATTTTATTAGTGTTGATAATAATAGTAATTAAAGTAATAATAGTAGTAGTAATAGTTGCTTCAGTTCTATACGAATGGCAGCATTACTTATCTGCAGTTTTATGAACCGCCACTGTCTGTTGCTCGCCCTATCTCGTGCAACTCGAACTCTCTCCCTAAAGCAACGAAGTGATTACCGTTACGTCTTACTTACTTACTCACTGGCACTATCGAACCCATAGGTTCATGGCCGCGCGGACATAAGCTCTCCATACATCCCTAACCTGAGCTAATGCTTTCCAATCATTCCCTGTATAATCTACTTCCCTCAAATCATAGTTAATGTTATTCTCCCACCTTATTCTTGGTCTGCCAACTGGGCGTTTTCCCTCTGGCTTCCCTACAAGAAGCTTCCATGCAAGTCTTTCATTCCCCATACGTGCCACATGTCCTGCCCATCGTAGTCTACGAGACTTAACTGTTCTTATTACATCTGGCTTCCTATAAAGACCATGTAGTTAATTGTTTTGTAAGTCTTCTCCATTCACTTGTCTGCTCATCTCTCTTTGGTCCAAAAATTTTCCTAAGTACTTTATTATCAAATACTTGTAATCTCCTTTCCTCCCTTAAAGTAAGAGTCCATGTTTCGCACCCATATAATATAACTGGTAGAATAATAGTTTTATATATTTTCAGTTTAACGTTTTTTGAAAGGAGTTTTGACATCAAGAGTTTCTGCAATGCATAATAGCATGCATTTCCAGAATTGAGCCTATGTTAATTTCTTTGTGCATTACCGTTACGTCTTCCATAGAGAATTTCGAAACTTCCATTAAGGGGACCGACTGGTGAATTTCAAATTTATTTTAGTTTTCATCTGATTGTTTTGAAATTTTTATCACATTCATTATGTGCTTATAGAAGCGTTTCTGTGAAGTTTGGTGTTTATAAGTAGAATAGTCTCAGAATTATGATTTTTAAAAACTATTTTTTAAAAAATGCTCCTTACGATGCATTTTTAAATATTCTCTGTTGAAATTTGAGATTCGAAGTTTTTATGATTCCACTAAACACATTTGGTATGAAACAAATTTCACAAAGGGAGGATATTGCTTATTTTTCATTTTTTGAAATAAAAAAAATATTTGTATCACTCTTATTATTTCTTCCATCTCAATTTAAAAGAACACATGTGTCTTAGACTAGTAACTGCATAGCAAATTTAAATTAGCATATATTGGAGAGTCTAACCACAAAATTTCTTTTTGATTGCAAAAAACAATTGCATCGTAAGGAGCATTTTAAGTTTTGGAAAATGTAAAAAAAAAAAATGGAAACAGAAAAAAAAAAAAAAAACGCATATTAAATTTTAAGTAATAATGCTGACCATATGTGCAAGGACATTTAATCTCTTATGTCACGGAAACAATTTTCTCCTACAATAAAAAAATGTACATGAAAATGATCCTAAAGAATCAGGGTTATTAAAAAGCAATTAAACAAAAATTATATAACAATGTGGGAAATGTTTATTAGTTGAAACTACAGGAGGCCGTGACACCAATCAGTGATAAAATGGCGGCAAGTATGTATTTATTGTTTTATATTGTTTCAAATAAAGTTATGTTCATTTAAAATGCAGTGATTTGTTTCATATAATATGTATTAACACTACCTTATGAATATTTTTGTATATACATTATACGTATTATTCATAGAGGGCAGTGGTTTTACTTCCCACTCGTGGTTTGAAATATGTAATATTACAGTATAGTTATCTTATTGCAGTATAGTTATTTAGGTTTGCAACCCCGAAATATAGGACGTTGAACTTTCAATCATGGTCTCCATTGGTGTAAGCACGACAGAACGCACTATCGCGCAAAAAAAAAAAGTCTGAATATTCATAGAAGCAGAAACACTGGAAAAGAGATTTGTTCTCTATTACTGAAAGAATGAGGAGAAACAATTGTGTACAAAAAGTTAGACCTGTGCTATAATAACGCCCACTAGCGAGAGACAAAGCCCCTTTGTGAAGAACTGATAAAAATTCTATGACGTTTAAATCTCTATGTATATAAATGATGTTTGAAAGATCAGTTGTAAATTTCTTTCTTTAATATTCTTAGCGACTTAAACTTTTTTTAAAAGGCAATTTCAAAAAGAAGTAAAAGTTTGTAGCGCTTTACAAATGAATGCTATTTACTTATTTACTGACATGAAAACTTCAGATATTTACGTCCCTCTATTTGCTGAAAATATAAACTTGACACTTCTTCCTTTAAAGTTCAGTCTTTATTTTAGAATCTGGTATAAATCAAAACCATCGGTTATGCTAGCATTTAAATGTGCTTTATTGATCAAACCATCATAATACAGGGAGTTAGGATCATGTGAGATGTCATCGTAAAATCAAATGTAACATTTGTTTATAACTGCACGTACAGCGATTGACCAGTAGAACGATACCCTTGAAAATAGGGTTTCACGACATAAACATGTATTTTCTTAATAAGTTCCGTGGCGCAAGCGGTTAGACACTCGCCTTTAACCCAGATTGAGTCTCGGTCACTCCATGTGAGTTTCGTGGTGGATGAAACGGAGCTTGGGCAGGTTTTTCTCGGGGTTTTCTTCCGTTTTCCCCTGCCACAATTTCATTCCTCGATTTCCCCATACTCATCTCACCCATTTCGTTTCATTTCGTTCATCTGCCTCCGTGATGGTGCGTCAGGCGTGGTCGGTCGGCACCCTTGTCATTCACAAACATCTATATAGGGGCTTCATCTCATCTCATCTCATTCCTCGACCCTACCCTGAGTTGGACACGAGTTGAGGATATTTGTATTTTAATAAATGCCTGGAATATTCCAATATTTTCAACGTATCTAATATCTTAGTTGCCTAGGCCTGCTAGATATCTCAATGAGGCAACATGCTGATCACATGTCACTCACGACATCTATAGGGAAATAAGCATAACTAAAACAGATTGGTCAAGAAATTCCAAAGAGGTGATTGAGGATAGACTCAAAGGACCGTGATGTTTAAGAGGAAGGGACGGAAGGGTTTCGGTGCTTCATGGAAAGTTTATTTACGAAATTTTTTTCATACACTTATCGCTAAAAAATAATTTCCCAAAAAATATATGTAGATTTTCAGGATGGAATGTCACATTCCATTATGAAAACCAGAAAATGAATAATTGAGTAATTGAATAATTTTCAAGTGTGAATCTGTTTTTAAGAGTAGGTAGCTCTGTACTGGAGCATATCCGGATATGGATTTATGAGCAATAGTTGTTTTATTTGACATCCCTCATTAGGCAAGAACTCACCCAAACATACTCTACATAGGGCCTATATTTCATGCTGTTCTTTTAACTATGCTCATGCCCTGTTTATCAACATACAGTAGATGATTCATCACAAGAAACGTCTAATCTTCTTTCCGTCGTAATTTCGGTCTGTTTTCTCTTGGGTATAAATATCTAATTAGCCTTGAACGTTTATAGGAAACAATCACTATGAGATTTATTTAAGATGTAAATTAAAATATTGTACACCTCTCCTCATACATCCAGTCTTCTAATTAAAGAACACTGGATATGTGGCGAGGTATAACATTTTTAATTAGCGTTTTATTATTGGCTCCATCCATATGAACATTCCAATCTCTTTTTTATGTCCATTATATGGTCTCACATTTTGAGATAAATAAGGACTTTTATTAAGGGCGAGTAATTAATTAAGTTATAATTATTGTCAGAAGTAGGGCATGTTTGTACTCAAATTAAATGGGACGAAACCAGGAATTCATTGGTAGCATAATCAAATTGATACGACTTACCATAAAACAATTTCATATGCAATAGATAAAACTCTAGTACCAGGTGATTAGCGCTCGGTCATAGACCTGGACCTTTGCTATTATGATGAACCACACTAGCAAACAAGATACAATGAAACGGTAAATGGAGAAAAAGTTTGCAGTTTCCTTTGTAGAAGGGAATTACAAGACTCCGCTATTATTAACTTGTAACAATAACTAAATCCAAAACTGCATACAAAAGGGTGGACAGTAACTAACAAGCTGCCGGGTTTTCCTAGGTAAGCTACGGAAAAAAGCCCCCGCAAGCAAATATAAAGAAACATACGCGCACTCCACAGACGCCTTCCTTTGGCGGCAGAAGGGAAATGCCGATAAACAAAATCCGTCCCAGTAAAAATTACTTGTAGTTGGACAACCCTGAAAATTTAATGTTAGGACGCAAATAATTTAAAGAAGGGGATATGACCACAAACGCTTAAGTTTAACACCCCCGACAACGCCCTCAAGACATGGTTAGCGAATCAAAGATTTTGTAACATATGAACTTCTTCTGAGACGCTAAGACTTTTGGTGGAAGGGAGGAATGCCGGATCACATAGAGAAAATAAAATATTCATTCTCAGCAAAATTGAACTACTAGCGTGTGTGCCAGCCGAGGAGAATCGCTTTCTTTAAGTCAAAACTACTAGCGTGAGTGCCAGCCGCGAGTAAAAGCTACTAGCGTGTGCGCCTGCCACTAGGGCACATCGTTTGAGTTTCGGCGCCATAAGTTAGAGCGCACTTTAGATACAAGTGATAAAATTTGCCGGTAAAGGCAGATTTAATTGTTTTAGTGAAAACTCACGTGATATAAATTAGATTGCTTTAGGCCCTCAGATTGTAGGGAGTTAAAGTCAAAGGAATTATAAATAATTACTCAAATCATGTAGTGCATAATAAACATACGCTTCCGGCCACCAACAGCCTTGAGCGTCAAGTTGAATTGTCGAATATGACATAGTGTAAATAAAAGTGATAATTAAGGTGGAGAGTCAATTTCAAGACATCACACCAAGTCTACTGTTTTTCCCCAGTGAATATCCTTCTTTGCATATTCCCTGAGATACAACTTTGTCCTACCGACTGAACCCAATTAGTCCGGAGCAACAAATCGTTCTTGTATCTTATCCTGGACACCTATACAAAACAACCCCGATTAAAATCCTCTTACAACTTACCACCTACCGATCACTAGTTAAGTTTTCCCAAAAATAATTTATGACACGTGACCTGTTCAACAATTATGCCCGTTGATCTCCAATCTACAACTTACTGGATTTTGTTTTATTAACTGATGCTGCCACATCATATTTAGCTGCAGTTCTAGTAGTGTTTGAAGATCTTCTATTGTAGTGAATTTTTGTCGCTGTGCTCTACAGCCATGGAGACTGCAGATTATCTAGGGGAAGAATAACCCCGAAATCACACAATCTTCAGACCTGAAGAGTATATGTTACTCATAAAAACCATACATGAAAATGCCGGGCTGAATATATTATACAAAAGAACAGTAAGGTAAGTCGGGGGAAGATGGCATAACTAAAATTATGATTGTTTATCATGAAAACGGGAATGGGAGAAAAATAAAAAAAATCTCAATGTACTACTTGTATATTTGTGTCTTATCTAAAGAATTAGTAATTGGCTTCATTAAATATAAATAACAATTAACTAGATAAATGCATCAAAATTGTCATCCCCCAATATAAGGGGAAGATGACATTTAAAGTGGGTGTAGATGTCAGTTGACACGGAGGAAGATGAAACAAAAATTAAATTTTACAATGACAATGCAAAATTTAAATTAAGTGTTATGCAGTCATGAAATGCTGAAAAAGCTGTAAGTTTTCATTCAGCATTTGTTACAATATGAATTGCCCTTGCTGCAAATTTCGTGTATCCACTTCTTATATTTAACACTTTGAATCCAGTTACATTTTGGTCCCCTTTTTGTTAATCAAAATAACATCCAACATATTTGGCACAAATATCATCAACGTTATCATCAATGTAATATTCATCAATAATATTCACTGCGATATTCAGAACAGAAGGGGACGAGGAAGATGGCGATGAACTTGCTTTCCTTTCTCTCTTCTGTTGGGACCTTTCCCTTGTATGTTGGCGGAATTGTCTTCTTCCTTTTCAATTCTTACTTCTTGTTATTTCTTGTGAGCTCTTCAGCCGATTTCGTCTTCCTACCAGTCGGCTGGGGTTTCCTAACGATCGGTATTGGGCTGATTTCTTCTAAAGAAGCAGAAGGATCTTCTTTGTTTGTTGAGGGAACAGCCAATGGTGTAACAGGTTTTGGAGTTCATTATTTGATTTTTCATGAAAAGCATCTTCTGCATTATCAGAAACTCCAAAGGTATGCTCAGGAATTTGTAGCGGTAAATTGTAGAGGCAAATTCCGCATGCAGAAACTCCTGCAGTAGCCCCCCTGTTCCATTCTGAGCTCAGTAGAGAGCCAAATTGGAGCTTAGTAATTCTCCTGCCAGGATTTGAATGGATCCAATTGTTCAAAGCATGTTGCCAAAATTATTTAAGCGGCTTGAAGAAAGATTGATCCAGCGGCTGCAAATATTTAGTAGTGTGGCTCGGAAGACACATTAGAACGACATCATTATCTGCTACAAAATCTAACACAGTTACATTTGAACAACGCGACCAATATAAATTTAAAATAAGAAGGGCCTTACTAGGTTTTTTTTACAGGAATGAAATGCTTTCTCAACCATGAAGAAAGGTGTCCATACATTTTTAATTGGGTTTCAAACATCGCCGTTTACATTAATTATATAAATATTTTAAAATAACTATAGTTAAACAATGATTTGTGAGTAAACAGCTTAATTTTATTCGTTAAATAGTCCTAATAAATGCCACTCTTTATTTCCAAATTCCCTAGATAAATTCACTTTTAATGACTTAGTGTCAATTTCACCAACATAGGCAACTGTATTACGGCAATTTTCTCCGTATATAATGCATAGCTTGAACTGTATTACGCCAATTTTCTCCGTATATAATACATTGCTTAAACTGGCGTAATACAGTTACCTCTGTTGGTGAAACCGACCCTCATAGAGGCAGCTCCGTGGTGCAAGCGTTTAGACGCATATCCTCTACCTCAGAGACTCGTGGGGTTCGGAGTCAAGATAAGGTTCTTCTCATTTTCCCCTTCTGTAAACTTCATATCACCGCTTGTGCGTTTTCATTCCATCCATTTTGTTTTAATTCATGTAAGTGCTCCTGGGATAGTGTGACAGACCCGGCATCTTTGTACGTCACAGATATCCGATGAAATGGAGCTTCATCTCATCTCAATACTGACCTGGTTTTACGCCGGATATGAGCAGAGGGTTTATGTTTAATGATTTATAGAATAAGCCACATTCGTTTCCACTTGTTATAATTTAAAACATTTTAGTATGGAAGGAAGAATTTAATTTGTTTTAAAGAAAATCAACGTAACTGAGGACATGAATCTAATTTAGAGCCTCTTGCTTCGTAGTGAGAGACGCTGACAGCCGGTGATTTTAGAAACATTACTACATACACAGAACGTTTGTTTGTTTATAAATTAATTCAAATTCACGTGGAATATTTCAGGATTATTTTTGCACAGATTGTTCGAATAACTTCACGTTATCATAAGTAGGCCTAATGCTACGAGTGATTTCTAAATTATCGATAAATTCACAACTCAAGAAGCGAGCAGTGAATTTATCTAGTGTATTTGGAAATCTAGAGTGGAATTTGTTAGGACTATTTAACGGATAAAATTAAGCAGTTTACTCACAAATCATTATTTAAATATAGTTATTTTAGAATATTTATATATTTAATGTAAACGGCGATGTTTGAAAACAGATGAGAAACGTATGTTATGTTTCACTAGTTCATCATTGCAACCGGATCATCTTATTTATTGCCAATTGATCACAATATTGTAAGAATGCACCCGAGTGGAGAAAAAAAATGAAACATCAAAATGTATATTAAATAATTTCTGATGTCTTATGTTGTAAATATGTCAATTATATTTTTCTGGAACGTTATTACCTGGAAAATAATATGTTTAAGAAAGTGCAAACAGTGGTTTATTTTTTTGGTGGTATAATCAATTGCTACAAATATTTTTATATTATATCCCGCAAGCACTATCAGTTTACATTCGTGCCCTATATATACAATCTGGTAGCCATATTTCTTGGAGAGTCAATCACTGCAAAATAATGCTCTGGCCTATTCAGAATGCTAAAATGTAGGAACTTTTTTTAATATGTTAAACTTATTTGATAAATTCCAAATGAAAAACGACTGTGATTGGTTGTAAATCATAATTCATTCAAACGCGATCGGTCATTGACTCCCATTTTGGGGCATGAGTTAAGTAGCCATTCTAATTAATTATGGGCTTACATAGGCCTATCCCCGAAAGGAGTTCGATCCTGATACTTCATTCTTAGCAACGAGCAATAATAAAATACTAATAACCCTCTCTTTAAAATCTTGGATAAAGATTCTGTCTTCCTTATGTACGAGGTGTGGAAATAAAGAAACCAGATTCATACTCTGAAGTCTTTATTAAAAAAAAACATCAGGCATTCGAAATGTTATCTCTATGAATGGTGTCATTCCTATACCACTCCACATTGATCTAAAACTCACCAAAATTAAAGTTTTCAACATTTTTACTGGCAATTTTCGCTTATTTCATTTGATCCACAATACATAGAGCCAATTAAATCGCTATTGGAAGGTTATAATTTAAAAAGTAGGCCAGTATACACTGATTCATTTTTAGTGTTTTAAAATCTCAATTTTTACGTATAAAACACTGATTTTTATACTTAATCTATATAATTTAATGCTTAGTTCATTTTTAAACCAAGAATGGAGAGTGTTGACCACATTGAAACAATACATATGTAAATATATACTTTATATAATTAATAAATATCCAATAAATTATTGATTGAAGAAACAACTTTTCATTGAGTTATAAAAAAAAAAGGAGCAGAAAGCAGTAACACATTTACATTCCAAAAATAAGCTTAATGATTGAAAAACTTTTGCAGTGACGTGCAGTATGAAAGTAAGTGATGTTTATTTGAGAGTCTGCATCATTTCGAAAACTGCTAAGAAAACCTGCAAAATCTGTTCCACTTGATGTAAAACATCTTCTTGAAGACCCACTGTTTCAAATGCCACTGAATTAAACTTTTGATTTGCAAATAAATATATATTTACTTAACATACTAGTAATGCAGTGTCTGCTCAATAAGCTCTTCTTGCACTATCGTCATCTTCATCATCATCATCATCCAAACGGATTAGGTCTTTGCCTGTTCCGATCTGATATCTGTTCAGCCCAGCGCATTGTTGGTCTTCCTACCGATCTTCGTCCTAAATGATTATACATAAGTGCCATCTTTAGTATCCTATCCTATGTCATTCTTTGGAGATGTTATATCCAGTTGTTCTTGAGTTCTATTTGTTGAAGAAGTGGTTGTACTTTTAGTTCCTCTCTAATATTCTCATTTTTAATATGTTATTCTTAAGTAATGTCACGAGTGAATTTATCTAGATAATTTGGAAATCAAGAGTGGCATTTGTTAGGATTATTTAACGAATAAAATTAAGTTGTTTACTCACAAATAATTATTTAAATATAGTTATTTTAAAATATGTATATATTTAATGTAAACGGCGATGTTTGAAAACATATGTGAAACGATTGGTACGCTTCATTTGATTCTTTTGTTCTCACTGCAACCTAGTCTTATTATTTATTGCCAAAGGATCGCAATGTTGTAAGAATGCACCCCAGTGGAAAACTTTATAACCAACCTAATAGGTATTAATTAATTTCTGATGTCCTATGATGTAAATATGTCAATTATATTTTTCTGCAACGTCATTTCCTGGAAAATAAAATTCGTTTAAGAAAGTGCAGACAGTGGTTTATTTTTTTTATTGTCTAATCAATTGTTACAAATGTTTTTGTATTATCTCTCGCATACGCTTTCTGTTGACATTCATGTACTATATATACAATCTGGTAGCCGTATTTTTTGGAGAGGCAGTCACTGCAAAATAATGCTATGACATATTCAGAATGTTGAAAAGGAGGCGATTTCTTTATTATGATAAACTTTAGTTGGTAAATTTTAGGCGAAACACGACTGTGATTGGTTATAAATAAAAAATCATTGAAATGTGATTGGTCATTGACTCCCATTTGCGGCATGTGTTAAATAGTCTTGTAAAACCTTTCACAGCCGTAGAAATCTCATTTCCGCTGCCTGAATTTAACTTTTTTCTTTTTCCTTTAGGATCCAGACCTCACTTCCATACATCGCCATTGGTAGTGCCATCGTTGAGTAAAATCTTAGCAGCGTATTCTTTCTTACTTCGTTCCTCAGAGTTCGTCTGATTATTCTACAAATGTGTTGAAATTTCTGTATTTTCTCATTTATATCTTGTTCTTCTTCATAAGTTACATCGCAGCCCATGCACTAAAATATTCAATTATAAGATTATTTATATACATTAATAAGGAAAATGTTAACTCCAGGAATTTTGGCTCTTTCGGATCACTGTGTACTCTATGGAAAATTTACACTCTTAAACCTTTCTTTATAGGGAGTTTTTGGATTTGAGAATACACCAATCGTGGACTTTCAGTCTCTCAAAATATTTCAAATAGATTTACTCACCTTTATATCTAAAGTAGCGGTAGTAGTAATAGTAGAATTTAATGTTTGTTGATTGGGTCTTACATTGAATTTATCCAATTTTTTAAAAAAATCAATGTGAATCACTGTTGATGTTGGTAAACTCAGTACCAACCCCTCACTTTATAAGGATATTTTACTTGCAACGCGCCACCTAGATGCTACTGTATAAAAGGTGCCTAGAGATCACATTCGTCCTAAATCAAGTAAAATTTGAAGCACCTTTTAACCACTGAAGATGAACATGTTTCGAAAGACCTACGAGGTTTAGAACTATAATATTACTTAGTTGAGGGAGACTAGGATCTACTTCTAACGATATATGTACTATCGCTGACCCAGCACGGGCTACCTGCCTGTTGATACTTACTCCATAGATAAAGGAAAATGGTAAAAAAATAAACTCTTCCTCACCCCCACCCTCTTTATCTCACCGACACACACACACAGAGACACACGCGCGCGCGCACACAAAGTCACACGCGCGCGCACACACAAAGTCACACGCGCGCGCACACACAAAGTCACACGCGCGAGCGCAAACAAAGTCACACGCGCGAGCGCACACAAAGTCACACGCGCGCGCGCACACAAAGCACACGCGCGCGCACACAAAGTCACACGCGCGCGCGCACACAAAGTCACACGCGCGCGCGCACACACAGACACACGCGCGCGCACACACAGACACACGCGCGCGCACACACACAGACACACGCGCGCACACACACACAGACACACGCGCGCGGACACACACAGACACACGCGCGCACAGACACACGCGCGCACACACGCAGGCGCAAACACGCAGGCGCAAACACGCAGGCGCACACACGCAGGCGCACACACGCAGGCGCACACACGCAGGCGCGCACACACAGGCGCGCACACGCAGGCGCGCACACACAGGCGCGCACACACAGGCGCGCGCACACACAGCCACAAAGACACACAGACACACAGACACACAGATACACAGACACACAGACACACACACACACACAGACACACACACACACATATACACACACACACACACAAACAATCAAAAAGTGAACACACATGGACATGTGTATTTTTTCTTACAGGGCGGACATATTACCAGCAGTACTGAATGTTGTTTTCTGAAGCCAGATATAATAAGAACAGTTAAGTATCGTACACTGAGATGGGCAGGACATGTGGCACGAATTGGGAATGAACGAGGTGCAAGGAAGTTTCTTATAGGAATGCCAGAGGGAAAATGCCCAGTTGGTAGACCTATAATCAGGTTGCTGAATAATATTAGCCACGATTTGAGGGAAGTAGATTATACAGGGGATGATTGGAAACATTAGCACAGGATAGGGATGTATGGAGAGTTTATGTCCGCGCGGCCATGAACCTACTGGATCGATAGATCCTGTGAGTGAATCTTGTTATGCTTGAGTGAATTGTCACGACATGTGTAACGAATTCAGTAGTAAACATGTTATTGAATTGAATTCAGCGAACAGACGACCCTCCATGGTGAAAATGTTACAGTTTGCTTAATGATAGTGGAACTATGAAAATAAACATGTGTCACACTTTTTCACACATTTATGGAGGAAATATTGAGTACTATGATAGACTATCGCTGAGAAGATGCCAAATCATTTGGAAGAACAGAGATAGACGATAACTGAGTTCTGGGGATCGAACCCTGTAACCAGAAACAACAAACTAGATTACAGATGACAAACGTGTCTTCCCTGGAGCGTAAATATTACCTTCCCTGCTCCTCCATCCTCTGACCTAGATCTTGTTTTCATTCTGTTCTACTTAGTTGTTGGATTCAGTGGCGTGCAGTCTGCGTCACCCTCAGTAAATCGCTGCATTTTGTGTGCAATCTTATCCTCATAAATGTTTATGTGGTAATTGTTTGTTAATAATGCAATTAAGCACTAGCCACCACTGAAGCAATTCGTTATTTTCAATGATGCAAGAGCGTCAATAATAATTCCATTCCATCAACCCAGTTTTACCTCACAGCTCATACATGCCACACGCCACCCGGGCACGATATGTCGGGAGAGGGAGTTTAAACACTAGATTACGTAATAATTTTTTTAACTAAACAAGGACTTGGAGGCTTCTCCGAATGAATGATCAGCTCAAACAACAACAAAAAATCTAGTAACAATAATAATAATAATAATAATAATAATAATAATAATAATAATAAAAATAATAATCCATCCATCCATAGTAATTCTGCCCGAGGGCAGGTCCTCCACTGCAATCATAGCATTTTCATGCTATGCTTGCAGCTTTACTAGGGAATTGTAGGTGTGGTTACTTCCCGTTGCTTTCCACACCGGTGAAGGATGATGATAATGATGATGTTAATGAGAAGGATAATGATCATGATGATGGCCATATGACTTCGGGGACCGTTTGGGCCTTAAAGTTTTCCTGACATTTGTCTTACAGGTGAGGAAAAACCCCGATAAAAACCTCACCCAGTAAAACTGCCCCGACCGGGGATCGAACCCGAGCCCGCTGCGTGACAAGGCAGCACGCTACCTCGAGACCACAGCGGTGGACAATAATAATAATAATAATAATAATAATAATAATAATAATAATAATAATAATTGTCTTAGGAGATTTTAATGCTAAAGTGGGGCGGGAAGATATATTCAAACAAACAATAGGCAAATTCAGTCTTCATGAAGATAGTAACGACAATGGGGTTAGATTAGTCACATTTGCCACATCGAAGAATCTCATTGTTAAGAGCACAACATTTCAGCATAAGGATATTCATAAATACACCTGGACGTCCCCAGATGGAGAAACTTGGAACCAGATAGATCATGTATTAGTGCATAAACGCTGGCACAGTAGCATCATCGATGTTAGATCAGTTAGAGGGACAGACTGTAATTCGGATCATCATCTGATCAGAGTGAAAATCAGACAACGGCTATCGCTTATGAGAGGAACAAACGCTACAGATGATTCTGTAAAATTTGAATTAAAAAACTTGAAAAATGATTAAATGCGGCAAGAATACCAAATCAAAATTGCTAATAGATATGAAGTACTGGAATCTTCAGATGACAATGTGGCAAACAAAGAAGAAACTGATATAAATAAAGAATGGGAGGCTATAAGAGATACTATTAAATTGTCAGCATTAGAAAGTATTGGTTGTTTAAAAAAGATGCAAAACAAGAAATGGTTTGATGAGGAATGTGCCGACATTGTAAGGAAAAGAAAGCTAGCAAAAATGAAATAGTTACACGAGCCAAATGAGGTAAATTTAGTGCAATTGGGTAGTATTAGACGGGAAACCACCAAGTTACTAAATAGTAAAAAGAGGGAATATTCGAGAGAGAAGATTAATGATCTTGAAATGAACGCAAAACATAGGAACATTCGAGAATTATATCAGGGAGTTAGTATAGAGGAGAAAGGGTTTCAGGATAGAACAAACATAATTCGGAATGAAAATGAGGATATGATTGCAGATTCCAGGAGTATATTAAATAGATTGAAAAGTTACTTTAATCAGCTAATAAATGTACATACAGAACAGGACATTGAGGAGGATAATTTACAGACAGCAGAAATGCTAGTCGCAGAACCAAATGCATTAGAGGTTGAAATGACGATTGAAAAATTGAAGATGTATAAAGCAACAGGTTCAGATGAGATACCAGCAGAACTGATAAAATCAGGGGGAGAAAAATTGATGGACAAGATACGCTGGTTGCTTAGTATGATTTGGGAAAAAGAAGCTCTTCCATATGAATGGAAGGAATCAATTATCGTACCAATTTATAAGAAAGGAGATAAAACTGATTGCAACAACTACAGGGGCATCTCATTACTTTCAACTTCGTACAAAATTCTAACAAATATGTTAGTAAGCAGACTTACTGTCTACATTGATGACATTCTAGGAGATCATCAATGCGGATTTAGAAGAAACAGGTCTACAGCAGATCAGGTTTTTAGTATAAGACAGATTTTAGAAAAGAAATGGGAATATAATGGTACTGTACATCAACTATATGTAGACTTCAAAAAAGCATATGATTCAATTAAGAGGGAGAAGTTATATAGTATCCTACTGGAGTTCGGAATTCCTAAAAAGTTAGTTAGACTTATACGAATGTGTCTAAATGGCACAAAGAGTAGGGTGCGTGTAGGCAAACAGTTTTCGGACACTTTTGAAATCCAGAATGGGTTGAAGCAAGGAGATGCACTATCTCCTCTACTATTTAATTTTGTACTAGAGCATGCCATTAAATCTTTAGAGAATGAGGAAGGCTTACAACTGAATGATATTAATAAGCTGTTAGTTTATGCTGATGATGTAGCATTATTGGCCGATAGCGAGGAGATACTAAAGGACAACACGCACACACTATTGAGTAACACTAAGAAATTAGGACTGGAAGTAAATATCAATAAAACTAAATATATGGTCACACGTAGAAATTCATTAAATAATGTAAATGGACAGCTAATGACAAATGAGGGAAATTTTGAGGAAGTGGCTGAATTCAAATACCTAGGAACAATAATCACAAATAGGAATGAGATGCACAAAGAAATTAAACATGGGCTCAATTCTGGAAATGCGTGCTATTATGCATTGCAGAGACTCTTGATGTCCCAACTCCTTTCAAAAAACGTTAAACTGAAAATATATAAAACGTTAAACTGAAAATATATAAAACTATTATTCTACCGGGTGATTCAAAATTGACTTTACAACTTTACAAGCTTATAGAAATGTATTTAGAAGACCTACAGAATTGGGTTTAATGTCATATGATAGCACAACTCATCAAGTTTTCACCGACATAGTTTTATAGTACCTAGTTCTTTCACCGCGTGCGCTAACGTAGTTCATATCAAAATGGTTGCTTTCACAGGTGCCGAGCGTGCTCGTTGTGTGTTTTTGTTCGAAGAAACTAAATCTGCGACAATTTTTCAGCGTAGATTTCGTACCCAGTATGGTAAGGATCCTCCTAGCAGGCCAACAATTTATTCTTGGCACCAAACATTTGTTAGGACTGGCTGTTCTGTTAGTCATTCCAAGCATACTGGCCGTCCACGTACGGCTGAAGCTGTGGTTGAACAAGTGAGGGATAGCTATGCTCGGAGCCCTAGGATATGACATTTAAACCAATTCTGTAGGTCTTCAAAACTTGATGAGTTGTGCTATCATATGACATTTAAACCAATTCTGTAGGTCTTCTAAATAAATTTCTATAAGCTTGTAAAGTTGTAAAGTCAATTTTGAATCACGGTGTATTATTTGGGTGCGAAACATGGACTCTTACTTTAAGGGAGGGAAGGAGATTACAAGTATTTGAGAATAAAGCACTTAGGAAAATTTTTGGACCAAAGAGAGATGAACAGACAGGTGAATGGAGAAGACTTACATAACAATGAACTACATGGTCTTTATAGGAAGCCAGATATAATAAGAACAGTTAAGTCTCGTAGACTGCGATGGGCAGGACATGTTGCGCGTATGAGGAATGAAAGACTTGCATGGAAGCTTCTTGTAGGAAAGGCAGAGGGAAAACGCCCAGTTGGTAGATCAAGAATGAGGTGGGAGAATAACATAAACTATGATTTGAGGGAAGTAGATTATACAGGGAATGATTGGAAAGTATTAGCTCAGGATATGGATGTATGGAGAGCTTATGTTCGCGCGGCCATGAACCTACGGGTTCGATAGTGCCAGTGAGTAAGAAATAAGTAATATAATAATAATAATAATAATAATAATAGTAATAATAATAATAATAATAATATTAATAATAATGATAATAATAATGACAATAATAATAATAATAACAATAATAATAATAATAATTTTAAGAAGATCGGCAAGAATATCAAAATAGACAAAATAGACAAAATAAAAAATATTACAATAAGAGAAATTATGTATGTAGAAAAGGACATTGTACAAGAGATCGAAGAAATCCATATAAGGTAGTATGGACATATAATGAGAAGAAAGGACACAGAAACAAACAAAGAGGTATTGAAATGGATACCTCCTGGATAAGGGAAACATGGTAGACCAAAGCCAACGTGGATAAAGGGAATTCAAGACAACATGAAGGAGAGAAATATGACAGAATCAGACACACAAGACCGGGAAGCGTGGAAGAAAAAAAAATTGTATATTTAAGTTGAGGATACCTGTGTAAATAACAGAAACAATCCTGAAATAAAAAAAAATAATAATAATGGTACTAATACTGAATATAATTATAATAACAATGCTTTATATAAGCTGGCAGAGTTAACGCCATAGGGCGTTTTCTTCCATTCAACGAGGGAATAATAAAATAATACAGATTTCATATGCATTAATATCATCTGAAATATAATTCAAGTGTAGCATAAACAATGCACAATCTTAGTCTAGTCTAATATTAATAGAAAATAATAATTAAATAGAAAAGGCAAGGAAATAATATCTTAGAATTCAAATATGCAACTTATAATTCACATCCTATTATTTACATGCAGAGTGTTGAATATACTTCGTTATGCAGGCAGCATTTTCATTATGTTGACCTTAAAATATATATCAATTTAGATTTAAATAATGGTAGTGATATTAGGAAGTGAAACCCATCTCCTAGCCAATTGTGTCTAAAATACATTTTTTTATTTCATCATATTATAAACGGCTTAACATCAAATTCACACCGCGTCTTAGGATATTGAGGATTAACTATCAGTCTGTGTGATTCTGTTATCTATTAAAATATATTCTTTTAAATATCCATCCATAGTAATTCTGCCCGAAGGCAGGTCCTTCACTACAATCATAGCATTTTCATGCTATGCTTGCAGCTTTACTAGGGAATTGTAGGTGTGGTAGCTTCCCGTTGCTTTCCACACCGGTGAAGGATGATGACGATGATGATAATGATAAGGATGATGATGATGATGGCCATATGATTTCGGGGACCGTTTGGGCCTTAAAGTTTTCCTGACATTTGTCTTACAGGTGAGGAAAAACCCCGATAAAAACCTCACCCAGAAAAACTGCCCCGACCGGGGATCGAACCCGGGCCCGCTGCGTGACAAGGCAGCACGCTACCTCGAGACCACAGCGGTGGACCTTTTAAATATATATATATATATATATTATGTGGACGATATTGAAGATTACGATGTGGAAGATGATATGAACGATAATGTTGAAGATTATGATGTATAAGATTATGGTATGCAAGAAGATATGGAATATTATAATGTGGAAGATTATGTGGAAGATTATGATGTGAAACATGATATGGAAGATGATGTGGAAAAATAAATGGAATATTATGATGTAGAAGATGATATGGAAGATGGAAATGTAGAATATTATATAATGGAAAATTATTGCAGCCAGATGATGTTTCGTGGCTTTCACATTCTTGACGTTTGTTTTACAGGTGAGAAAAAATAAACGAAGAAACCTTTCTCTTGAAACATGTCCCGATCGGGGATAGAACTCGGTTCCCCTGCGTTGAGGCAATGATATCCCTAGACTAGAGCAGTTGACTTCAAAGAATTGAAATTAACTTTATTTATCATTTAAATTTAATTTGTCTTGCTAGAACTAGATAAAATTATTTTTTTCCATTGTTGTTGAATCGATTTTTCATTATTCATTTTCTTCCGATATGATAATAGATGACATTGATGTTTATTCACCAAATAGAAGCCATTTTTATAGGGGAAACTGTATGTATTGAAATTAGTTTAACACACAATTACGAGAATACAAATGTGCATGTTCTGATTTTGGTGTTTAATTATCACAAAATTGCGGTTTCAGTATCTCGTAATAAGTTTAATGTAGGATAACAAAACAACCCGGTGACGATGAGGCGACTCATTACCAACAAATACACACACAGTAATAATCTCATTACTTTACATTTAAAGAGGATACAGTCATTGATAAAGTAGCAAATATAGAATTTACTTTAGTTCGAGAACTTGTCAAACTTCATTTGTTTCAGAATCCCCTCCGTTTTTGTGATTCCGTCCCGATCTTGTTACATAAAGTTTCTTTCTTTCCTTTTTTTTTTTTTTTTTGCGATGGTGCGTTTTGTTGTACTTACAGCAATGGCGACCATGATTGAAAGTTCAACTTCCTACATTTCGGGGATGCCAACCTAAATAACTATACTGTAATATTACATATTATAAACCACGTGTGGGAAGTAAAACCACTGCCCTCTATGTATACTACATACAAAAAAATATATATCCAAAAGATAATGTTAATATACATTATACGAAACAAATCACTGCATTTTAAATGAACTGAAATTTATTTGAAACACTATAAAACAATAAATACGTACTTGCCGCCATTTTATTACTACATTGGTCTCAAGGCCTCCTGTTGTTTCAAATAATAAACATTGCCTACACTGTTAACGTCAGTCAATTATTTATAATGAACGCAAATATTTCCAACAAAGATGTTACTATTTACTATTATTTTTTTTATTTTGAAAACACGATCCGGCAAAAAATAATGTACAACGCACGTTTGTGAAGTGTTTTACAGAAATTCGAAAATTAAAAATCTCGCTGTCGATCTATTTTTAATAATTTCCCTCGATTGTGTACAAACGACTTGCCAACCTCGCATCGTAATATACTATTGTTAAAATTTATAACATGTGACATGACTTTTTTAATTACTTCATAAACTCCTGTCAAATTAATTCTTAGGGTTTGATTTTTGAAATTATTTCCTACTATTTACAATGATTTTTACAGGTATAACGATTATTTGAATATATTTTTTTCACGATATTGAATTGCATAAAGATGTTGCAGCCATATTGATTTTAACGAATATATTTTGTGTTCCAGTGGACATATAATATGTACTAATTAACTTACGCCAAATAAAATAAGCGAGCATTCTTTCAAAGGTTAGAGTACTTAAATTGCGTTAAGTTAGCTTTTAGGTTCGCTGGAAACGCGAGTTGAAATATCGTGTATATGTTGGCTGCATCCCGTGATTCCATAGAGTAAACCACTTCGCGTCTGTTAACGTGCGCATGGTGTATGGTTGGAACGTAGAAAACAATTGTCACAGGTTGTGAAGTATTTCCCAGTTTTGTTTATTCAATAGTTGGATGGATAAACTTATAAGTGGCTACGTACTTCTTTATTCAGTCTGGGAGGGCGACTGCCCTGTGTACCCCAACATGAGACATCTATTGCGCTATCCCAGTATATTATGGATATGAGTGGAATGATGCCTACTCTACGGTGTTGTGTGAGTTGTATGTCATCTTCTAGATCTGACACTCTAGGTTCTACTACCATGACTCTTTCCTACATTTTTGGGTTGGGCCCATGGCTGTGAGGGGGAACTACAAACCTACCCTTCGTCCTTTTAACTGTTGAGGCTCGATTCAAGAGGCAGCACCTTACTACATCCCCGCAACAACAAATTTTCAACACTGCAAATTGCCAAACTATAGGGGCATCTCATTAATTTCAACTTCGTATAAAATTCTAACAAATATATTAGTAAGCAGACTTACTCCTTATACTGATGACATTCTAGGAGATCATCAATGTGGATTTAGAACAAACAGGTCTACAACAGATCAAATGTTTAGCTTAAGGCAGATTTTAGAAAAATAATGGAAATATAATAATACTGTACATCAACTATACATAGACTTCAAAAAGGCATACGATTCAATTAAGAGGGAGAAGTTATATAGTATCCTGCTGGAGTTCGGAATTCCTAAAAAGTTAGTTAGACTTATACGAATATATCTAAATGGCACAAAGAGTATAGTGCGTGTAGACAAACAGTTTACGGATAGTTTTGAAATCCAGAATGGGTTCAAGCATGGAGATGCACTATCTCCTTTACTATTTAATTTTGTACTGGAGCATGCCATCAAATCTTTAGAGGATGAAGAAGGCCTACAAACTCAATGGAATTAATAAGGTGGGTGTTATAGTTTATGGCTGTGATGATATAGTACTTATGGGCGCTTTTAGCGAGGGGAGATATTAAAGGCCAACACGCACACACTATTGAGTAACAATAAAAGGGAATATTAGGAGTGGAAGTAAAGATTCAATAAAACTAAATATATGGTCACACGTTAGAAATTACATTATATAATGGAAATGGACAGCTAAGGACAAATGAGAGAAATTTTGAGGGGATGGTGGCTGTGACTGTGAAAATTCAAATACCCTAGGAAAAATATTCACAAACAGGAATGCGATGCTCAAGGAAATTAAACATAGGCTCAATTCTAGAAATGTGTGGTATTACGCTTTGCAGAGACTCTTGACTTCCCGACTCATTAAAAAAAGCGTTAAACTGAAAATATATAAAACTCTTATTCTACCAGTTATATTATATGGATACGAAGCATGGATTTACAGTATTACTTTAAGGGAGGAAAGGAAAGGGAAAGGAGATGCGAGATTTGAGAATAAAGTTTCTAGGAAAAGGTTTGGACCAAAGCGTTGATGAAACAGACAGGTGAATGGAGAAAGACCGACATTCATTAACAGTGAATTACATGGTCTTTATAGGCAAGCCAGACATACTGAGAACAGTTAAAGTTATCGTAGACTGCGATGGGGCAGCAGGAAGTGGCACGAATGGGGAATGAATGACGTTGCCATGGAACCGTATTGTCGGAAACCCAGAGGGAAACGGCCCAGCCCAGTTGCTAGACCATGAATGAGGTGGGAGAATATCATTAACGATGATTTGAGGGAAGTAGATTATACAGGGGATGAATGGAAAACATTGACTTAGAATAGGGATGTATGGAGAATTATGTCAGCGCGGCCATGAACATACGGGTTCGATAGTGCCAGTGAGTTAGTTAGTTAGCAAATTGCGAAACAAACTATTCCTTTTCTAGCATGTGATGAAGAATGGCATGAAATTATTCTATAAGTTATATCTTCCGATTTTTTTACAGCTGCTGCCGTCTTCCCTGCCAAACCTCCAAAGCCTACGATCTTCGGCATCTTCAATGTTTAGTCCTCTTGTTTGCATTACTATCCTCATGTTTTCTTTCCATGTTAACTTTGGTCTCCCTCTTTTCTTCTTTCTGGTCGGTTGCCATTGATATAGTAGTTTCGTCCATCGCTCATCTTCCATTCTTAAAATATGTCCTAACCATTTTTATTCATTCTCGTCAATTCTTTCAATTATGCTTTCTTCTTCTTCCATTATGTTTCTAATTTCCTTATTTGTGACATGTTCTAATTTTGACTTTATGGCACTTCTGCATGAATAATCCATTTCTAGAGCTATTATTAAATGGGAAATTAAATAAGAAGAAGGGAGGGAAAGCGAAATGCATAGTGTTGGTGGATTGAAATTCGGGAAATGGGAAACTCCGACAAAAACCCGAAAATAGCGGTAGGGCCGTACCATGAATACCCTCTGAAACTACCAGGGAACCCAGGCGAGACACCCACGCGCTAGCCTCGTGTCCACCGAGACGGCAATGGTTACGTAACGAAATTATTGAATAAAGATGATGCATTTAGGCCCCTAGATACAACTATATAATTCACAGAACACTCTACTTGTGAGCTTTTAGAAGTTATCAAGGATGCTCACTGACCATTTTTATGTAGGTATCGCTCTTTGATCACTTGTACCCTAAAAGAATAATTTTATGTTGATATGTCATGTACGGGGTGAATCATAAATATGACTATACGTTTGATCGCGTTGTGTGATGAAAATATTACCATTACAGGAAATATGAAATTACCGTTGGAAAGGCAATTATTCAAATTACAACAATGGAATAAAAGAAAACAGAGTAGAACTTACGTCATTAGTCAAAATGGCGTTGAATATGCAACAGAAAATTACAATTGCTGCATGGGCAATAACGTGTGCTAATGATCGTGAGGTCGCAAGACGGGCAAGACGTGAGTTTAACGTATCTTTGCAGCCGTCGACTGTGGGGAAGTGGAGAAAACGACTGCTGGAAACGGGAAGGATGCAGAAAATCAAACCTCCTGGAAGGCATCGCATTAGCACGGATGTAGAAACAACGAAGATAATTTTGGAGGCGTTCGACGCTAGTCCACAAAAATCAACCCGCCAAACTGCACGTGAGCAGCGATTTGTTTTGTTTTGTTCTATTGTTGTAAGTTGAAGGATTCCCTTTCCAATGATAACATCATATTTCCTTTAATAATAATATTTTCGTGACAAAATGCGATGAAACGTATAGCCATATTTCTGAATCACTCTATACATTCAAACGCTATGTCACAGTACACGTTAAATATCCTTCCAACACATTTTACTTACCAACTAGCATACACTAGATAATTCCTAAATATGCGACTAGTTCTTCACAATATAAACCCATATATACATATTGGCACACATAACCGGGGGTTCGCCTGCACGTAGTTTATGCCGTAAATCATCTACACTGATGTCGTGTAATATTTCTTTAATTCACTTTCTTTAATTCTACAAATTATCAGTAGTTATTTACTAACAATTTGCACTAATAATTAATCTTGGTTTTGAGTTTATCTTTTTGACAATTACTTTACAGTCTCTGACGAGTTCTTTCACTACAATTTGTTTTCTCTGCGCATTTCATCTATCACTGTCAAAAACAAGACTGACTAGCTTCCTACCTCGTCAGAGATATCTAGGCGGGGAGGAACTCTCTAGGCTTATAGTCGGGTCACTTCCAAACATGGAAGTTTTAGCCACCGATCTTTCCCGATGACAACTCTGAAATGAGAGCCTAGACATTACGATGGTCGCGAATCTATTCCTACCAATGGGAGGTCACTATTCTCGCCTTCGCCCGCGAAATTTTAACGTCGTTATTACGACGCGTTACAGTATAATGCATATACCCTGTATGTGTACATATATATATATAGGTAGCTCAGTTGGTTAGAGTGCTAAAGGCACAGACTTTAGTGACTCGAGTTTAAATCCCGACTCAAGTATTCTTTTTTCTTTTCATATCATATTTGCCTTCATTGCCAAATGTCAAAAATATATTTATAATATCTATATATACAAGCGTTACTGCTATAAAGTAAATATTCTCTTTAATAATTTGATTAACTGTTATGTTAGCCGCTAGATGGCAGTCGGAAGATCTTTCCGCTACCTCTTGTGTGAATTGAGAATACTACATGTATAAGAAAATTGTATGTTTGTCTTGGAATTCTTGGGTAGCTCAGTTGGTTAGAGCGCTAAAGGTACAGACTTTAGAGACTCGAGTTCAAAACCCGACTCAAGCATTCTTTTTTCTTTTCATATCATATATACATACATACATACATACATACACAGAAATAGTTGCTTAATCCGGAACGTGAATAATGCGGAAATCTGTCCAATGTGAACAAATGTATTGGTCCAGGCAAAATAATAGTAATTGTACGTGTATTTATTTGTAAGAAACGAAATCTGTCCAACGCGGAAACGGAAGGATATTTCTACACAATTCATGAAAAAAAATGTTTATAAGCCGGAAAGATAGAGAGAGAAATAAATTAGTTTCCACTTCATTGAATTTCCGTTAGGCGAATTAACAATAAGCGATGACTGATGACTTCTGCCTCCGGGAGAAATAGATTTTTTCTACCTGTATCTGGAATTTTCTTTCGGCCTCACTGCACACAGGTTTTGCGAAATACAGGTTCATTTAACAAATATTTGGCGTGTGACATCTGTCTTACAAATAACCAGTGCAATGTAAAATCTTAAATTATTTTAAGATCTGAGACCAATTGTGTACGTATCTTTCAAAGGTAGCGTTCTGAATTAACGGAATAAAGAGGGCTAAATGTATCATTGTCATTAAATGAAAAAGTGAAAGTGAATGAAGATAAAGAAAAACAAACTCTCAGTACGCGAAATAATGTCTAAATTTAAATAATTTATGAGATTTTAAAACACAAAGAAAACATAATTAATGAAATGGTCAATTGAAGAGCAAAAGAAAAAAAAATATCCAAATTTTCGGACCACAGTTAGTGAGTGAAAACCGAAACTGCATACTTTAATTTGAGGATACGCGCCTAAGAGACATTTTTAACGCTGACGAAACGGGAGGTATTTTCGCGCGTTACCGTCGAAGTTGCTCGTACATACTATACTTCACTTTCCAACGATAGCGGAACTACAATATTAATCGAAGGTAACATAAAAAGACATATGCGGTGCTCTATAATCTAATATTGGTTAATCTTTTAAATATCCTTATAACGCGGAAAGTTGTCTAAAGTGGAAAAATTAATTGGTCCCATGCGATTCCGCTTTGAATAAGTTTTACTATATATATATATATATATATATATATATATGATAAGAAAAATAAATGCCTGGACGGGATTCGAACCCGGAACTCTGGGTCGGTACCGCAGCGTGTTATTGATTACACCACCAGCTAATCCAATTCAATCACTTATTTTTCTTATATATATATATATATATATATATAGGCCTATATTATATTCTCCATTATTACTAGATGTCGCGAGAACTCGATCTTCACTGCCACCTGTTAGCTGACTATAACAAGTAAGCAAATTAAAGAGAATATTTTTACTTTATAGTAGTGGCGCTTTATAAATGTTATATTTAAATTTTTAACATTGAGCAATGCAAGCTTATATATATATATATATATATCTTTTAAAGATCGCCCACCATCTGGCGGAATGTGGTACTAAGCATTTTTCTTTGTAGCACATTCAAATCTTCCACATCAAACGTTGCTGCCCAAAACCTTCTCCTTTCTGTCTTCCGAGCCGCAGCTCTAAGATTATAAATGTGTATACAGGTTGTTG
This sequence comes from Diploptera punctata, assembly GCA_030220185.1. Taxonomy (NCBI): domain Eukaryota; kingdom Metazoa; phylum Arthropoda; class Insecta; order Blattodea; family Blaberidae; genus Diploptera; species Diploptera punctata. The sequence continues at coordinate 1,998,996 of JASPKZ010009353.1, read as the reverse complement.
CAAAAACACCGACGACGGAGGTGAGGTAATATAATGTGATATGTTGATAATTTTAATAAGATACCAATGTCCGGAAATTATTCCTTTTTACACTATGACTAGTTAATTATGTCTCAAGATCAGTTTTAGTTTGAAGGAATTGAAGACTCATTACTTGACAACACCTCACAGGTATGGAACCTGTGATACTTGGCTTCACAACGCAATGTGGCTGCAACATAACGGAACTCCAGCTCACTTCGATGCCAATGTGAGGAGACATTTGGATACCACGTGTCCACGTCAAGGACCAGTTCCATGACCTCCGAGATCACTGATCTTAACCCTCTCGACTACTTTTTGTGGGGCGACATGAAACAGTGTGTTCATCAGATTCCAGTAGAGTCGCGTACGGATCCTATAGCCAAATTCCACGCTGCTACAGAAATAATTCAAACGAGGCAAAGCGTATTTGAACGTGTGCGCCAATCACTGCACCACCTATATACGCTCTGCAATGACATGGAGGTGGATAATTTGAAACTTGATGTGACTGTGATAGTATTGTCAAGTATTGAGTCTTGAAATACAACTGACGGAACTCTTGAGAAGTTAGCTACTCATAGTGTGAAAACGCATAATTTCCGTAATCGGTACCTTATTAAAAAATAATCAACATATCTCAATATACCACCTCACCTCCGTTGTTGGTTTTTTGCAACACCCTGTATAATTCAATGAAGGCAAGTAGGGACGAGATAATATTGATGTAGCGCTGAAAACAAGACTTCAAGTATACAATCAATCTTGTATTTATAGAGATAAGATTTATAATTAGGAACAAGTTAACTAATGCGTCTCGATGGTCTAGTGGTTATAACGCTCGAGGGTTCAAACCCGGCCGGCATCGATGGAGTTTTAAGGACATAAAGGTCCTGAGCTGGTTCCATTGGAAGGAAACTACAGTCATGCACTCCATGACGTACATTCATGACTGAAAGAAGTGTTCTCTGAACAAAATTCCTTGGCTGTATCATGAACATATTTGAATCGTGACGCCAATTATCTGAGCTGTTAAAGAGCGTCATTAAATAGCCTAATGGATAATCATATAATTAACCAATTTAGTGTTAGTTTTGTTACACATATTATATTGTAGATTTTAGCGGATGTAAGTATGATTACAAACCTTTTTGGGTTTACCGCGTCGAGGATTCAAGATTGCCCTCTGGCCTTTGATTCCGATGTTTCAACATGATCTTATGTACCATTATCATGGAATGTTTGTACGATCATGTCGAAACGTCGGAATCATTGGCCAGACGCCAACGTTGAATTCTCGACACGGAAAACCTAAGAAAGTTTCCTTAATCAAACAAACGTCTTTGGGTTTTCCGCGTCGAGGATTCAAGATTGCTCTCTGGCCTTTGATTCCGACATTTCAACATGATCTTGAATGTCATTATCATGGAATGATTGTGGGATCATGTCGAAACGTCCGAATCAGTGGCCAGAGACCAACCTTGAATCCTCGACACGGAAACCCCAAGAAATCTTCCTTAATTACACACACAAACACACAAAACACACACACAAACACACACAGAAACACAAACACACACACAAACACAAAACTCACACAAACACATATACACACACAAACACAAACACACACATGCACAAACACACACACAAGCACAAACACACACACACAAGCACACACACAAGCACACACAAACACAAACGCACACACAAACACAAACGCACACCCAAACACAAACACAGACACAAACAAACACAAACGCACACACAAACACAAACGCACACACAAACACAAACGCACACCCAAACACAAACACAGACACACACAAACACAAACGCACACACACAAACACACACAAACATAAACACACACACAAACACACAAACAAAAACACGCACGCACGCACACACATTCTTGAACATGTTTAACTTAATGCAATAATCTTGCTATTAATTTCTCCTTATAGAATGACGTATCGAATATTATTGCAGTCGCAGATGAGTACATGAAAATAAATTAGGTAGGACTATTCATGGGAAATCCCACTACAGGCTTTTGGGGTAGTAAAGGATTAATGCACTATTGTACACGATTAACACGAGAGGTTAATTGGCTTGAGAGTCCCTGGATGAATACCATCTTTATCCCCAGGACATATGTCTCGAACTCATTTCCGTTACAACCTGAGTCGATCTGATTGTCATGGATATAAAAAATAATAAGGAAAAAACAAATACAGCATTTGTCCAAAATATCGCAAACAGAAATTAAGTTTAATATCCAAACGCACTGAATTAAAAAAAATAAATCATAGTAGATATTAAGTAACCTTTACGTTATCTGCTTGTGAAACCCGTAAAAATAATAAAGAAATAATTGGAAATAAAAGAATTAAAATAATTGGAAATTAATTAAAAGTATTTGTTGGAAATATTAGAAATAAAATGGCCATATATAATATCAAATAAAGAACTATGGGGGAAAAAAATACAAACATTTTAATAAAAAAATGGAAATGGATACGACGTACATTACTGAAAGTTAATGAATAAATTGAAACAACGCGTTAGAATAAAAAAAAAATAAAAAAGAGGAAGATCAAAAAAAACTTGGAGATTAATTGTTTAGGAGAAAATTGCGGGATAGGAACATCATGGAAAAAATGTAAAGAATAAGCGCCAACTCTAAATAACTCACTGGCACAATCGACCCCATAGGTTGATGGCCGCGCGGACATAAGCTCTCCATTCATCCCTATCTTGAGCTAATGTTTTCCAATCATCCCCTGTATAATCTACTTCCCTCAAATCATAGTTAATGTTAAATCTCCCACCTCATTCCTTGTCTACCAACTGGGTGTTTTTCCTCTGGTTTTCCTACGAGAAGCTTCCATGCACGTCTTTCATTCCCCATTCGTGCGACATGTCCTGCCCATCGCAGTCTACGTGACTTAACTGTTCTTATTATATCTGGCTTCCTATAAAAACCATGTAGTTCACTGTTATGTAATCTTTTCCATTCACCTGTCTGTTCATCTCTCTTTGGTCCAGAAATTTTCCTAAGAACTTTATTCTCAAATACTCGTAATCTCCTTTCCTCGCTTGAAGTAAGAGTTCATGTTTCGCATCCATATAATATAACTGGTAGAATAATAGTTTTATAAACAACGGGAAGCTACCACACCTACAATTTCCTAGTAAAGCCGCAAGCATAGCATGAAAAATGCTATGATTGCAGTGAAGGACTGGCTTCGGGCAGAATTACTATGGATGGATATTATTAGTTTAACGTTTTTTGAAAGGAGTTGGGACATCAAGTGTCTTTGTAATGCATAACAGCTCGCATTTCCAGAATTGAGCCTATGTTTTAATTCCAGGGAACATGATCACTGGAAATAATTATATAAGTTGATATGGACAGCTTGTAAATTATTAGATGTAAGTATAAGAAATTTGGTGTATGGAGATCAGAAGAAGGCTCCTATAACTATTCTACTCTGCGTACAGGATAAGAGAGAACCTTTTAAGTATATACTGAGCATAGAGTGATGGAGATACATTATATTTGTATGAGCTGTCTCATCTCACAAAGTCAAAATAATGTATGCGAAGAGTAACACCAGGACGCCACGTTAGCAGAACCCTGGAGATACATTCCTGGGGATAATTTTTAATAACATATCAGTGTCATGTGCAGGAACAAAGGAATTTGTTCATTGGATGAAGACATATACAAGCTTGAGTCACCAGGTCATAATTTTATCCTGCAGACGCAATTATGTATTAAGACTGACAGTATACACGGCTTCCATATCTGTGTGTTGTAGAAGGCATTTGCACTCATCACCCCAAGATTCTATCTTCTCTCTCTTTCAATATTAATTAATTATAAATTGTTAAAGAATTTCATATTATTGGGCAGTATGTTTGATATGTTGCACTTTTGCATTAATGTTAATGGTATCCGATTGTTCCAGAAAGATCTGACTCGATAGTGACGTCAGAGCCTTTGTCTTGTAAATTGCAAGTCATTTACTTACATAATGAAGTTGGTAAACATGTGAACTGCCTCATAATGTAGGCGGTGTCATGTTGTTATAATTTTTCTGATTGGATATCGTGCTTTAGCGCGGACTGTCCTGGTAAAAGCAGTGCTGCTAATTGTGGCAATCCATTCATACAGCCTCCTGTGTAAATCTAAATAAATCCCTATCGGCAATAATAATCAGATGATATTATAACATCATTAAATGAAGCAGTTACTGGACTTAGGTCATATTTATATTCAAATTGATCAGGGAAGAGAGTGGAACCTGATTATGTAGGAGCAAAGGCCGTATAAAATGATCCAAAGAAGTCAGCATCAATGTAATCAAATTATTAGTTATTAAAGAAGACTGACAACTCAGGTAATGTAACCCTTTCTTTTGTGAAGACGGAAGTGGCTGACACATGATAATAACTTACTAATGACAATAATCCTTTGCTCGACAGATTGAGTAGAGATATCTTCTAAGCCTCCAGTTAACTGATTTAGCGTGATAACCATAACCCATTAGCTAATGTACAAGCGGGGGTTTTACCCTGACACAAACATCGTTAGCAAAAAGTGTGGGAACATGGCAAGTTTCTAGCGTCGGAAGCCTAGGAAAAAACCCAAGCCTAAGAAGAAAAAACCCAAGCCTAGCTAATGTTTGTGACTAGACTGTACGTGAAGCCAGCACGGGGAAAAAAGGTCCAACCTCTGAAGGCGTAAATCGCCAATAATAAATTTGTAACACCCCCGGAATCAAAATAGGAGGGCGCATTAACCAATTATATGTTTCGTTATATGTGCCTAAGCACAGACCTTAGGTCCACGTGATCGAGGTAGTGGGAGTAACTAATTTACCTATAGGCGAGAGAGGCTTCTCCTCGTCACTTACTTCTCGTGTATAATTTCATCAAGTCACTTCAAAACACTACGTTCTAAAAAGTTGGATAAATTCACTTCATATATATACAATTACTTGCAGTTTATAAAAGTCAAGAATAAACTACTTTTACCAGATATTCTTTGTACATTAATTCTGCCCGACGAAGTCCTCGTGGAATCCCGAGATAAGAACCTCAACTCTACCGAATACCAACCGAGCAACCTAAGTTCTCACACATGGAGAACTCCTTCAGTATTCCTAGTGTCACTAAATCCAATCTTTACCTCTTGGCCCAACAATAACCCCTCTCCATATTGGCTCCCTAACGTGCGGGCAGAATAGGTCGTAAAGTAACACACGAATAGAAATCAACGGCAGAACGACTAAGTCCCACGACCACGAGGCAACCAGGACAGAGAAGATGATGGCAACAAGCAGACAGACAGCAACTGAAGGAAGGAAGCAGTAAGTGACACAACAACAGAATAAGCATTTTTTTTACTTTTTACCTATATAAGAAATCAAAATATTACAGTGATTTAACGGAGAATATATCTGTGTGTATTTATGTTGTTAAGAAGTAGGAATAGAAAGAGGCAGGCAAATAAAGATAAAAAAATGGATAGGAAACACGAAGAGATTAGGGAGAAGGCTTGTGGGCAACTGATTGAAGGAGAGAACGAAATCGTAAGGATGGGAGAGGACAACGAAGATGGCAGAGAGAACTTAGAGCAGAGCACAGGGGAAAGTAGTGAAAACAACGCAAGAGTAGAAGCTAGAGGGGAAGTAGAGGACAAGGGAAATCCAAGCACCGACACCATGAAATACATGGAAATGCTAATGTCGAGAATAGAGGAGATGGATAGAAGTAGGAAAATGGATTTAGAGACGATAGATAGAAGTAGGAAAATGGATTTAGAGACGATAGATAGAAATAGGAAAATGGATTTAGAGGCAATGCAGAGGAATATGAAACGGGAACTTGAAACTTGGAGAGGACAGATGGAGATAAGCAGGGAAAAGGATGTATTTACGTTGAAAGAAACATTAAGGGATGAGATGAGAAAAGATAGAGAGATGCTAGAAGCGAAAATAAATGAATCGTCAGCGTGTGTAGAACTAAAGATAAATAAAACGGAACAAAAACGTATTAAAGACTTAGAGAAAACAGAAAACAGGGTAATAAGTCAAATGAGAACAGGGATGAACAATAGTATAACAACGTTACAAACTAACTTAGGGGAGAAACAGGAGGAATTACAAGGGGAAATAAAACGAGTCGACAAGAATGTGCTCTGTAGTGTAGAGAACTCGGACAAAAGGGTAAATTATATGTGTCTATTTGTACAAAAGCCAGCCCACGAACAAGAAACACTAAAGCCCCAAGTAGCTCAGAAAATTGCAGAGCAGGATAAACGCTCTGAATTGATCGAAATGATAGTAGAGCCTAGATTTAATGAGTTAGGCACTAATATAGAACAGAAAGTGACTAACGAAATCAGCAAACTAAATGATGAAATAAGTGTCATCACAAAGAACATAAATAGTAGAGGTCAAAAGGATAGGAGCCCCGAAAATGAATCATACGCGTCGGAGAGTGTTTCTTGGACGACGGCTAATCACAAAACATATGCACGTATAGAGATACTAGGGAACCCAGAGATCGCTAGTAATTCTGTGGCGCATATTAACATAGATGATAGAAGTAAGAATCATTTGAAAAATTTTGACAAAAGTCTAGTCATCATATGTGAATCTAAGGATAAGATTGAGGCTGTAAAGAACCCGATAAATTACCATGCGAGTGTTCAGAGTTTGTTTGCGTGTGGGCGTAGTATCGCAAAACATGTATATAATAATAGTACAGGAGGCCTTTGCGAGTTAACAGACTGTGAAATTAGACACTAATAGTATTAAGGGTAGATAGACGGACAGTGAAAATGACACTCGAAAAATAGGAGGGAGAGATTTTTACACGTAAGAATGACAACGGAATGGATATATTACGTATGTGTGTATGTCTTGCATTGTACTATATTGTATTGTGTGCACAGGTAGACACTACTGTGATTTTAGGTATGAGATAAAGGTCAATGTAAACGCTGAAATTATGCAGTACCCAGGTAAGGAAGTGGTTATATACCGACAGAATTTTGATATAACATACAAAAGGTACAAACATATAAGCTCTACATAATCCCCAAACGAAAAAAAAAAAAAAAAACAAGACCTGATAAATTATACTTAAATGCATGAACCAGTTTTCACGGGATTCGAACTCAATACTAGCTGAGATTAGGACATAAATGAAAAGTATTAGTGAAAAAAAAAATAAATAAGTGTTGTATGGTAAAGTACCAAATATAATCAGTAATTAAAATAAATAACACTAATAAAGTGATTAAATAGGCCTAGATGAAAACGCTAATCGCGAGAGGAAAGGGCACAATGACTGCGAAAAAAAAAATAAAGTGAAATGTCAATTTAGATATTAATCATGATAATACCCCCATATTGATGAATATGATATAATTAATTGAATTAGGGTGAATACATAACACATGCATGTCCACTTTCAGCTAAGATTGAGGGCGATTAATAAATTGTTGATTTGAACTTATCGATAGAGAATGGATCTATATTTTTAAATGTTTTAACCCAATCGCTCGAGCAGAAAGCTGCAGTATCTACTTAATCCAGTAAATGTTAAAATGAGCCCAGATAGGCCATTGTCATTGTTTAATACATATAGGTAATTGAAGAAACTTGTACAACAATCTGAATACGAATAATATCATGATGATTATGATTCTTTTGTCTAAAATAACAATCAGACAGCGTAAACATAGGAGCTAATGAGACAGGGTGAAGCTCAATGCACCTTAATTGAAAGGCCGAGTGACGGTGTGAACCTATAAAGCGTGAGGAATTTATTTGTTGATTATATTTACAGAATTTAATTTGTAGACGTGGGCCGAAGCGGCACGTCACTGTGTTTGTATAACACGTGCTATTTTGTTGAAAATATTTGAGGGCAAGGGATCCCGTATTATCTAATAATGAGATGAGATGAAGTCATGGTCGCTGGTGAAAGCGAATGTGACAATTTGTGCGAATTTGTATTCGATGTTAATAATGAGATGAGATGAGGTCATGATCGCTGATGGAAGCGAATGTGACAATTTGTGCGAATTTGTATTCGATGTTAATAATGAGATGAGATGAAGTCATGGTCGCTGGTGGAAGCGAATGTGACATACTATACGATTCTGCATTCGAAGGAAATGATTTTGCACGCTTAAGAAAATAACGTCGTTTGGCTGAGCAATGATATAGCCAGCTATGCTTTGGCAAAGTAAATGGGCCGAAATATGTTGAGAATAAAATATTAAGAATCATGAATATTTCATGGATTAAATATCATGATGAATTCGTATGTATGCAATACCTATGGGGAAAATATGATAAGGGTGTAATACTATCAATAATAATTGTTTATAACGATAGCACAGCTGCTTAAACGCGATATTTAGTATTTTGGTCGCAAAGATATAGATCCATGTAAATAAGTCTTATTGACTCAATTTAAATTAAATTTAGCAAGACTGAAGTGTTATTCGACATATGGTTTGAAGTAGACAAAACTGGTTCATCGCAAATGAATTCCCAAGCTGTAGACGCACATTATAATGTAGGTAGATATTAAGGTGTAAATTAAATTGAAAATAAACAGTTACACATGAAGAAGCAATTTATGCTATACTGGTATTCAACTAAATAGTTTTGAATGGTAATTGTATAAGCATGAATGGTTTGAGTAGACCACCAAATATATTAAGGGTGTATCTTTTTTTTTCTTAATGAATATTTATGTATGTCTATATTGCAGAAAGTGAGTCTATTTAACCTCAAAGAACGATCCCAGGTAAAAGGGGTACATATCAGTGTTTACAATCTGAACATAATTGACGTGCTGGCAACACTCTCAGGGTTAACGTGCTCTAACCAAAATATTATAGCCATTTTTTCTTTAAAGGCCACTATAGCTATGATACTAGCATTATATTACGCGAGAGGATTATAAACAAATAAAAAAAAATCCCTTGATTTTTCCATTTGTTTATAGGGCATTTGTGGCAATCCATTCATACAGCCTCCTGTGTAAATCTAAATAAATCCCTATCGGCAATAATAATCAGATGATATTATAACATCATTAAATGAAGCAGTTACTGGACTTAGGTCATATTTATATTCAAATTGATCAGGGAAGAGAGTGGAACCTGATTATGTAGGAGCAAAGGCCGTATAAAATGATCCAAAGAAGTCAGCATCAATGTAATCAAATTATTAGTTATTAAAGAAGACTGACAACTCAGGTAATGTAACCCTTTCTTTTGTGAAGACGGAAGTGGCTGACACATGATAATAACTTACTAATGACAATAATCCTTTGCTCGACAGATTGAGTAGAGATATCTTCTAAGCCTCCAGTTAACTGATTTAGCGTGATAACCATAACCCATTAGCTAATGTACAAGCGGGGGTTTTACCCTGACACAAACATCGTTAGCAAAAAGTGTGGGAACTTGGCAAGTTTCTAGCGTCGGAAGCCTAGGAAAAAACCCAAGCCTAAGAAAAAAACCCAAGCCTAGCTAATGTTTGTGACTAGACTGTACGTGAAGCCAGCACGGGGAAAAAAAGGTCCAACCTCTGAAGGCGTAAATCGCCAATAATAAATTTGTAACACCCCCGGAATCAAAATAGGAGGGCGCATTAACCAGTTATATGTTTCGTTATATGTGCCTAAGCACAGACCTTAGGTCCACGTGATCGAGGTAGTGGGAGTAACTAATTTACCTATAGGCGAGAGAGGCTTCTCCTCGTCACTTACTTCTCGTGTATAATTTCATCAAGTCACTTCAAAACACTACGTTCTAAAAAGTTGGATAAATTCACTTCATATATATACAATTACTTGCAGTTTATAAAAGTCAAGAATAAACTACTTTTACCAGATATTCTTTGTACATTAATTCTGCCCGACGAAGTCCTCGTGGAATCCCGAGATAAGAACCTCAACTCTACCGAATACCAACCGAGCAACCTAAGTTCTCACACATGGAGAACTCCTTCAGTATTCCTAGTGTCACTAAATCCAATCTTTACCTCTTGGCCCAACAATAACCCCTCTCCACAATATAATTTATGTGTATCTTAGGAATTTTCTCAGCTCACCATCAGGATGCTTTATATTAGCTTGCTGTTCAAGTAAGCGTCAGTTGGAGAGAACCATTCGTCAAGGGCAAACTCTCATCTCTCCTCTCCGCGAGATAATATATCGCGTTATGTTTAGATTATTACCGTACATTCGAAAATATTAGAAATTGAAAAGCTAGTGCAAAAAGTATACAGTGATCGCATAACTTACAGCGAATTAAAATTATTGTTAAAGTGAAGTGATTATTAATAAATAGTATATTTATTTGGTTTTCATATAAATTTGCCCTATTTTTTTATTTTTATACAGCCCATAAAGGGGGGTGATCAGTAAAATTTCTACTTTTTTCATTTTTTGAGCTAGAGACTTAATTCTTCGTACAAACATTCACTGCATGATATATAATGATGTGTTTAAATTTCACTCTTGTGAGACATTTATTTTATGAGTTATTAAATATTATATTTAAAAAAAATTCCATATATTATAATTAAATGGGTTCCAAAAAAATTACAAAGTAGAATACAAAGCGCAGAAATGAACTTCCTTAGAAGAACAAAAGGGTGCACAAGATTAGATCGGATAAAGAATGAAGATGTAAGAACAGAGTAAAATATATATCAACTGAATGAGAAAATCAGAGAATATAGAGAGACATGGTTTACACATGTGGAAAGAATGAATGTAACAAGATTACCAAGAGCAGCATTCAACTACAAACGAAGAGGTTCAAGGATTGTAGGAAGGCCAGTGAAAAGATGGACAGAACAACTGTGAGGCGGAACAGACAATTTTTGCCTATCCTGCGAAGTGAAGAAGAAGAAGAAGAAGAAGAAGGGTTCAACAATTTTTTAGTAAAAGTCTGATTTTTTACAAGACCCCTAAAACATTTAGAAAAACATCATGCATTAGAATTCTTATGATGTTAATACAAAGGGAGAAAAAAAAAAATGTTGTACTCATGCCTGGAATTACAAAAAAAAATAATTGCATATATTTTATTTTTTATTTCTTAAAATACTACGTCAATCATGAAACCCATTGTTACCCATTATTTGTAGGAAATGCAGTAAAAATTTGAACCTTCTAGGACAACATTTCTGAATTCCATTCAATTTTGAATGTACAAAAATGCAGTGAAAATAAAAGAGTGAAATGATTTGCACGCAGGTGGTATTTAACTGGGGCAGCCTTTTAACTCTGACGTAATTTAGGGCACTTAGAAGCGCCATAGGCCTCTGAAACTTTGCCAACATATACATTAGAGTACAGGCTATTTTTTAGTACAAAAAACAAAAAAATGCCAATTTTGAACTCAAATTGTCAATTTTTCACTCATCACCTCCCTTAAATCCCTCGTGGTCATGGTTGCCACACTTCGATTATTGTGACATTGTATATAATGTTCTAAACTATGACTTGTCTCAGAGACTGCAGCGTGTTCATAATGCTTGCGTTCGATTCATTTTCAATATCCGCCGTTATGACCACATTTCCGAACACTTTAATAACCTCTCTTGGCTCCGTCTTATTGACAGACGTAAATTGCACTCTCTTTCACTACTTTTCAAGCTTCTAAATTCCTACACTCCTACTCACCGGGAGTCCAGATTTGAGAAGTTATCTTCTTACCACAATATTGACACTAGGTCACAAGATAGCAGTCTGCTAACAATTCTTCTTCATAGTACTTCCTCTTATTCTACTTCGTTCACAGTAGCCTTTGCCCGCTCCTGGAATTTTCTTCCTCAAGATATCAGGGGTTGCCGCGCACTTGGCATCTTTAAGTCACGCTTATACAGTTTCTGTTGTCTAATAATTAATTTTTCTTTATTTATTTAAATTTATACTATGTCATTAATAATCTTTTTCTCTTTTTTATATATCTTGTACATATCACATATTTAATTCGTTAAATTTTGAGTAAATCAAAATACATTATAAATATTAATTGTATTGTATTTATAACATGTAATCGTTTATATATATTGTAATTTAGATGTAAGACTATTTTTTTGTGTTTTTTAAAACCTGGTTGAGTGGCAGACAAGACTTTAAAGGCCTTAACTCTGCCAGGTAAAATAAAGCTATTATTATTATTATTATTATTATTATTATTATTATTATTATTATTATTATTATTATTATCATTATTATTATTATTATTATTATTATTATTATTATTATTATTATTATTATTATTATTATAAAGTGTTCCTTAACTGGAACCCGACCCACCAATACCGAAGGTATTGAGTGTTTAGGCAATATCCCTTAATTCCATTCATAATCTTTCCGTACAGCTGCTGCTCGAAGTAACGTCGGAACTGTCAATCACTAAATATTATTAAAACTTGATTACCTACATAAGTGATATTCTACATACAGGTTATTCGTAAATTTGGAATGCAAGCTTCTAGGAATTGTAGATAACGTTTCGAATGGGAACCTTTTTTGGAAACCCACTTTTTCGTGCTGCATCTACTAGTTCGGTTTAAGCGTTTAAATCTCCCACGTCTTTCGAGTTAAATCGATGTAATTTGATGGTTTCTAACTCAAAACAGTTATACAAGTCAACATTCGCTTATATCCTGGCTATGTCAAGAGAAACATAAAATAAATTTTCACTTTGTTACTATAAGAATAAGATGGAGCTAGTGTAACACAACATAATTACCAGGTAAAATGTGTGCAACGACGTTGGTGGTCGCCACATCGAACGATTTTTAACGAATAAATAGGTCTAATAACCACAATGTTAAGTACCGTAGAGAAATGTTTATTTCGTATAAACGGTTACTTTTACGGTGTCAAAGTGAAGTTTCTTTATTTTTCTCTTGACATTGTCATGAAATCAGTGAATGTTAGGTGTGTAAATGTAATTAATTCAGTCATAAACCATTACATTTCTGTCTATTTATCTCTGCCAGACGCTTACTTAATAAAATATGAAATGAGCACAACGTGCAAAGAATATTGTTCTTAGTCAATGCAGAGTTTCACCAACGATTCTGATCTCATCCTACAGTTTAACGCATATCTCTCGCACTGTTCGCCACATCTTGCATACACGCAGTCTGGGCCGGGCTCTGGTTGCTGCACTGCTTGTGGTGAAATCCATGCATAGCGAGTCTGGTCACTGTGTGGCGCAATTCATATCCTCCCTGAGTCATTCACTGTTTCTCACGGCGTCAGTAATGTAGAATGCTTTCCATATTTTGCTTTTCTTCTCGTGGAGTTCTTGCAGGAGGCCCTGGTGAGCTGGTGGCTTAATGTGAACTTGTTGTACTGCAGCACTTGAACGTACGTTTCCGAACAAAGGTTCCTATTAAAAACGTTGTGTACTCTACAAGCCCTACAAGTTTGTAATGGGAATTTCCCAACGGTAATAATTATAGAATATAGCACTCGAATTCATCTCGGATGATTTGTATTAAGTTACATTTTTATTCATTATAATTTCGTTTTTTTACCTACTAGCTAATACCCAGGATGCGCTGCTACACCTAAATAAATGATATGTGTTTTTGCATTTCGTTGAATAAGTAAAAGGAAAAATAAATATAAATTTATATCGTTATTATTTTTAGATACCCGTGCTGGTTACCCACCGTTGCCCGGGAATCTACGCATCCCGATGTACTTGGCATATATGAGCTGAAAGACAAAATTCGTTATTTTGAGTTATCCATAACTGCTATGCATGTCCGGGAATATACTTCTCCCGATCTTCTTGGCATCAATGAAAGACAAAAATGGCTATTGTGACTTATCCTTAAAAGATAAACATATGCTGTCACGGACTTTCCTGTAGAGTTTTTTTAGATATTCAGTTCTGTGTACAGTAATTTTGTGTAGGCCTATTTGTTACGGTTTAGGCAGCGTAAGCCATTTAATCTTACAAAAATCGACATTTTTCTACTACAGAAGACAATTTGTGAGAGTTAAGGGCTTGAGCATTAAAACTCTCTTATAACCTATAATCTTCCCGGGAAAATCCTGAACATTTTGCAGAAAGCCCCATGACAATCGGATGAATGGTATGGTAGCACATGCTTGCCCGGGAATCTACTTATCCCGATTTCCTTGGCATCAATGAAAGACAAAAATAGCTATTGTGTGTTATCTGTAAAATATAAACATATGCTGTGGCGGACTTTTTGTAGAGTTTTTTGAGATATTCAATTCTGTGTACATTCATTTTGTGCATTTATTATGGTTTAAGCAGCGTAAGCCATTCAAGGGTAAAAAAGGGACTTTTTCACGTTTTTCACTACAAAGGGTGTTTTTAAGGGTGTAGGAGTTGAGTATCTCAACTCTCTTATAGCTTATCTTCATCCCGGGAATCTTCTGAACATTTTGAAAACAGCCCATCACAATCGGATCAACGGTATGGCCACGCATAAAGTACAAACAAACAAACAAATAAACAAACAAACAAACATTCATTTTTATATATTAGATAGCTTAATTTCATAATCACTTATGTTCACGCTGCAATTTAATTGGCATAAATCACATTTATTTTAAAATTTGACATTTGGTGTTTCATCTTATTTTATACGGATTTTTATTTTAAATCTTTTACAATATATTTACGATGTTTTTATTTTCCTTGTATTATCATATTACCACTGTAGAGAGGAAAATACGCCAAAGTAGGCTAGATGCTATACATAAATAAAATAATATACAATGAAACGGTTATTATATTGAAATGAAATTCCAATCCACCACTTGTCTTGATACTAAGGAAAACCAAATACTTGTAGGATACTGTATATTTTAACCGTTTATCTAAATATTTTTACACTAAAATCTATAGACATGTACGGAGTTCCTTTTACGCTCTTCTGGAGGTTGTAGAGGTTGTACAATTTCGGTGTTACAATGTTGGTAAAATTGAATTAATTATCCTGCTTCACTTGGGTAAATTAATGAAGCTACTGGTCAATTTCCAATCATTCATATTTTCCAGAATATCTGATGATGCGCCAAAATCTTAAAATTGGATTTGGTCATTGGTCACTGCTACATACTACTTCACTGTCACACCTACAGAAAGAAGGAACTGACTTCAAAAACATTATTTCTTCCAAACACTACAAAAAAAAAATAAATAGAAAACACAATTCCAACGTTCCTGCAAAGAGAAAAGTTTGAAGTTCCGATCACGGCCGCATATGTTTTATCCACGTCCGACGTTACCTGAATAACACCATTCCAGGACGTTAGACTGGAAGACCAATTTCATCGCCAGTGGCCTCCCAGAACACCAGACCTAACACTGTGTGATTTTCATCTGTGCGGTAAAATAGAAGACCGTATTTTTATCCCCCCTACACGTGGTACTCTTTAAAATATACGATATCGGAATGGTTGAAGCTGTGATTTCGATAACTAGAGACCAGCTGAATCGTGTGTGGCAAGAAATGAGCCACCGTTTAGATATTTGTCGTGTGACACATGGTGCTCATATTGAATACATAAAATAGTAAAATTTAAACTTTTCTCTTTCCAGGAACGTTGGAATTGTGTTTCTATTTTTTGCAGTTTGGAAGAAATAAATGTTTGAATTCTGTTCCTTCTTTCAACCCTATATTGGTTGATACATTAGAATATAAAGGATAGACACGTGGCATCAGGTGAGTTGAAACGTCTACGTTTTATAAATAGAATTGCCTCAAGTGAAATGGAAATTTGAAATATTTGTTTATTAAAAATGCATTGATAATTTAAACATGAAGGTAAAAATCAATACGTACTTGGTTATAACTATGTGTGTTCCGCGAGTTCAAATGAATATCTTACTTACTCACTGCCACTATCGAACCCATAGGTTCATGGCTGCGCGGACATAAGCTCTCCATACATCCCTATCCTGAGCTAATGCTTTCTAATCATTTCCTGTATAATCTACTTCCCTCAAATCATAGTTAATGTTATTCTCCCACCTCATTCTTGGTCTACCAACTAGGCGTTTTCCCTCTGGCTTTCCCACAAGAAGCTTCTATGCAAGTCTTTCATTCCCCATACGTGCAACATGTCCTGCCCATCGCAGTCTATGAGACTTAACTGTTCTTATTATATCTGGCTTCCTATAAAAACCATGCAATTCATTGTTAAATAGTCTTCTCCATTCACCTGTCTGTTCATCTCTCTTTGGTCCAAAATTTGTCCTAAGTACTTTATTCTCAAATACCTGTAATCTCCTTTCCTCCCTTAAAGTAAGAGTCCATGTTTCGCACCCATATAATATAACTGATAGAATAATAGTTTTATATATTTTCAGTTTAACGTTTTTTGAAAGGAGTTGGGACATCAAGAGTCTCTGCAATGCATAATAGCACGCATTTCCAGAATCGAGCCTATGTTTAATTTCTTTGTGCATCTCATTCCTATTTGTGATTATTGTTCCTAGGTATTTGAAATGAATATCTTAATTTTTTCTTTATTTACTTTAGCTTAATATTTTCTCTTGTAGGTACATTTTACAGCCCCACGCAACCGAGCCTTGTAGGGAACAGGACCTATGTGGTTACTGATCAGCTCAATTCCAGGGCCGGATCCGAGATAATATGAACATTCACACCAAACATGGTAAATATTGCGGCGGATCTTTCGGTAATGAGCTATGGGGTTTTCTAGGGTCAGGTTGGGTTTTGTGATATTAGCCGGTGATAGGTAAGGAACAATAGCAGGGAATTAATGATAAATCTATCTTTAAGGCAACGTAATGAAGGATTTATTATTTATTTTTTATTTCGATAGTTTTGTATACACTAGCACTAATAACTTGGCTAGGAAAACTGACAAATCCCAACTAATGAAATTTAAATGATGCGTTTTTTTTGCAATTCAGTTTATCTTCAGTCAACGTTAAGGATAAATTAAAATTTTAAGTTCTCCGAAATTAGGGACAAATGCCATGTTCAAGACATAACCAAATTTATTATAGATAGACGAAAATATTGGAAGAGTCATATAGGAAGAATGGAAGAAAGCCGGCTTGCAAAAAGAGCTAAGGAAGATAGACCAATGGACGGGAGAAGAACAAGAACAAGACCAGCCAAGAGCCATCAGATAGACAGTGAATGCACATCCAATACGTCTTCCTCCGAGGAGTGATTTTGGAAATAAACAGAATGAAAATCTTACAAATTAAGTTTAAGAAGAAGAAGAAGTTCCCCGATATTCGCGATAACTCCGCTTGTGTTATTCGAGTTGGAGCGCTGGTCCCACGCTTGGTTTGACTACAACTTACATAACATTTTATATTCAATCTTTTTAAAAAAGTCGTGGATTTGACTTTAGATTTTCCAACGTCATTACACTTTTAATACAAAATTTTCATTGAATAAAATAAATGTTTTGACACACCTCTATACACGTGCAAGACGATATACTAAAATCAAGGCCGTGACCTTTACAGAACTACCTTTTCTCACGTTCAGTTACTACCCTGACAATATCCTTCACTGAATTTTAACCTTGAAGGTTTGCGTAATCCCTTGACCGTAATATAACTGTCTCTGATCCTTACTGTCTTCAAAACACGTAACGCAAGACCAGATAAGAAACCTAACAGTTATTCATATAATCTTCAAAAACACCCTCAAATCTAAAAAGCGCAGTTTGTCGGCAGATAGCTTTTTGTTTACTAGAAACATATTTTATATTTTTACATCTTCACAAGCACAAAAATATAAACTTACAATATAAACTTTTAGGACATAACACTAGCCTTCCATTGTACCTGGTACAATATGATACGCATTATTAAGATGGTCAGATGGCGATTGGGGTCTATTTGGGTCTTTGTTTCCTGACATTTGTCTTACAAGTGAGGAAAATCCCGAAATATCTCAACCAGGAAATTTGTCCAGGCCCGGCATCAAACTCGGGCCTTTTACGTCTGAGGCAATTACTTGCCCCCTAGACCACAGTGGTGGACAACTCAACGTATATAAATCAATAAATCTTCATTTTAATGAAATAATGGAGAATTATCATCGGCTGCCTAAACATAACGCTGGAACAAGTAATTCCCCAGAGGTGTGTAAGAGGAATTCAGAATCATCCTGTGTATGGAAGGACTTATATAAATTACTTCATTTCCCCTTTATCTATTTGGAATGCCGCACACTTGTGCGGTAAGCTCTATGAACCGAGGTAGATTGAATGATTTCGAATCTTCAAATTGTGAAGTAACATCTCTCACACAAGTAAACCGTCTACTATCGACTTCCAGATATCGATCTCCAGATAGGCAGTTTATATCGCAACTCTCTAGTAGTAGTAGTTACCGCTTTTATTGGATTCTGTAAAGCGGAAGCTCCTATAAAGAACTCCGACATAAAATCCCTATTCAACTTTTTTAACTTGTCCAATAACTTCTTTTTTATACTTTATTTGTTAAGGTCAATTGGATACCAAGAATTGTAACAAGGTAGTTATATGACTTCAAAATTTCCAGAAACTTATTTTACTTTCTTCAGTCCGCTATTATTCTATTAATCTTTCTCTGTATCATTCTCCTTTCAATTAATTACATTGGTCAACATGATTTTTGTCTCATGAGTACCAATAATTCTACTTAATGCAGTTTATTTACCGTGTTTTCAAATATGTATTCGGAATTTCTCCATCACCCACAATTTTTTATTGCAATTTCAATTAATGAATTTAAATAATTATTTTTTTAATAAACGTTTTTTCGTCCATTTGTCCACTTTCATCAGCAGATTTCAGCTATGGAAAAGTATATCAAGGCAAATGGAATCCTAATATGCTTGCCGATTATTTTTGGACCATCATGAGGGATGCTCCACAGGTGAAATATAGCAGAAAATCGTCATTTCTTACTTTCTAAGTGAGTCCGAATGTTCGAATATTGTGTAGTTACGAATGTAGAAAATATTAAAGTTTTTGAAATTATAAATTCCTGTCTCTTGGAAACCTTGCGTGATGGAGAAAACCCGATATCATATTTGAATTCAGGAGAAAAAATACTTTCAGGATCACATATTTTTCTTTCTGAGAAAAAAAAAGTATCTTGTTCGTTGCTAGGTGTTATTTGTATAATTTTATCGACAAAATACGATGCAAAGATCCTTGATTACAATGGCGGATTCCATTACCTGTCAGTACCACGATTCGAACCCATGGTTAGTTTTAGCAAAAACAAATTTAAAAAAATGAAAGAAATATATGCTATTAATGTCAGGCAAGGATAATATTGGTAATAATGTTTCATTTATTGACTTTAAAAAAGACTTTGATAAAGTGAACAGAAATATGTTATTTGGAATTTTGATGAAAGATCAGATCCAAAAGCAGATCATATATAATATTTATAACATTTATAAGTCAACTCTCATTGCAATAAAAATAGAAGAAAAAATAACCCAGTGGAAAGAAATAAATTCAGGAGTCTCTCCCTTCTACTTTTTAACATATATACTAATGCCATTGTAAAAGACTTAAGAGAAACAAAACATGGAAGTATCACTATCAATAGAAATTTAAAATTAGATATAATAATGTTTGCAGATGATCTTGTTTTACTAGCAACATCTGAAGACGATTTACAATGGTCAGTACATAATTTAAATTTGATACCCAGAAATATTCAATGGAAATATCTACCAATAAAACTAAAATAATGACCTTTTGTGGAATATCCCCAATACCAAGCAAAATTTGTTTAAATAACAAAATTTGAGAGAGAGTTAACGAGTTTACTTATTTAGGATATAAACTCTCTTTTTGTTGAAAATTTGGATTTACCAGAGAGAATTGTGAAATTCAACAAATCAATGGGAATCATTAATAGAGTTTTAAAACCTTCATTAGTGCAAAAATCAACTCGTAGTTGTATTTATCAAATAATGGCTCGACCAGTCCTATGTTATGGGAGTGAAGCGTGGGCTGTAAGGACGAGAGATGAAAGCAGAGATGAAATTTATGCGCCGAACAGCTGGTTACACCAAATGGGATCGAAAGAAAAATGTAGAAATCCTTCAAGAACTTAATGTGTTACCAATACTGGACTACATCTCCAGATATCAGCTAAACTGGAAGGAACATGTCTCAAGAATGGCTAGATCCAGGATCCGCAAGGCAATAATGAACTACTGTCCAAATGGGAAACGGTCACTTGGTCGACCTATGAAAAGATGGCACGGAAACCGATTTCTCAGGCCGTAACAGTTCTTCTAGGACTAATACCTGGCAGGATGATGATGTGGCAGCCGCATACTCCATGTATTGTAACAAAAAATTCGAAAGTTAAGGTTGATACATTTTTTTACGTCCACTATGAATTGTGTGAATATTAGGCCAATATAAAATAATGCGAAAATAAATTTGGCTATTCTGTATCGGCAGCTCTGTGGCGCAACCGGTTAGACGCTCGCCTTTCACCGCTATGGTCCCGAGATTGAGTCTCGGTCACTCCATGTGTGTTTAGTGGTGTAGAAACGGAGCTTGGGCAAGTTTTTTTGGGGTTTCTCCCGCTTTCCCCTGCCATAAATTTCATTCCACAATTTCTCCATACTCATCTCATCCATTTTGTTTCATTTCGTTCATCCACCCCTGAGACGGTGCGTCAGGGGTGGTCGGCCATCACCCTTGTAGTTCACAGACTATGAATATAGGGGCTTCATCTCATCTCATTCCTCGACCCGACCCTGAGTTGGACACGAGGTGAGAGTATTCTATTTATTTATTTTATTTTGTACCACCGTGCCATCGGTAAATATTCGATTGGGGAACAAAGTGATTTTTAGTGACGTGTTGGCGAATGTAATAACAAATGTTCCTGCTGGAGCCAATTCTCGACATGTTTGCTCACATATAAGGGGATTCCATCCCAAGATTCCTCCTACATTAGAGGGTAAGTTAGGGTGATAAAATGGGCAAGTTAATCTGAGTTTGGGTAAGTTAGGTGAAAAGTGGCGAGTTAGTACACTAGGTTAGTTTAGAGTTCACTTTTGTGTTAGCGGGTTTTAGTGATAAGTTGGCTACACTGTCCGAGCAATGACTAATATATATTTTACATTGCAAATATTCTGAATTTAGGTTACTACGAGTTCAACCTCTCACTTTATTTTACGATTTTTTGTCACATTTTGTTTGAAAAATCAACATATATATTTCTCTCTGGTAATTACTCACACACTGCTACAATACATTGTGTGTTTTTTCCGTTTTTTATTTGAATTTATGTTGGTGGCATAGAATCCCCATACATTCTCCTGTTTTTCTAAAAGAAAGCTGTACATCGGAGATCCACAATGTGCAAGATATTTCGAATATATTTACCATAAGATATTAATGCCGTATACGTATGTAAATTCCACTCCGATTAAAACAAATTGAGTCAACCCCCTTGAACAAAGTTTGTTGGTAAAGTTTGTGTGAGAATTTTCTTAAACAGTAAGAACATTATAGTTTACTTTTTGTTGTGTTTAACTCAATCTGCTGGTAGCACAAAACCAGCCAAATAAGTTTTCCATGAACAGGTAACATGAGATCATTGGCTGGTCTCTTATTAACTTTTACAAGTTGAGGTGAGCTCGTACTGCAGTAAAGAATCTAATCTACTCTGTCTCATATAATTGGAATGAAAGAGGTTTCGTCAGAAAAAAAGTGAATTAGACTTAATTGTACCTGCACGAGGTCGCCGAGATCATCTCCTCCTGCCTGGAACGTGAGGTGGCAGATGAAAGGAAGACGATCCTCCCTCGGTCTGTGCAGCTCCAGCTCGTACGTCTTCCCCACGTCTCCGTAGTACGTGCGGTTACAGGCTGCAACACACAACACACGTCCTCTCTTAACACATTCAATGTTTCTTATTTTCACTTCCGTATCGGTGTTGTACACGGACAAATGTGATGATCTTATGTATTCTAACTCTCTAACTCTTTTTTTATTATTTTGTGTGGAGTGGGATATGATATTTAGTACAGTGATATGACAGCCCAAGGGACATAAAACCTTTTCAATAGCTTATATCAGTAACAAAATGTCCTGTAATAAGTTACAGAAAGCTATTAAATTCATTTTACAGATGTAGACATATGTATACACCGTATTTAATTATATATATATATATATATATATATATATATATATATGAATAAGAAAGTTTTCTTGGGTTTTCCGCGTCTTGGATTCAAGTTCGGCCTTTGGCCACTGATTCCGACGTTTCGGCATGATTCCACATGCCATTATCAAGGAATGATAAGTTCGAGTCACAGGTTTAGGTCTTATATAATTAAACAAATAGAGTTTTCGCTTGGTCCGTTTCCGAAGATGTACACCCACCACCGCCACCACCACTTTGTAATGGAAATTGTGTCACTTCTCGAACATTCATATTCCCTCTATGTCCGCCAGGGAAACATCCATTATTATGGAAGCGTCCCCGGCGACTATATGGGAATTGCTCGATGGTGAACAGCAATTTCCGGCCACTTTAGGGATTTCCAACCCTCTTTAGCCCTTGTGAATTAAGTATTTCGTCGTTGTTATTAATGTTGTATCTCCTTCATTAATTATCTCGTCGTTGATATTTAATAGTATGTCCTCTGCCGACGATGACTAGCCGTAGTCCGGTGCGTACACCCATTCAAGGTTTAGTTCTTATGTAGTTAAACACCTTCAGTTTTCAGTGTGGCCCGTTTCCGAAGCCGTACACCCATCCAAGGTTTAGTTCTTATGTAGTTAAACACCTTCAGTTTTCAGTGCGGTCCGTTTCCGAAGCCGTACACCCATCCATATATATATATATATATATATATATATATATATATATATATAGCAAACTCGTTTAATTTCGTGATGGGCTACTAAGGTTTCATACTATTATACCTTAATATTATGAAAAATTTCTGGTTGGAGTCTTAGGAGTATTAAAGTTAAGGATATAAGATAAAAGTTAAAAATTAAAATGTACCTGTTGGCAGGTACCATCGTCCTCAACTTTGTTAGAATTTTATATACATCATTTTAACAAATTTGAGGACGACGGCACCTGGCAACAGGTACATTTTAATTTTCAACTTTTATCTTATGACTATTCACCTCAACGGAATTTGATATGAATTTTATTAGTATTATTATTAGTAGAATGAAATATATATGCTGAGTTGTCGAATATATATTTTATTTTATTACCAATATGACATAAATTACATGTCTACTTTTACTGGAGGTTTGAATAACTCGGTATTAGGGTAAATTCGTGACAAACGTTTTAATCACTTTCCACGCTACGTTCAGTGCATTTGTAACCCCATTTATAAACAGTCAACCCTTGACACTTTTCATGGAACCACAGATCACATTTTCCACATTCTATCAGTGTTCATCCATAGTGTCGACGAATATCTACTCAAAATATTCTTCAAACACAAACAAATATTCACTCTACAAACTGCTTGTATGAATGAAAGCACTTCCTCAACAATTAACAAAATACATCCAAAGAGTGGTGTTATCACAAACACAGCAAGAACGTCATCTGTGAAACAGAAAAATAATTTGTTTTTATTGCCAGTACAACTTCGTTACAAACGAAAGAAAAATATCTAACTATCCGTCTCACGAAATGAGCCGAGTTTGCCCTATATATATATATATATATGTATAAAGAGCGGGTTCTCGCGACATCTAGTAATAATGGAGAATATAATACATACGGTATATAAGAAAAATAAGTGTTTCAATTGGATTCGCCTGGTGGTGTAATGGATATCACGCTGAGGTACAGATTCAGAGTTCCGGGTTCGAATCCCGTCCAGGCATTTATTTTTCTTATCATACCTTATATATATCCACGTTTGTATTTTTACAAACGAAAAAAGTAAATTAACATTTTAGAAGTTGTTATAACTCACTGGACAGCTTAAATTAACACAATTAAATTATTATGTGTATATACATATATCATATATCCAATTGGCACTTGGAATGCAAAAGGCATTAGAAATAAAGAACTAGAAAACGAATTAAGTAAGATGAATATAGATGTAGCAGTTATTACCGAAACTAAAAAGAAATTAAAAGGATCAATAGAACTGAGAAATCACTTATTAATTTATCATGGAGTATCTCAAAATAAACTAGCCTCGGCTGGAATAGCAATAATGGTCAAAAAAGAATGGAAAAGAAGGATAAACAGCTACGAATTTATAAGTGAAAGAATGATAAAATTAAAATAGCATATTTAAAGAGGATATATTACAGTTATAGGAATATATAACCGAAATGAAGGACAAAATAGAGATGAAGTAATAAAGTTTTACGAAAATATAAACCGCATGGAAGGACGCCCACACAGAAGTTGGTCTGAACAAACAATTCTAGCTTTCATGGAACCGGAACGAGCCAACAGGCTTAATCCCTGGATGCTGATGATGATTATGACATACCATTTAAAACGAATACATAAAAGTAAATAAAATTTTACAATATGGCTGAAATGTTGGGACAATAAATAATGAATACTGACGTTGAATTTAAGAACAGGCATTTGTTGAATAAGCAGCTCAGTATTGATTCTGTATCTATTCAAAATATTGGTCATGTTGATATATTTTATCACATTCTTTCTTCATTAAGGACTAAATCAACTAGATTATGCCTGTTCCATGTATTTTTGTTAAACTATTTTTAACGTATTCGAGAAAATTATCTATAGGTTTGGGGTTAAGTGGTTGCGAAATAGTATTTACTTAATACGAAGTATCCAGGGCAGAATATGTCTGCTATACTTGGAACCGCTCTTTTGATTAAAAATAATATTTCGTTCCTAAACCTAATTTCAATTGAATTTGATTTGCATTGTTTAGAAGTATGTTCATGTAAGAATCTTAATATGGAGCCATGAAACCCTATAACATGCAGCCATCAGTAGCTTAAACAATTATGGGAAAACACTTTTTTATATTTCTGTCTTTAATTCGTCCATAGCTACAATAAATGATATATTAAGATTTATGTGTGCACAATATATTATAATAATAGAATAAATGCGCACACGTTGTGCAGAAAATATATGTTACATAAGTTTTGTCATTAATTTGATTCACATAGTTTGTTATTTGCAGAATTCTACCAGGGATATCCCTCGTTTTTTTGCAGGTGGTTACATGGTAACGGTAGCATGGTTTCTCGCACAGTATGTACATAATATATTGTCAAATAATTCCTCTCTGCATCACTGTAAATTGCATAGGATTCACTGAGTTTCACTCGCGTGTGGTTTTATCTTAAAATCACGGACAGGACAACCAGCTAATCAAGTCCTGTGCAGACAGCATAGAACTTGTTGATAGTCTATCGATAAGTGAGCTGCAATTTCAGATATTGCAATCCTTATAAATTCCTCACCAAACTGGTATTTTTTTTGTATCTTTGAAATAAATATGGACCTTCCAACAGATTATAAGTATTTTATTTTAGTTGTAATAACGAAAATGACAAACTGTTTCTGACATAATGTATCTGATAAGTTAAAGGGCATTAGTTTAATTGTAACTTAAATTCAAGTTAAAACTAGAAGAGCAGTTCGAAATATTCTTAATTTATTCTATTTCAGCTTATATTTCTGTTGACCTATTACAAGTTCTTAATTAAACACGGAATAAAAAATCTCGAAAACAATAAACGGCGTCGTATATAATTAAAACCTTAACAACCGAAATCCATTATTCATAAATAAATAATAGTTAAAAAACTAAAACAACACGCTTTAATAGAAAACCGAACTAAAAAATGAAAAATAATTTCATTTTCCAACACGCTTGGGATAAAATTAAAAAGTGGCCAACACAAAAATCATCTCCAACACATCTAGAATAAAACTAGAGTTATCTACAAAAAATCACCATCAAAAGGGTGCGGTGCTCTATATCAATTAATATATTTGATAATATACAGATATTGGTAAAAGTAAAGTCTCTAAGAAGAAAACATAAAAACCATAAAAAGCACCTCACGCTTTTGATAGTAAAACTACTTTTTTTTGTAGATTACTCTAGTTTTATTCTAGATGTGTTGGAGATGATTTTTTTGTTGACCACTTTAATTTTATCCCAAGCGTGTTGGAAATTAAAATTATTTTTCATTTTTTAGTTCGGTTTTACTAATAAAACGTGGTTTTAGTGGATTTTTAAACTATTATTTATTTTTTATTTTTGAGTTTGGTTTTCTAATAAAGCGTGTTGTTTTAGTTCTTTTGAACTATTATTTATTTATTTACATTTTTAGTTTAATTGATTGTCATAAACCAGAATCCCATGAACATTTAATTGCTTACGATATTTTTAGTGTCTAGGCAGGAATATAATTATATATTTTTAGATTATCGTTATTTAACATTATTATAATAATTTTGAATATTTTAATATAGATGAATAGTTACAGTTAATCTTATGCTTCTTACATTTTTTTGGATAAATTACAATGTGGTAAGTTTACAAAATTGTCATGAATATTTTGGAGAATACGATAAAAATTTAAATATCTTTAAATTCGATACTATTGTAGTATAAGCTAAAAATAATAGTCTTCTAAAAAATCCTCCGGGCCGAATTTGAACCAGCGACCTATGGATTACTGAAATTATATACCACTACAGTCCACCGCTCTACCAACTGAGCTACCAGAGGATATAATATTAATTTCTTATAACGATGGATTAAAAGTCGATAAGTCCGCAACCTATTATACCTGTCTTTATTTTTTGTTGTCCTGGTGATCCTGGCCAGGATCTTAGAAATAAAATTATGAAATTATTATATTGTCATTAGTCCTTTACAAGTATACAAAGTTTCAAGTCGGTCCAATGTTTTTAAGTGGGTGAAAATCGTGTTGAAAGATTCCGTTACATAGACAGATACAGGTCAAGCTAATATAAAGCGTCCAGGTATCAAAACATCGTCCCAGTATTTTTATGACACAGTAAACTGTGTTTATTTGTAAGTAATGTTAATAATGGTTCAGACATTTTAATTCACTAAGTCACAATTGTGTTAAATCCGTTACTTTTATTTTAAAAATACAAACTTAGTTAGGCCTGTAGCAATTTAATAACGTGTTGGTAGAGTTTGTATGCACCCTGTAGTCTTCCAGAAATAAAAAAAACATGAATGTTATGATTTCAGCGGATTATCCGTTTTGTATTCAATCCACTAAACTCAAGTTTGTACTTATTCATCAGAAGGGGAAGTGGTTGTTATATGAAATTCTGTTTTATATTCATGCAAACATTAATATACAGTATTTGTTTAGTCCCTATGCTCAAGAGGGGAATATGAAAGTGTAATTTATGCAGTTCAAAACTTTTCCTTTATTTACAGTCCAGTATATTTAAACCGATTAAGCGTATCTATAGCATCTTTTTTTTTTACTTTTTATTAACCTCAATAAACGGTTTTTACAAAAAAAATAATACAACATGTTATTATAACAAAAAAGTGAATTCGCATATATGTTCTGTTATTCACGTTGTCTTTCACTTGTTTGTTTTCCTTTTAGTATAATGTTTATATATATATATATATATATATATATATAGTTTTTAGTTCATGTAGATTTTCACATTGTGTATGATTGAATTTCCTTCCTAATTCCAGGTACTTTTGTATTAACATTTCCCGGAAATTTTCTGGGTTGGGATTAGCTGTTGTAAGTTGATAGTAAACAAATCCTATTGCTATCCATGATTTGACAAATATCTTGTTTTCAGTTGGTGGGTCTATTCCCAATAAAGTTTGGTGCCATTCATGTAGATGTGAGTTAGGCCATATTTTCTTCAAAATATTTTTTGCTTCCTCCCACACAAGTTTTGCTGATCCATAGTTGGTCAATCAGTGTTTCAGAGTATCAATGTATCCGCATTTTTTGCATGGAGGGGAGTCCACCAAGTTATGGCGATGTTTTTTTTTCCTCCGTGGGTATAATTTTGTTAATATAACAGTATACTATGGATTTCCATTATATAGGAATGTTCGCTTGATGTAAATTTTTCCATATTTTTACCCATCTATTATTTGTAAACTATTAACTATATTCGGAGTCTGGAGAGTGTTTTTATTATGTTCTTGTACATATATTTTGTTTTTGTTGTATCATTTGTCGAGAATTCCAAATTATCATAATCTATTTCTTTTAGATTTTCTTGCAAGGCTTGCGGCAATTTAGATTGTTTATTTTTTAGTAAGCTGATTTGTTTTTTTTCCAAAATTCATTGTCCATCGGATCACTTCTCTTTTTTTCGCTCTTATGATATTCCTTATTAGTAGGACTTGATATTTTTCCTTGACCGCTATCAATTGTAGTCCACCTTTCTTATATGGTAGGTATAGTTGTTCTTTCTTTAATTTATATAAATATCCTTTCCATATGTAATATCTAGCCGCTCGTTCCAGGATGTTGGCGTATTTTATTGGAAGGAGTAAAATTTTTACCAAATATAATTTTCATAGACAAAATGGATTAACATTCCATATTCTTGCCATTAAGTTCAGTTCTCTATGTATTTGTGT
This sequence comes from Diploptera punctata, assembly GCA_030220185.1. Lineage (NCBI taxonomy): Eukaryota > Metazoa > Arthropoda > Insecta > Blattodea > Blaberidae > Diploptera > Diploptera punctata. Next base: position 1,970,281 of record JASPKZ010009353.1, on the reverse strand, counting down.
GAACATTCTTACTCTAACTATAGCTGTTGTTTTTGCCCAGTTTTTTTTCAATCATCTCATTAGAGGAAGCACAAACTGTTAGTCATATAATTTTTTCTTCCTTAGTTATCGATATATTAAAGCATGTTTGTGTGTTAGGACATTTGCCTAGCGGCAGGATGAACGACTTTGTTTTAGGTTAGGACTTGCCGTGGAGGCTTCGCAATATGTTTGTATTATCTGTCGGATTTTATTGCAATCATCTGCATTTTGCAACATCATCAAAACATCGTCGGCATATACTCTGTAAATGTATAGTGACCTACTTTGTCGTGGTGTCTTAAACATCTTCTGATGTAACATTCGTATTAGAGGCTCAATGCTTAGGGAGAATAACAACATTGATAATGGACATTCTTGTCGGACTGAAGATGCCATTTGAATGCGTTGAGTGAAGAAACCATTTACTTGGATTGAGCTGTATGAAACTTTTCTAAATATTCATAATAGCTTTACTGATTTTTTCTGGAATGCAGATATGTTCCATTATTTTTTACAAATATTAGTGATTGACATGACCAAATGCTTTAATAAAATCTACTGATAGTAAAGCACCACTTTCCTCTTGATGTTTTTCATAATATAAAATTGTATCTCTTATGCATGTCAGGTTGTGTATTATCGTATTGATTAATACTTTCATGAATAGTTTGTAGTCTGTATTTAACAGTGTAATTGGTCGGAAGTATGATATATTTTTTGGATTCTTGATTTTAGGTGTAAGTGTTATTATTCCTTCTCCAAACCCTTCTACCACTGTTCCATTTTCTACAATATAATTAAAGAGTTCCACTAAGTTTTCCTTCACCAACATCCAATTACTCTTAAAAAATTGATATGTTAATCCATCAGGTCGTGGTGCTGTCTTTGGTTTTGTACTGCTAGTGCTATTTTTATTTCTTCTTCCGTTATTGAACTTTGAAGTTCTTGTTATAGCAGACTCAGATGTCTTGTTATGATGAAAGCATGTGTTTAGTTTTTGTTTCTGAATGAGTTGATGCCTTGCATAGTGTCCTAAAATATGTTTCTACTTCTCTAATACACTCAGCGTTGGTTATAATGTTATACCATCTGCTGTTTGGAGGTTCGAGATGTATTTTCTTCTTCCATTTCGTTTTTATTTTATCAAGTGATAAAGAGCACAACGTTCGTCTTCGCTGACTGTCGAGGTTCTTGCCCGTATAATTGTTCCATTCATTAGTTTATTATGAATTATAGATATTTTTCTCTTTTTTTAATATCTAACCATTTATTACCAGTTGTTCTTTGTGCTTCGTTCAGTTCATTTAGTAACTTACAGTAGAAATGTAGCGTCGAACGAATATCTTGTGCTCGAAGTATTCCTGCATATTTATAAAATTATTTAACACCGGGCTTTATGATGTTCATCCATTTTTGCATGATATTATATTTTGAATTTCATGCTCGATTGTTAAGTTTTGCAAAGTCTCTGTAAACTGTTGTTGGTATTCTTGTATTTGTAATGGAGATTCGTTTAGTTTCCAGTAGCTTCTTCCATATCTAGGTAGATAATTATCTACCTTTAGCGAAAGTAGTACTCCATCATGGTCGGAGAATGGTGTGGATAGAACTTTTATTCTATATATCTCTTGGAAATGTGTTCTAATTATATAAAAGCGATCTAGCCTGGAGCCTCCATTTTGTGTTTGGAATGTATATTGTACCATACTTATGTTCCCAGGCATCTACTAGTTGTAATTCGTGTCTTAATTTGGGGATGGATTATAATTTCCCGTCTGGTCTTTAACGTGTAACACGCAATTCCAGTCTCCCCTATTAATAAGCGGTTGTGTCTATTACGTAGGAAAAATAGGAAGTTCTTTGGTTAGAAACTGTTCTCTTTCTTGTCGATGGTTTGTTCGAGATGGAAGATATATGCTTAAGATTCGCATATCATTTATATCCAGTGCTATTATTCTTCCACTGGAATGTGTTTCAATGTTTTTTACGTTAATTCCAACTCGATAAACAATTGCTGTTCCAAGGTTTCTGTCGCCAGTATTTACTATATATTCGTACTATGGGTCTAGAAAATCTAGATTGGTGTCGTTTACCTCTTGAAGAAGTAGTATATCAATGTCATTTTGTCTTATGTAAGTATTAAGCATTTGTTGTTTATTTTCCCTTGTAAGCCTTTTATATTCAGTGTAGCATAATTGCGTAGTATTATCATTATGCTAATTCCTTTCCACAGGACAATAAAATACGATATGTGGCATAGATATGTTGTTTTCTCATTATCATACATTTTATGCTGAGGCTAAATCTGCTTGCCAGTTACTTTCATTTGGGGTATTTATCCCTTCTTTTTGTCGTTTTTTGGTATCTTGAATTTCTTTTTTATTTTCTTTTGTTCTGCTGAAGTTTATGAGTAAGTTATTTTTTACTAGTATTATGCTGATGACCAGGTAATAATAGCAAATACGGAAGACTAGCTTCAAAGGAATATTTTTAAATTACATAATATATGTGAACAATATAATCTCAAAATATCCATAGAAAACACTAAGGTAATGGCATTCCAAGGGAAAAATCAAATCAGATCCAAAATAGTAATAGGACACAAAATCATAGAACAGGTGAACCATCTCAATTATCTAGGATGTGACATTTCATTTAATTATGATAATGATATAACTAATAAAATAGCAAAATTCCAGGGAATATGTGGTACAATAAAACGATCACTAAATAATAAAACAACAAGAGAGACCCAATTGAAATTTTATAAAATGTTGGCAGTACCGGTACTGCTCTATGGATCAGAAGCCTGGATACATAAAAAACAAGATCTAAGTAGGATAACGGCGGCAGAAATGAAATTTTTGAGATCTGTTAAAGGTAGCACTATGGAAGACATAATCAAGAACACAGAAATAAGACAGGAGCTTGAAATATTTGCAATAACTGATAAAATAGATACATATAGACAAAAATGGAAGCAACACATGGGCAGAATGAATAAAGATAGATATCCAAAACAAATAACAAAATACAAACCTAAAGGCACCCGAGATGTGGGCAGACCTAGAAAGGAATGGGCTGAAGTCGGAACGGGTCAACAGACCTACTCCATGAATGCAGATGATGATGAAGATTTTCTTTTGTTTCGTCGTATATTGCATAGGGGTGAGGTCGATGGTTACTTTTTGTCATACTGCTGTTATTGAGGTGTGTATTATTTGTTTCTGTTGCAGCATTTGCTTGCGTTTGTTCCTTCATCTGCGAGTCTCGAACTGTTTCAGTACTTATTGTAGCTTTTAATTTTTTTGTAGGAAGTTCATTTGAATCTTCTAACTGACATACTTTTTGTGGTTGTTTGCATTACATTCTGTTGAATACTCGATTGTATTTTGAAGAGTTTGATGAAGTTTGCATAGTTGTTTCCCTTTCTTTTTTTATTGCTACTCGATTATTTTTTTGCTGTGTCTACTGATAAGTTTTTATTGTCTTTTTTAGCCACCATTTCAGTTGTTATTTTGGATATTTCTGTTTCAGACGATGTGTCGGTTTCTTCCTCTATTGTTTATGTTACCTCCATGGAGATTGCGTTGATGTTTTTTTGTTGTTATGTTTGTTTCATATGATGATGTACCCTGCACAATTTCACTTAGTAGTAATTTCCGTGATTGTATATTTACTTTCAATGTTGTTTTTCTTTGTCGGCAGTTTTCTTTTTATGATCATATGCGTTACATACAAAACATAAGGATGGTTGCCCTGCATATGTTATGTGTGCTGTGTAACCTGCTATTCTTATAGCACTAGGTATATGTTTTTTCATTTCCATTTTTATTGCTTTGATTGCATTGTTAACTGGTAATGGGAAATTTGTACTCCATTGTTTGTTTCGTATTGAAAGAACTGCACCGCAACTGTTTAGTGTTGACATGACATGACATGACATGTTTGGAACTTCTGGTGGCAGGTTAAAGACTCTTATAGTTGTCGCAGAATAATCTGCTTTCGTGATTTCAACTTGAGTTTGTTTACCATTATTATATCTAAAAATGGTTTTATCCTCATATTTCTGTATATTTTTTTCATATACGGTACTTGAAACGAGTTTCACATAAATTATTTTTCTTGTGTGTTTAATTGTAACATTTCCACTTATTCACTTGTTAACTTTAAGGTTTGTTGGATCCATGCATGTAATTCCATTGTTGTTGGACGGGGTGCACTTGGTTCAAATTGAACTTTAATTGTATTCACAAGACGGTTTGTCGCCATTTCTGTTTTCACTTTTTTTTTTGTTCAACTTGGTTAAATAACTTGAAACGTAAATTACTTACGTAAATCTTCTGTTATTGCAGTATATTATACTTGTTTACATTTAAGTTAAATATCTCTGCACGTTACTTTTAACTCTCTTCAATAGGCACAGAAACCAACCTTCCTCTACTGTGATCAAGCTACAACTCCCATCGAACCAACACAAGATAATCTCTGATATCTTCACGCAGAGTTATGATCAGAAATCATAATTTCAAAATGAAATAAAACGATAAAAAAACAGACGAATGAAAAGGCTACTACGATCAATATAACTGAGTCACTGGCACGATCGAACCCATAGGTTCATGGCCGCGTGGACATAAGCTCTCCACACATCCCTATCCTAGCTAATGTTTTTCAATCATTCCCTATATAATCAACTTCCCTCAAATCAGAGTTATTCTTCCGCCTCATTCTTGGTTCACCAACTGGGCGTTTTGTCTCTGGTTTTCCTACAAGAAGCTTCCATGAACGTCTTTCACTCCCCATTCATGCCACATGTCCTGCCCATCGCAGTCTACGAGACTTAACTGTTGTTATTGTATCTGGCTTCCTGTTTTTATATTTTGTAGTCTCCATCGCCGAAGCGTGGAGGGCATAGTTCATAGCTTCGACCACGGTGCAGGGATCCGGTTTCGATACCCGATCGGGTAGGTTATTTAAATTTTCACCTTTGATCTAGAATTCTAGATTTTTTTTGACATGCACTGTCTTCACCACTGACCAGCGCAATGCTAACTATATATTCAGCGAGAACCTGTCTAACGTGAGGAGAGAGGTGCAAGGATTTCTATATAAGTTCTTTGGAGATTTTAATCCAACAAATGAGAGAGGATAAAATATAGTAAAAAAGAGAGCATTTTTACTAAATTAATTAACATTATTGCGATTCAGGAGTCAATAGTTAGGCATGAATGAGGTGGGAGTATAACATTAACCATGATCAGAGTGAAACGAATTATACAGTTAATGTTTGGAAAATATTAGATAGCTATAAAGGACATGTTAAATATCCTCGACTTTTTCAAGATTTTTCTCGACTATAAGGAATATTCGAGTAACGTTGGACTATAAATTCTCCGGAATATCACATTTTCACCAATCTTATTGAAAATAAATTGAGTGAACGACGTTTTAAAGTAATAAATAATAATTTAAAAAAACTAAAACAAAACACTTCATTAGAAAACCGAACTAAAAAAATGATAAATAATTTTAATTTCCAACACCCTTGGGATAAATAATTTTACCATCAAAAGCGTGGAGTGCTCTTTATCAATTAATATATTTGATAATAAACAGATATTGGTAAAAGTAAAGTCTCTAAGTAGAAAATGTAAAAATCATAAAAAGCATCCCACGTTTTTGATGGTAAAATTATTTATCCAAAGCGTGTTGGAAATTAAAATTATTTTTCATTTTTTAGTTGGGTTTTCTAATAAAGCGTGTTATTTTAGTCTTTTAAAACTATTATTTTTTTTGTTTTGTTTTGTAAGCCCATGTCTTCCCTTTACAAAGATTTAGGCGCTCTCCCCCTACAGGGAAGAAATTGAACCGTACTAATTTAGTTACACTTGTTTTCGTATAGATGTCATTTTGAGCAAATATCTTTAAATTCGATACTATGTAGTATGAGCTAAAAGTAATACTCTTCTAAAAAACATCCCAGCCGGATTTGAACCAGCGACCTATGGATTACTGAAATTATATACCACTAGAGATCACCGCTCTACCAATTGAGCTCTTACAACGATTGACTAAAAAGTCGACAAGTCCGCAACCTATTATACCTGTTTTCATTTTTTTGTTTTTCTGATAATTCTGGCCAGGATTTTAGAAACAAAATATGAAATTATTGTATTGTCTCGGGTCCTTCACAAGTTACAAAGTTTCAAGTCGATCCAATGTTTCTAAGTGGGTGAAAATCGTGTTCAAAGATTCCGTTACATAGATACACAATTGTGTAATTATAGCACCTAGACTTTAAACAGGTGAAGGTCACGTCGCGTCTGGAATTTTAGGAGCTTTCAGTTGCCTCGATGTTTAGTGATGCTGTTAAATATTGATTATGATGAAATGCCAGCTGGTAAAACCCATCATTCACGACTAAAAACAACTATGAAAAAAGTGTCCGGTTGAACGGCACCGAGGTTTTAATTCGAATCTTCCCGAATAGGTCTACTAGTTCAAACGTATCGCCTGAACAACCCATGTCGCTTGAGCTAGTGGACTGTTAATACAAAAATAAAAAAGTACGCTGCAGACAGACGAATCCATTCTGATTTTTTGTTTCATTTAGTTTAAAGATGGAGTCATTGCTTGTAAACTATTTATGGTTATTTTTAATAATTTACATTTTGACATCTGTATTTTTAGCAATTCGAACCTAATCGTTTTAGACAATAGATCTATACGTGTTAGGCCTACATTAGGTAAATTTCTAAAGACGGGGACATTTATAGATTGTTATCAACATTGCTATTGTAACCTCTTAATTGCAATCTTATGTATGAACCAATGCTTTTTAAAATATCTCACTGAAAATTATGTTCCCAGATTATTCATTCACTAGTACTAATAGTAATAATAATAATACTAATACTAATAATAATAATAATAATAATAATAATAATAATAATAATAATATATAATAATAATAATAATAATAATAATAATAATAATAATATAATAATAACAAAAGTAATAATAATAATAAAAATATTAATAATAATAATAATAATAATAATATTAATAATAATAATAATACTCTTACTTACTCACTGGCTCTATCGAACCCGTAGATTCATGGCCGCGCGGACATAAGGTCTCCATACATCCCTATCCTGAGCTAATGCTTTCAAATCATTCCCTGTAAAATCTACTTCCCTCAAATCATAGTTAATGTTATTCTCCCACCTCATTCTCGGTCTACCAACTGGGCGTTTTCGCTCTGGCGTTCCTACAAGAAGCTTTCATTCCCCATACGTGCAACATATCCTGCCCATCGCAGTCCACGAGACTTAACTGTTCTTATTATATTTGGCTTCCTATAAAGACCATGTAGTTCATTGTTAAGTAGTCTTCTCCATTCACCTATCTGTTCATCCCTCTTTGGTCCAGAAATTTTCCTAAGTACTTTATTCTCAAATACTTGTAATATCCTTTCCTCCCTTAAAGTAAGAGTCAATGTTTCGCACCCATATAATATAACTGGTAGAATAATAGTTTTATATATTTTCAGTTTAACGTTTTTTGAAAGGAATTGGGACATCAAGAGTCTCTGCAATGCATAATAGCACGCATTTCCAGAATTGAGCCCATGCTTAATTTCTTTGTGCCTCTCATTCCTATTTGTGATTATTGTTCCTAGGTATTTGAATTCAGCCACTTCCTGAAAATTTCCCTCATTTGTCATTAGCTGTCCATTTACATTATTTAATGAATTTCTACGTGTGACCATATATTTAGTTTTATTGATATTTACTTCCAGTCCTAATTTCTTAGTGTTACTCAATAGTGTGTGCGTATTGTCCTTTAGTATCTCCTCGCTATCGGCCAACAGTATTATTATCATCAGCATAAACTAATAGCTTATTACTACCATTGAGTTGTAGCCTTCCTCATTCTCTAAAGATTTAATGGCATGCTCTAGTACAAAATTAAATAGTAGAGGAGATAGTGCATCTCCTTGCTTCAACCCATTCTGGATTTTAAAAGTGTCCGAAAACTGTTTGCCTACACGCACCCTAGTCTTTGTGCCATTTAGACACATTCGTATAAGTCTAACTAACTTTTTAGGAATTCCGAACTCCAGCAGGATACTATATACTCGTAACTTCTCCCTCTTAATTGAATCATGTACTTTTTTGAAGTCTACATATAGTTGAAGTACAGTACCATTATATTCCCATTTCTTTTCTAAAATCTGTCTTATACTAAAAATCTTGATCTGTTGTAGACCTGTTTCTTCTAAATGCACATTGATCATCTTCTACAGTGTCATCAATAAAAGTAGTAAGTCTGCTTACTAATATATTTGTTAGAAATTTGTACGAAGTTGAAAGTAATGAGATGTCCCTGTAGGTGTTGCAATCAGTTTTATCTCCTTTCTTATAAATTGATTCCTTCCATTATTCTGGAAGAGCTTCTTTTACCCAAATCATAATAAGCAACCAGCGTATCTTGTCCATCAATTTTTCTCCCCCTGATTTTAGCAGTTCTGCTGGGATCTCATCTGAACCTGATGCTTCATACATCTTCAATTTTTCAATCGCCATTTCAACCTATAATGTATTTGGTTCTGCGACAAGCATTTCTTCTCTCTGTAAATTATCCTCCTCAATGTCCTGTTCTGTATGTACATTTAATAGCTGATTAAAATAACTTTTACATCTATTTAATATACTCCTGGAATCTGCAATCATATCCCCATTTTCATTCCGAATTATGTTTGTTCTAGCCTGAAACCCTTTCTTCTCTATACTAATTCCCTGATATAATTCTCTAATGTTCCTATTTTTTACATTCATTTCAAGATCATTAATCTTCTCTCTCAAATATTCCCCCTTTTTACTCCTTAGTAACTTAGTGGTTTCCCGTCTAATACTACCCAATTGCTCTTAATTTACCTAATTTGACTCGTGTAACCATTTCCTTTTTGCTACCTTTCTTTTCTTTAAAATGTCGGCACATTCCTCATCAAACCATTTCTTGTTTTGCCTCTTTTTTAAACAACCAATGGTTTCTAATGCTGACAATTTAATAGTATCTCTCATAGCCTTCCATTCTTTATTTATACCAGTTTGTTCTTCGTTTGCCACATTGTCATCTGAAGATTCCAGTACTTCAAATCTATTAGCAATTTTGATTTGGTATTCTTGCCGCATTTCATCATTTTTCAAGTTTTTTAATTCAAATTTTACAGAATCATATTTAGCGTTTGTTCCTCTCATAAGCGATAGCCGTTGTCTGATTTTTACCCTGACCAGATTATGATCCGAATTGCAGTCTGTCCCTCTAACTGATCTAACATCGATGATGCTTCTGTGCCAGCGTTTGTCCACTAATACGTGATCTATCTGGTTTCGAGTTTTGCCGAGACGTCCAGATGTATTTGTGAATATCCTTATGCTGAAATGTTGTGCTCTTAACAATGAGATTCTTTAATGTGGCAAAGGTGACTAATCTAACCCCATTTTCGTTAATATCTTCATGAAGACTGAATTTGCCTATTGTTGATTTGAATACATCTTCCCATCCTCACTTTTGCATTAAAATCTCCTAAGACAATTTTCATAAGGTATCGTGAAAAGCTATTCAAATACGTATTATAATTTTTCATAGAACACATACTTGATCTTGTCATCTTTATCTTCTGTGGGAGCATGTACATTTACGATTACAAAGTAATGCCGTTTACCATTTATAATTATGTATGATATCCTATCACTGACAAACTTAATATCTCGGAGAGCGGATAGGATCTTCCTTCGGACTAAAAAACCCGATCCAAATTCAGGTCTTTCTGCACCCCCATAGCATAACACAAAGCTTCCTGATTCCTGACTAACTTCTCTTAGCTCTCTAACTTCCTATAAAGTGACTATATCCAATGATGATTTATCTGATTCCCCGCGTTAATATCTCTAGTGCCCCGCTATTGTACGAGTATAAGGTCCTAACATTCCATGTTCCTAAGAACATGTCCCTGTATTTGAACCTTTGACATGGGTTCTCCGAAGTAGGCCCCGCCCGAAGAACCGAATGGGGGACTATTTGACCTCCGGAAAATTTTACCCCAGTTGAACCCATGTCCGCATTTCTTGACGGTTGTATTTTTACGGTGAAAGATCGTCACTCTTTCGACCAAGGTACTTTTTTCGTCTGGCTTATCACCTTCGACCAGTCCGGCATGGGTAACCCTATCGGCAGCAATGCTACCGCCGGCATAGCTCTCAGGATCATTTAAGCTAATAATATTAATAATGATAATAATAATAATAATGGTAATAAGAATAATAGTAATAATAACAAAATTAATAATATTAATAGTAAAGTGATCCCACAACAGGCCCGGAGGCCCTTGGGGTAGTAGGAGGTTAAGGCTCCCACTTTTTCTAGACAATCGGCACTTTATGTCAGCCGGGTTGTCAGCCCTGCGTGACGGCCGCCTTTACCCCAGAACAAGCGTCTGGTACTCATTTCCGTTAGAGGCTGAGTAGACCCCAGGGCCATAGTGCCGCCAGAGGGTTTGGGTCAGTTTAAAAATCCTGACCCCCAACGGGACTTGAACCCTCGACCCTCCGGCTTGTAGGTCAGTGCCTTAACCACTACGCTACGGCGTGCCCCATAATATTAATAGTAATAATATTAATAATAATAATAATAACAATAATAATAATAATGGCTTTATTTTACCTGGAAACGTTAAGGCCTTAAAGCCTTGTCTGCCACTCAACCAGGTTTTAAAAAAATACAAAAAAATAGTCTTGCATCTAAATTGCAATAAACATAAAGATTACACGTTATATATAAAATTCAATAATTAATATTTATGATGTACTAGCTAATCTCAATGGTATTTATTAATAAGCTGTTAGTTTATGCTGATGATGTAGTACTATTGGGCGATAGCGAGGAGATACTAAAGTACAACATGCATACATTACTGAGTAACACTAAGAAATTGGGACCGGAAGTAAATATCAATGAAACTAAATATATGACCACACTTAAAAATACAATATATAATGGAAACGGACACTAATGACAAATGAGGGAAATTTTGAGGAAGTGGCTGAATTCAAATACCTAGGAACAATAATCACAAATAGGAATGAGATGCACAAAGACATTAAACACAGGATCAGTTCTGGAAATGAGTGTTATTTTGCATTGCAGAGACTCTTGACTTCCCAACTCCTTTCAAAAAACGTTAAACTGAAAATATGTAAAAGTATAATTCTACCAGCTTTTTATTATATGGATGCGAAACATGGACTCTTACTTTAAGGGAGGAAAGGAGATTACGAGTATTTGAGAATAAAGTTCTTAGGAAAATTTTTGGACCAAAGAGAGATGAACAGATAGGTGAATGGAAAAGACTGCATAACAGTGAATTACATGGTCTTTATAGGAAACCAGATGTAATGAGAACAGTTAAGTCTCGTAGAGCGCGATAGACAGGACATGTGGCACGAATCGGGAGTGAAAGACGTGCAGGGAAGCTTCTTGTAGGAAAACAGAGGGAAAACGCCCAGTTGGTAGACCAAGAATGAGATGGGAGAATAACATTAACTATGATTTGAGGGAAGTAGATTATACAGGGGTTGATTGGAAAACATTGGCTCAGGGTAGGGATATATGGAGAGCTTATGTACGCGCGGCCATGAACCTACCGGTTCGATAGTGCCAGTGAGTTAGTTAGTTAGTTTAATGTACTAACATAACTAATACCCGGCGTGCGCTGCTACGCCTAAATGAATGAAAATTAATGTGGTTTTATGTTTAGTTGAATAAGTGAAAAGAAAAATAATTATAAATTTTTAGATGCCCCGTGCTGATTACCCGGCGTTTCCCGGGAATCTATTTATCCTCATCTTCTTGACATAAATGAGCTGAAATACGAACATTAATGTGTTTTATGTTTAGTTAAATAAGTAAGAGGAGAAATTTCTATCGTAATTATTTTAAGAATACCCGTTCCGATGTTGCCCGGAAATCTACTTATCTAGATCTTCTTGGCATAAATGAGCTAAAAGACAAAATTTGTTATTGTGAGTTATTCGTAAAATAATACCCGCCATGTGCTGCTATGCTTGCACAGGAATCTAAGTTCTTGTCTCGATCTTCTTGGTATCAATGAAAAACAAAAATGGTTATCGTGAGTTAACCTTAAGAGATAAACATATGCTGTCGCTGACGTTTTGTAGAGCTTCTTGAGATATTCAATTCTGTGTACATTAATTTTGTGTATTTGTTATGGTTTGGGCACCGTAAGCCATTTAAGCGTCCAAAAGAGCTACTTTTTCATGTTTTCCACTACAAAGGGCGATATTTATGGGTATAGCAGTTGAGTATCACAACTGTCTTATAACCTATGTTTATCCCGGGAATCCCCTGAACATTTTGAAAAAAGCCCCATCACAATCGGATCAACGGTATGGCCGCGCATAATGTATGAACGAATGAACAAACAAACATTAATTTTTATATATTAGACTTTGATTTACTCTAGATTTAACGAATTAAATATAATATTTACAAGATATAAAAAGAGAAAAAATATTAATTACATAGTATAAATTTAAATAAATAGAGAAACATCAATTGTTAGACAATAGATAACGGTAATAAGCCTGATTTGAAAGTGCCAAGCGTGCGGCAACCCTTGACATATTGAGGAAGGACATTCCAGGAGCGGGCAGACGCTACTGTGAAGGAAGTAGAATAAGAGGAAGTGCTATGGACAGGGATTGTTAGCAGACTGTTATCTTGTGACCTAGTGTCAATATTGTAGTAAGAAGATAACTTCTGAAATCTGGAAGCCAGATAACTAGGATTGTAGGAATTCAGAAACTTGAAAAGAAGTGAAAGAGAGTGCAATTTACGTCTGTCAGTAAGACGGAACCAAGAGAGGTTATTGCAGTGTTCGGAAATATGGTCATAACAGCGGATATTGAAAATAAATCGAACGCAATCATTATGAACACGCTGCAGTCTCTGCGACAAGTCATAAGTTAGATCATTATATATATCGTCACAATAATCGAAATGTGACAACACAAAATTCTGCACAAGGATTTGTTTTAATGAAACTGAGAGAAAATTATTTAAACGTCTAAGATAATGTAAAATGAAGAAAGTTTTTTTATATATGTGTTTCACTTGTGTTTGCCAGGTTAAATTTGCGTCCAGATCAGGCATGTAATAGTTCAGAGCTGCAAGTTCCGTGCGGAACGCGGTACTAACTCTGGAGCATGCATTCTCCTTCCTACTACTCCGGCGGGACCTGTACGAAAGACTACCATTGTCATGAATGCTTGTAACAGGAAGAATCGAAATATAAAACAACGCACAAACAGGAGTAAATAATTTATTAATGAATTGTATTAGCTGGTTTACAGTATTAAATAATACCTCAAAAGATTTTAATCTGCAATTTTTAATATTTGCCTAAAAAAAACATGATTTAATATTTCTTGGTACAGAAAAAAAAATAGTGGCATATTTATTGCTCCTACTGTAGGAAAATAAATCACCTCTTTTCAGGGTACTACTTCCCGGGCAATCTTACTTGACTCTTGACATTTTTTATTTTATTTTATTTTTTTTATATAAAACTTTCCTCATTAGAGGATTGCCGCAAGGACAAAGTGATACAGACAATTAATTTTCGAAATTGATGAAATACATTTAAAAATTTCAAATTGTAATTGAAGCATATTCTATAAAGTAGAAATTTTGTAAACATGGTTTTTTAATATTGAAATTGATCCTCTAATGGCAGCGATGGCAATTTTAGAAACATACACCCTGTCCAAATGTAAGACATTCCAAAATTTAACTAAGAATCTTGGTATAGTACCTCTTGCCCCGATAATCAATCCTGTGACACTTATACTACCTAATTGGCATTTATTTTTGTAATAGTCAACTGTTGGCTTATATATGACATTCTTTTCAGAGTCACCTTTCTCAGGTTGGCCACTAAGAGTCTCAAAACGGATCTAATATCATACCAATTTTAGAAGATGGTCTAAATGCAATAATATTTATTCGTCTACTACTCCCATTAATAATTTTAATATTAAAAATATTAAATTGGTACCTGATAAACCAGTCGTCCTCATCTAAAATAAAGTTCTGTTTGAAAACTTCGTCAAGTAGTTAAAAAATATGATGGCCTTTCAAAACAATGCTTCATCTTCTGCATTTCAACTGGTATTATCGCCTCATTGTATTAATATATGGTAGTGAAGCATGGACAATACGAAGGAGAGATGAAAGCCGAAATGAGATGCGATTTATGCGCCGTAAAGCGGGCTATACAAAGTGGGACCATAAAAGAAATGAGGAAAATTATGGAAGAGTTGGATGTAGAACCCATTGTTCACCATATACAAAACTACCATAACAACTAGAAAACTCCTCTCCAACGAATGCCGTCTCATAGAATTCCAAAAGCCATGCTTTGTTACTACCCCAATGCAAAAGATCCCTGGGACGTCCAAAAAAGCGCTGGATGGAAATTTTCATTTTTAGACCGTAACAGGCCACATGGCCTAATACTTGCATGGACGATGATGATTATTATCGTCCCGCTATGATGGTTGTCCGTTTATATAAAAGCGAGTGGAGCGACAATGCTTGACAACGATTAACATGCGGAATTGTTATAGTGGCGGTAGTCGGCATCTTTGTATTTAATTACACATAACAGGTGCGCGGAAATAAAGCGAACCGCTGAACAACCATCATAGATAGGCTACAAAATTAATGATTTTGTATAAAAGTCTTTATTCACAGCTACTTTTAAAATTGCTGTCTTCTAGGATGCCAATCTTGTTGTTATTATTTCTGTGTAATTTTGACATTGTATTATCGATTTTGTCGAAATGATGACCCGTTTTTAGTATATGTTTGGCAAAACTTGATTTTTCTTCTTTATTAATATTTTTTATGTTATGTTAACATAAAAAAACATAACATAAAATTACACAAAACTCCTGTGCCTGTCTATATTCGAAAGACAACGATTCTGGTTAAACGTACTTTTAAATGATGATGAGGCTTCTGCCTCAGTGTGTGAAGTGATTTTTAAGAACCAAAATTATTATAAACATTTTATGAAATTAATAACACACATTCATAACAATATGTAGTATTTTCTAAGACACTTATAGACGATTTATGTAATTCAAAACCATAAGATAATATTTCTATTTTACAATGTAGAGGATAATATTGTTATAGTAAGCTACAACCCTAACATGCCTTTGTGGCGAAATAGGGTTCCAAAATATTTAGAGATTCAATAACAATAACAATAATAATAACAATAATAATAACAACAATAACAACAATAATAATAATAATAATAACAACAACAATAATAATAGTAATAATACATTGCATATGATAATATTCCCCAAAAAATGTTATGGGAAACTTTAGACGATTCTAACATCACAAAAAAATTGGTAGAAGCTATAAAAGCATTATACAAAGGATCCATTTCAAAAATAAAAGTTGGAAATCATATAACAAAGGGATTTACTATTACAAAAGGTTTAAGGCAAGGTTGCAGTTTATCTCCAACTCTATTTACAATTTATCTCGAAAGAGTACTAAGAGACTGGAGGAAAACATGTCAAAAAATGGGCATACCCATCCAAAATACACATGTATATTCACTAAATTTTGCAGACGACCAGGTATTAATAGCACAAGACCACAATGACATAGAATATATGGCTAAAAAACTAAAAGAAGAATATGAAAAATGGGGACTTTATGTAAACATTGAGAAAACTAAATACCTGTGTATAGGAAAAGAAATGGAAAATATAAATTTCAACAATGCAGAAGAACTAAAGCCTAGTATTGAATGCATTTATTTAGGAACAAAATTAGACCATTCAGACGATAACACAGTGGAAATTAAACATAGAATCTCTCAAACAAAACAAGCAATAAATGCTTTAAACTCCGTTTGGTGGAGCAAAAATATTACAAAAAATAGAAAATTACAAATATATCAAACCATAATTCAGAGCATTTTAACATATGGTGCTAAAATCTGGCAAATTCCTACCAGGGAAATGAAAAGAATTTTAAGTACAGAAATGGATGTTTTAAGAAGATCAGCTGGAAAATCTAGAATGGATAGAATACGAAATAAAGAAATAAGGGAAATTATGGGTGTAGAAGAGGAGCCGGACATCATAGACATTATAGAAAAAATAAGATTGCAGTGGTATGGTCATGTCAAAAGAATGCCAGAGCAAAGATTGCCAAAATTGCTATGGAATGGATCCCAATGGAAAGGGGGAAGAGAGGAAGACCAAAGAAAACTTGGATAGAAGGGGTACAAGCAGCTATGAATATCAGAGGAATGGAGGAAGATCAATGGATGGACAGAGAGGAATGGCGTTTGGTTTCCGGAAGACGGCGGCAGCTGCCATGATACCGGATGAAGATGATGAATAATAAGTATTTTTTTTTACTGTTCAATTACAGACAGAAATGGATTGATCACATGGATGGAATGAGTAAGGAGAGATATCCATTGTTAGCCAGGAACTATCAAGCAAGAGGAAGGCGTGATGTTGGAAGACCTAGAAGACGTTGGGCTGATGCAATATGAAGTCGGAACGGGCAATTGCCTAATCCCTGGAGTGATGATGATGATGATGATTTTACTGTTCAGTACATCTTGTGTTAAAATTTCTTGTTGTTCTACCGATGTAAAACTTATCGCAATTTTGTACTTTAGTTTATAAACGTCTTTATTTTCATATATATTTGTTACTTCAATTTTGTTTGATACGATGTTGTTGAGTTTGTTATTAGCTTTAAAGGAGATTTTTATGTTTTTGTCTTGTTTTTTCATGGAATTACCTAATTTAACCGTTTCAAAATTGGGAGTGATATTCTGTGCCAAAAAAAAAATACGAAGGCTTAATTTTCGCAAGGTCTTCTTGCTGAACGTAGCCCCATGCTCATCATTTTGACGAGTGAAACTGAACCAAATCACCAGGTACCGTTACCTGTCCAGCGGAGCGCTCCTAGTGCACATCGGAGCGCACCGTCTCACGGAGCTAGTGTTTTACATCGCTGGTCTAGATGTAGTCCAAGATCTATTATTGAAGAAGAATAAGGGATACTTATATTATTTATAGTAATGTTTGGAAGTGTAGATATGTCAAAGGTTGTAAGCAGCCGTTGTTTTCCGAAAGAATGACTCGTGACTTGTTAGGATTTAGATTCCCTCTTATGAATATTCGTGTGTAAAAATTAGTCACTTATACCACTTTTCATAATAGTCTCTATTCCAGCGAAATACATTTAATTAAGAAGATTCTATATGTTGACATAGACCTGCAAATATAAAGTATAATGCAGAACATTATTTAATTTATTCAGAATAAACAATTTATCGTAAATACTAAATTGTCTCCAGTATTCTTCTACTTAGTTATTTTTGGAGAATATTTCAGATTTATGGTGTGAAAGTTGAGGATTTGAAGCAATTGCTCAAATACAGACAAGGGTAACACCTCCATCATGTGACCAGACTCTGTTTTAGACAGTTCACACCAACATACCATGATATATAACAGGGTTGTACAAATATACTTCTAAAAACACATATTTTTTTAAAAATAATCAATATGACATTAAATTCGTTTTATCATACGAAGAAAAAAAAATTGCATAGACATTATTTTTTAGGAAAGCGTTTTTTCTTAATGTTTTACAATGTTGTTTCCTAGCACGCTGATATATTGTTAACATTGCATTCAGCAACTCAATACGTTCTCTGGATTTCTGTTTTAATATAAAAAATCAATTCAATACAATGAAACAATTTATTTAGCTCTTGACCGCGAAGACAATTATTTCGTACCGTCCAAAAATAGCCTACGTACAAAATATCGATTATTAATAAAAACTTGCAATGATTAAAATATATATGACTGCTAGAAATATTTATCGGATATTTAACAATCTACTTATGCCACAAAATCATTTCCTGTAATAAATAATGCAATTATGTTTTTAAAAATGTAAACTGTTAAATTATGGGAAGATACTGTTCATTTAAATTCCCCATAACAGAAAAAAATTAGAATAGTTTGGAATTAAAATTCAAAATTTTAATATTAAGTATTTTTCGTGTCAAATAATGCGATGATTTTTGAAGAAATATTCACCAGCTCAGACAATAGAGAATAGTCTAAATTATTATAATAGCAAAATTATTATCGAGGAAAAATATAATTTCGCAGTATCATCTGCGTATCCGTAACAACTGGAGAATAAGTCGTTGTTGCAGCTGTATATAACAGCATTCAATGGAAAATGCCTGGAGACATTTCCATCCTCTTGGTAAAGAAACTTAATCAAGAATTTGATCAGGAATCGTCATCGCGCCCACTGGGTGGAAACAAATTTAATCATTTCTCTATGATGTTTAATAGTCATATACAATTCAATATTTCTCTGTTAAAAATAAATAAATAATAGTTTTAATTAAGAAAACTAATACAACACGCTTTATTAGAAATAAATTTTAAAATGCAGAACTGTGTAATCATTAACGACCGAAATTATTATCGAATCCACAATTAAATGAATTGTGACATTCTGATGCCGTTTAAGTTCAAATTTAGCTCCGGACGGCGTGGGGTATAAGGGGCGAAACATAAAATGTTCAAAATGGCTTATATTAATGTCAAATTCATATTTTTCCAAGTAACTAAGTTGACTGGAGTCAGGTAGATTGGACAAATACTCGGCAACGCCCAGTAATCAAATAATGTGTAAGAAAATTGTTTATCTTGGTTTGTTCAGCCATTCATTAGTCGCGAACTCAATACTCGGTATGTTAACAAGGAATTAATAACACAACAAGCGACATAGCCTAATAAACGCATGTTTATTATTATTAGACGAGCATAAATGTGTGATTTTTCATTCACATAAACAAAAAATCACAAGGACATACAGAGACTTAGATCTGCTGAAATGAGATATCCTCGGTGGATATACACCACAAGATGATAAAAAAACCTAGATCAATTACTTAATTACTCACTGGCACTATCGAACCCGTAGGTTCATGGCCGCGCGGACATAAGCTCTCCATACATCCCTATCCTGAGCTAATGCTTTCCAATCGTTCCCTGTATAATCTACTTACCTCAAATCATAGTTAATGGTATTCTCACACCTCTTTCTTGGTCTACCAACTGGGCGTTTTCCCTCTGGCTTTGCTACAAGAAGCTTCCATGCAAGTCTTTCATTCCCCATACGTGCAACATGTCCTGCCCATCGCAGTCTACGAGACTTAACTGTTCTTATTATATCTGGCTTCCTATAAAGACCATGTAGTTCACTGTTATGCAGTCTTCTCCATTCACCTGTCTGTTCATCTCTCTTTGGTCCAAACATTTTCCTAAGTACTTTATTCTCAAATACTTGTAATCTCATTTCCTCCCTTAAAGTAAGAGTCATGTTTCGCATCCATATAATATAACTGGTAGAATAACAGTTTTATATATTTTCAGTTTAACGTTTTTTGAAAGGAGTTGGGACATCAAGAATCTCTGCAATGCATAATAGCACGCATTTCCAGAATGGAGCCTATGTTTAATTTCTTCGTGCATCTCATTCCTATTTGTGTAGTAGTAGTAGGACTTTATTAGACAAAAGTAAGATATTTACAATATTATTTACAAATATGGGTCGCACGGGCAGTAAGCCGTACGTGCTTTTGACAGTCCGTTACAATAAAGAAATAATTGCTACTAGTGCGAAGAAAAGTAAACAACAAAACAAAAAAAAAGCAATAACATTACAATTACATAAAGAAAACGCAATAATATTACAATTAAATAATAACACAATAGCATTATACACTAAAAAAAGCAATAACATTACAATTACAAAAAACACAGTAATATTACAATTAAATAATAACACAATAGCACTATACACTAAAAAAAACGTAACATTGCAATGACTTAAGAAAACATAGTAATATTACAATTAAATAATAACACAATAGCATTATACATTAATTAATTTATATATAATTATTAAGAATTAATGTTATTGCATTTTGATAACGTATATTTATTCATGAATGATTGTTGTTCTGATTTTCCGCGTTTTGTCCAGAAATTTACCCAAGTTTATCCAATTTTCTGGATTTACCAATAACTGCCAATCTTTCCCGATTTGAATTTAGAAATCTTTCCGGTAATAACTGACGTCTCCAATATTCTAAATCATTACATTGTCCTAATATATGTATCTCATCTTCAAATTTCCCGCACATTGGACACATTCGCATATCGTGCTCGTCGCTATTTTTTTGCAATTTCCATGCCCCTAGCCTAAACCAAGCAAGCCCTGATCTCTCTTTAAATCCTAGGTTGAGTATATACGATTCTTTTCCCCAGACGTGTTTTAGGTCTCTTTGTAAACACAGTGAGCGTTTTCCTGTACATTCGGCGAAAGTATCTTGTTGGTTTATATCTAAGTACCTCCTCCATAATTTTCTCCGCACGTTCTTGCGATTTTCAGTCCCTTTTTCCCATATCCAGCCCATCCCAATCTTTTGGAGTTCTCTCCTAACCTCGTCTGCCCAAAATTTAACATCTATGTTTTTAATTTGGTGGTCGTAACAAATTGCTCTAAGCATTGTTTGTTCACCTTGGATTACTCGCAACCAGTATTTGAGTACACTAATTTTACAGTTTATGTCGTCCTGGAATGACCCAAATTCATATAGAATTCCACAGTTAGAAACGGCCTTACTAAGTCCTGTAATATATTTTAGAAAATGCGTATATACCTTATTTAGTATTTCCGTTCTTTGGAAACCCCAAATCTCACTACTATAATGCATTACTGGCCTGACCATCGCTCCATACATTTTTTCTAATGTGCTGACTGGAATATCAGGCACTCGACCCAGAATGCCGAGTACACTGTTAAGTTGTCCCCTCCCTTTAAATAATGCTATATCAATATGTTTTTTCCACTTCCCGTTCATTTTCAACGTCGTACCTAGATATTCAAAATGTTTTCACGTTTTGAAGTACTTGATCTTTGTATTTCCATTCCTCTGCTCTACCATAAACCGTCCCATTTTTAAAGGTCATTGTTTTTGTCTTACTAACATTTACAGTCAATCCCCAATTCCTACAGTATATTTCCAGCAGGTCAAGACCTCTTTGCAATCCCTTGATTGTCTTGGAACAGATAATTAAATCATCTGCATACAACAGGACTGGGATTTTAACATTTCCTATCTCCGGAGCCTCAATTTCTCTTTCTAGCATTACGTCTACAATATCATCAACGAATAGATTAAATAGCATTGGTGATAAAATGCAACCTTGTCTCACTCCCCGATTGGCTTCACTGCTCTCTGTAATGTGCCCTTGGTCTACTTTTATACAAAATTTAACATATTTATAAATTTACATTAAGGCATGTATCATTTTATGAGACGATCCTTTCCGATTTAATTTTTCCCAAAGTGCGCTTCGGTCCACAGTATCAAATGCCATCTTAAAATCAATGAATGCACAAAATAATTTACCCCCCTTCATTTTCAGATTGTCATCACTTAATGTTCTCAGAACAAATACGTTGTCCACCGTGGAGTACTCTTCTCTAAAACCTGCCTGATATTATGAGAGCCTATAGTTCTCTTTAGCCCATTGTCTCATGCGTTCGTAAAGTACTTTACAATATATTTTTCCGAACACTGACAAGAGACAAATTCCCCTGTAACTTTCTGGTACCTGTGTCACAACTTTTCCTTTGTATAGTGGTTGGATGACACCTGTCGCCCAGGCTTCCGGATAATCTCCTCCATTTGTGATTATTGTTCCTAGGTATTTGAATTCAGCCACTTCCTCAAAATTTCCCTCATTTGTCATTAGCTGTCCATTATTTAATGAATTTCCGAATTATGTTTGTTCTAGCCTGAAACCCTTTCTTCTCTATACTAATTCCCTGATATAATTATCTAATGTTCCTATTTTGTGCGTTAATTTCAAGATCATTAATCTTCGCTCTCAAATATTCCCTCTATTTACTCTTTAGTAACTTGGTGGTTTCCCGTCTAATACTACCAATTGCTCTGGGCCAACAAATGGCCTGAATTCATATATGAACAATGATAATGATAATGAAAACAAAAAAAATAATGTTTAGCCTAATAATAGCAAAGAATATAATATTATGGTGTTTTCCCATTATCTAATTATTCCCTGTTGCAAAATCTGCCTGTGAAATAAACATTGAAGAATTACAGCCCCTTCATATAAACATTTAAATATTGTGCTTTTCGGCCTATGTGCATATATGTTACTCATGATTTTAAATACTAGATTGAAAATAAAAATCGGGCTAAGTACCAAAATCTATGTTATTAAAAATGGTCCTTACCATAGTTTTTGATAGGTCGGGCAGTGTTTGAGTTTAAGTTTGAACTGCTTGCAGACTGAGTATCACATGACAATAGCCCATATTTTAGCAATAAAATAGAAATAAATTGTTATGGCACTTAGCCCGATTTTTATTTTCAATATACAGTTTAAGTGATGGCTCTGTTTCACATTTCCACAGGCGTATTTTAATTCCATTTGTTATCATGAGCTAGCACATACGGCCAAAATCCCATTTATGCTGGGAATATGTTCTCTTAGCTAAAAGGGCTTCGTATTCTTACTGCGATTTTTTAATTCAAATATTGTGTTCAAAATTTACATTTATAAAAATAAGGTTTTCTTCACAAAAAATTTAATTTGCGAATCTAGTGCATGTTTTCATACTGAAATCTAAAATGCAGTCAGAATTTTTCCATCAGCCACAGTTTTTTTGTAACAGTTACTTTTTAAAATCTTATTTTAGCATTCAGTTTGACCTTCCATAGGAACCTTTACTCCATATTTAACGATTTTATTCAAGGAAATTGTATGTAATGTAATGTCAGAAGACATGACTGCTGAAGCTCATTCATGTTTTGACATGCTCAGACCTATTAATCTGTCATCCCACTATGTTCAAAATAATGGCCTAAACGTAAATCTCTTATCCGTGGCCAGAAAAAATGTGTCACATGTCCCTTTAGTGAATCCTGAAAAAAGTATCAATACTAGTAAAATTCATATCAAATTCCGTTGAGGTGAAGTCATTATGATGAAAGTTGAAAATTAAATTGTACCTGCTGGTAGGTGCCGTTGTCCTCAACTTTGTTAAAATATTGTACATAAAATTAACTGGAGCACTTTCGGAAGTTATCTTCCATCTTCTGCAGGTTGAGCTTCCGCTACTCGTTGTTGTGTACGGTGACGTATACTCCAACGAGTAGCGGAAACTCAACCTGCAGAAGATGGAAGATAACTTCCGAAAGCGCTCCAGTTAATTTTATGTACAATATTTTAGCAAAGTTGAGGACGACCGCACCTACTAACAGGTACAATTTAATTTTTAACTTTCATCATCTGAAAAAAATATATTTACCTCCATTGTATATTAAATTAGGAGTGAAGAACATTTTCGTCAAAGTTATGGATAAACTTCCTGAAGGACTCTTGTACTTGAAATCGAAAATTTTCTCTAAATCAATGAGGCTAAACTGAAAGAAGTAATTTTATAGGACCACAAATATGATCATTAATGGTTGATGAACATTCTGAGGACTTGAAAAAGCAGCCTGGCAGTCTTTCAAAAATATTTATGTTGCAATTTCCTTGGAAATCATAAAGCAGAAAAATATCGTGGCCTAGTGGCTGACCTTCTAGATTCTAATAAAGCAACATGTACCGGTATTTAAAAATTCACTTCTAGGACTCTCACAAGACTTCTTCCCGGAAATTCTTGGGGCTGTCAGCGATGGGCACGGTGAGCGTTATCATGAACAAATGTCTACAATGGAAAACAGGTACCAAGGCAAGTGGAGTTCTAAGAGCTGGTTAACTATTGTTGGACCAAGAAGAGAGATGTTCCAGATGCAAAATATGACCGAAAATCACTATTTACCACTTTCTAGGTAAGTCAAAATGTGTAGCATTATAAAAAATTCAAATGAACATCATACAAAACTCCTGTCTGATGGGGAAAAACTGAAATTATATTTGAATTCAGCATGAAAAATATTTCTCGAATCTATATATTTTATTAATGTGGAAGAAAAAAAGTTAATTTATGTAGACCAGTGTAATCAGAAAGAAATACAATTTTAGAAATTTATGATACTGTAATCAAAAGTGTGACAAATTATGTTCTCTGAAAAATTATTGTTAAATTTAATAATAGATTTCATCTGGAAGTACAGTTAGTTGAAGTTAGGTGAACTACGTATTATTGCACCAACTAACATTGTAATGTTTATTGCAGTTCAGCGTGCTTTATTTAATTACGGTTTAGAGACGCTCATCTTAGGACATATCGCTTCTTAACTCATCTGTCAATAAGCATTTCATGTTTCATGTATGTGCAAGTATTTATGTAGAATCTAGCTGATATTTATTTTCATTACAATACGAAATGACGATAATGAAATCAGTGATAGTAATAACAATTGATTGGCTCTATGTCCGTCGCCGTGGCGTAGTCGGTAGAGTCCCTACCTTCCACTCCGGCAACCCGGGTTCGATTCCTGGCGGGGTAGGGGATTTTAAATCTCCACCTTGGGTCTGGGTGTGTGTCTGCCCTTGTGTCTATGTGAGAATTAAAGAAAGTAAACAAACAGATAAAACAAAAAAGAAAAAGGTAAAAGTAGAAGGAAAAACTAGTATAAACGAAAAAAAAAGTGTTTACAATGATGAGAATAATGAAATTTCTCTTCGGTTAAAAATATTTTTAAAAAATTGGCCCAGATGTAAACAGTTGAGATTCGGTCCACCGCTATGGTATCGAGGTAGCGTGCTGCCTTGTCACGCAGCGGGCCCGGGTTCGATCCCCGATCGGGACATTTCCTGGTGAGGTTTTTATCGGGGTTTGCCTCACCTGTAAGACAAATGTCAGGAAACTTTAGGGCCCAAACGGCCCCCGAACATCATATGGCCATTGCAATCATCATCATTCATATTCATCTTAGATTAAGTTTAGGATTAAGGACTCTCCTGGTGCACCACTATCATCATCATCATCACCCATCATATAATCGGGGCAACATAACCCCGCCTTCCAGGCGCTCCAATCTCAGAAGTGGGTTACAATTACGCCATTGTCAGGAGAGAACACCAGAAATGTCCAAAAAAACTGGGGCATTAATAATAATAATAATAATAATAATAATAATAATAATAATAATAATAATAATAATAATAATAATAATAATAATAATAATAATAATAATAATAATAATAATAATAATAATAATTTGATAATTTGAGATTCGTATTAAGGAGATACGAAGTGTGAAACTTATTTTACGTGCGGTTTTCCTCAATTTACTGGGAAAATTCTGAATTTTACATTACCACTATGTCAATATCAATATTAAAATTACATCCAGGTGCATTCTGTCGTGCTAGTGGTATTTACAGAGGCGCATCAATCGTTCGGTTATTCGCGCCCACGGAATTATTTAATTTTCATAATCTCCCTAATTCATACAACATTTAACGAAAATATAGACATTTATATTGCTATTAGCGACTAAAAAAAAATAACATAACTATATCTGACTTTTCATCAGCTTTTATGTCATATATAAAAGTGAATGTTAGTTTGTTTGTTTGTTCGTACTTTATGCGCGGTCATACCGTTGATCCGATTGTGATGGGGCTTTTTGAAAAATGTTCAGGAGATTCCCGGGATGAACACAGACTATATGAGAGTTGTGATACTCAACTCCTACACCCTTAAAAATCGCCCTTTGTAGTGGAAAACGTGAAAAAGTAGCTCCTTGGACGCTAAAATGGCTTACGCTGCCTAAACCATAACAAATACACAAAATTAACGAAAATATAGACATTTATATTGCTATTAGTGATTCAAAACAGTTAACATAACTATATCTGACTTTTTATCAGCTTTTATATAAAAATGAATGTTTGTTTATTTGTTCGTACTTTATGCGCAGCCATACCGTTGATCCGATTGTGATGGGGAGTTTTACAAAATGTTCGGGAGATTCCCGGGATGAACATAGGCTATAAGAGAATTGTGATATTCAATTCCTACATCCTTAAAAATCGCCCTTTGTAGTAGAAAACGTGAAAAAAAGTAGCTCTTTGGACGCTTAAATGGCTTATACTGACTAAACCATAACAAATACACTAAATTAATGTACATAAAATTGAATATCTCAAAAAGCTGTACAAAAAAGTCCGCGACAGGCACATGTTATCTCTTACGGATAACTCACAATAACCATTTTTGTCTTTCATTGATGCCAAGAAGATCGAGATAAGTAGATTCCCGAGCAACACCGTGTAATCAGCACGGGGAATCTTAAAATAATTACGATATACATTTGTAATTATTTTTCGTTTTAGTTATTGAACTAATCATAAGAAGTATATTAATTTTCGTCTTTCAGGTCATTTATGTCGAGAAGATCGGGATGAGTGGATTCTCGGACCACGACGGGTAAACAGCACGAGGTATCTAAAAATATACATTTTTCCTTTCACTTATTTAACTAAACACAAAACACATTATTTTCGTATTACAACTCACTTATGCCAAGAAGATCGGGATAAGTAGATTCCCGAGCAGGACCGGGTAATCAGCACGGGGTATCTAAAAATATAAATTTAGAATTATTTTTCCTATTACTTCTTCAACTAATAATAATTTTCATTTTTTTTCCGCGTAGCAGCGCACGCCGGGTATCAGCTAGTGGTATATATAATTCGATAACCATGGGTTTATTAAGTTAAATATCTTTTTATGAAGTAGTTGTCTTGATGTTATTTCTGGTTCCTTTCCTGGCATTAGCTGAATTGTAACCAACTTCTTATGTTGGGACGCCTGGAAGGCGAAGATACGTTACCCTGATGATATGATAGGTGCGAAAGGAGATCTCTTAAACATAAACCGAACCTACATCCAAACCATGGGAGGCCGTAAGAATAATTCTCTTTAAGAAAATATTCTCTACTCTTACCGGGAGTCGAACCCGGGAGCCGACGAACTACAGTCGGAATCTCTGACCACAAGCCCATGAGGCAACCTTTATTAAAAAAAAATTAAGTTTTGGAGGGCAAAAATATTTGACCCATCTACACACTTTGTACTTACAATAAATATTTTTTAAATTACACTAATTCACTCTAACTCACTGAAACTATCAAAGTCGGAGGTTCATGCTGCGGGAATATAAGCTCTCCATATATCTCTATCCTGACCTAATGTTTTCCAATTATCCCTAGTATATGTAGTCTTATCCATTCAGACGATTTTAATTAAAACAACATATTTATTGAATGTACAATATATATGTTAGAAGGGTAAAATATTTTTGGCCTGCAAAACTTAATTATTTCTGAGGGCCAGGTTAATTTGGTTAATTTTTACCATTGGACTGAAAATCATGTCACATCGGTTCAACGCAGCTAAATTCAATAATCGTTAGCAAGTACAAGTTGCCATTGTTGATTTTATTTTATTTAACAGCTCTTTTACACGTTCCCCTGACTTAACACTACTATTTCTATCTGTCGGTGCACTTTAAAGATTCTGTTTTTGTATCTCCATTACCGTAAAATATGCAGGGCTACGAGTCTGTATCATCAACACCATTGCTGTAATCAATATATATATATATATATATATATATATATATATATATATATATATATGTGTAAAATGTAACGATTAAAATATTGGAGGCGTCAGTTATTACCGGAAAGATTTATAAATTCAAATCGTGAAAGATTGGCATGCTACGAGTTATAAGATGTTAATGATATAATTTTTACCTTGTAAGTCAGTCGTCCTCAATTAAATTATCAAACTTCTTCAAGTTATTCTAATATGGAGGCCTTTCGAAAACAATGTTTCATCTTCTGCGTTTTAACTGAAACCTACACAACGAGAACATAACCGCAGACATAAACCCGTTATACAACCTATATAACACCGTCAGTTCCAGTTAAAACGCAGAAGATGAAACATTGTTTTCGAAAGGCCTCCATATTAGAATAACTTGAAGAAGTTTAATACTTTAGTTGAGGACGACTGATTTACCAGGAAAAAATTATAACATCTTATTACATAACCCCAACGGTGCTTTAATGTGAATTTCAAAAGTGTTGAATGCTACGAGTTAATGGTAAATCAAAAAAAATGGATAAAGTTGGATAAATTTCCGAACAAAACGCGGAAAATAAGAACAACACTCATTCTCGAATAAATAAATATGTTAGCAAAATGTATCATCATTTGTTGTTAATAATTCTACATAACCCAATTAATGTATATATATATATATATATATATATATATATATATATATATATATATATATATACAATTGTATTATTATCTAATTGTAATATTATTGTTTTATTTTTTTGTTTACGTTATATTATTACCAAACATTACTTTATTCTATCGGACTGTCAACAGCACGTACGGCTTACTGCTCTTGCTACCAATATTTGTAAATAACATTGTATGCATCTTACTTTTAGTCTAATAAAGTCCTACTACTACTACTACTTCGCCGCGAGTGGGGCGAATTGTGTTTCCGCGTGTAAAATTCATGAAACATGGACGATCATTTAGAATCACCGTGTACTACTACTACTACTACTACTACTACTACTACTACTACTACTACTACTACTACTACTACTACTACTACTAATAATAATTATTATTATTGTTAATAATTCTACATAACCCAATTAATTATTATTATGTTTATTTTACCTAGCAGAGTTAAAGCCTTAAGACCTTGTCTACCATTCAACCAGGTTAGATAAAATTTACATTAATCAGACTTATATCTAAATTACAATAAACATAAATAGTATGTCTACAATATAATTATTATTTACAAACTATGTAGGGCCTACTCTACATTTAACGAATAAAATATAAAATGGACAAGAAAGAAAAAATGAAAATAACTACTGCTGACATAGAATAAATATAATTTTAGAGAAAAATTCAAAATTTAGCAACAAGTAACGATTAAAATTTGTATAACCCTGAGAAAAAAATGTCAAGTGTGCGGCAACCCTTGATATCTTAAGGGATGAGCGTACAGGAGCAGGCACAGAAACTACTGTTAAAAAAATAGAATAAGAAGAAGTGTTATCATACTCTAATACGTATTGTGACTGTTAAATCTTAGATTGAATGTGTACGTTAATTTAAGTTTAGCGGAGATGCTATTGTTTACGCGTCTTCGCCTTTTCTAAAGCAGAAGGGAATTCAAAATAAAGTAATTTTCTCTTTTTTTCTTCTATGTTTTTCACATTCGAATTCCCTCTGTTTATCTTTCTTTTCACTTGTTAACTTGTTTGCGTCAGACCGACCTTATTGTTTATCTATTTATGATAGCTGTCGGTCTGACTGCTTGCTTTTTGTTAGTAATTTACATACTCATAGTAACAGTACCGTCTCGACCAACCGGTAGTAAGGTCGAGCTTTCTCTACAGTTAAGTTTTGTCTCAACAGTATCGTCTCGGCCTTCAAGCTGTAGGGTCGAGCTCTCTCTGAAATCGAGTTCTGCTCCTTGCCGCGAGCAGACCGTCCTGCATCACCTAGTGAGCAGGCTATTTGTTTTGAGTTCTGCTAATCTTTCAGCAGACCGTCCTGCTTCATTTGAGCAGGTTATAATGTTACTTTGAAGTTTCAAGTTCTACATAGACGTTCGACGAGCTGTCAAGCAATCGCTACATTCTTCAAGTTGAGTCCTGTCCTCGCTACGAGCAGGTCGCTCCTGTTCTATTAGAGCAGGTTGCTTCATCGTTCTTCAAGATACTTTTAAACTGTATTACCTCAAGATAAAGTGTAGTTCTGCTAGTCTACTTGGCTTAGTGAACAATATACAAGTGAATACATTTATATTAAAAACAGCCACACATATTTCCGCTTTGCCTGAGCAAATTTGTTAATCACAGTGACCACTACTACAGGACATCGCATCCCAATAGCAATTGAACTGACCGGGAACAATTTTTAATGTGTTGAAATCCAACAGTGACATAGTGTCGAAATTGTGGGGAAAATCTAATAATATTTTGTAGCGTCAAATTTCTTCTGTCATTGTATATCTCTTTATCTTCCGCCCTAGTTTATCCTCTCCCTTTTTGAGTACTTCTACGTACCTCACGATCCTCCCGGGCCTTACGTGGCCATAACCCTACAGGAGATAATTTTTAACACTTAATTGTTCACGTAATTTTTTTAACTACACGAGGGCATGGTGGACTTCCCCGATTGAGTGCTCAGTTCATTAACTGGACCACCTCGGAGACAACACGAACTTAAAAAAAGAGTCATAATTCTCTCATACATTCATACGAAACAAGGCGAATATGATAGCATGACAATGGCGGCCAAATGATGTTCGGTACAATTTTGACCTTGACTTTTCTGGCATTGGTCTTATAAGTGAGAAAAAACGCCGAAATAAACATCACTCAAGTAATTCGTCTCGATCGAACCTGGGCCAGTGTGTAAAAGGAAACTACGTTACCCAGAGAACACAGCGGTGGACCATTTGTATTCTGAAAATTCGATAATTCATATATTTCTTTTTAAATTACAAGTAGATTAATTTTTGGCCTATTATATATTATATAATTAAAGCAAGCACACATTATTCGATAGGCCTTTATGCATTTTGTAATTTTATCTGTTGTTTTGTTTCTATTGTACAAGCTCACTGTACATTAATTGCATACAAATTGTATTTTCTTTTTAGTTTTTTTTTTATTTAGGAATATTCCACAATACAGTGTTTCTCCTTGAACTCAAAGTGATTTGTCGCCAGAGGTTCCATCTTCTTCACTCAAATCTCTGGTTTACATACTTCTCCTTACTCCATCTATCCAACATTCTCTACGCCTGCCTCTTACACTTCTTCCATTAGCTTTCCAATTAAGGATCTTCTCTGGCATTCTCTCTTCTTCCATTCTTATGAGGAGTCCATACCATTTCAAACGTATTTGTTCTATTTTTTCTAATGTGTTTTTTTCAACTTGCATAATTTCCCATATTGTGCTGTTTCTGACCTTATCCGTTGTTGAAATTCTTGTCGATCGCCTCCAAAAATCCATTTCTACTGCTAACAGCATGTTGGCTGTTTTTCTGCTTTTATTACACTGAGCAACAAAAAAAAAACTTTTTTTTTTGTCTCAGAAAGAAACATATGCGATTCTGATAGTATTTTTTCTCCTGAACTCAAATGTGATACTGGTTTTTCTCCATCACGCAAGGTTTCCGAGAGACAGGATTTTTTAAAAATTTGAAACACTTTAATATTTTCTACATTCGTAACTATACAATATTCGAACATTCGGACTCACCTAGAAAGTAAGAAATGACGATTTTCTGCTATATTTTGCCTGTGGAGCATCCCTCTTGATGGTCCAACAATAATCGGCCAGCATATTATGATTCCATTTGCCTTCATATCTCTTTTCCACAGCTGAAGTCTCCTGATGAAAGTGTTCCCCGTGCTCATCGCTCACTGCGCCAAGATTTTCCGGGAAGAAATCTAGGTTTATTAAAAAAATAATTTAAATCCATTAATTGACATTGAAATAAAAAACTGTGGGTGATGGAGAAATTTCAAATACATATTTGAAAACACGATAAGAAAAACTGCATTAAGTACAATATTGGTACTCATGAGACAAAAACCATGTTGACCAGTGTTGTTAACACCAACAGATAAAAGTTGTTCTTAAATAAAAGATTCTTAATAACCAAATGAACCAACAAATCTGATAACTTTATTTAACCAACTAGCTCAGGTTTTTCGTCTGAAAACCCCAACAAAGTGGATTGTTCATAATGCACCTGTGGTTCTTTCTCCGCTCAACGGATTCACTTCCAAGCATCACATTCTTGCCTTCTGAAATACAGACATGGTCACGAGTTTGGGCTCTTTACTTCTGAAGTACGAGAGCTTGGTGTTGTGCTCTCGTGGGTGTTGTTGTGAAGACGTATTGAGTTTAGGAACCGGTTAGTTGTTAACTGAGCTTCTTTTATTAAGCCAAAGGGGGGAAATCCGTGGTATTCAAGGTGCCCAGGTTCGATTCTAGGATACACTGTATCATGTTCTGGAGGGAAATCGTGTTCACTCAACTTTATTATTATAATGATATTGTGAATAGAAAAAATAATGTCTGAACCAGGAATCGAACCGTGGACCGCTAGTTCTCCGTATTAGTGTGCAGCCCACTACACCATTCTAGACTTGGCACAAACATTAACATTTCTTTCCACATATACAAATCTATAATTCTCATTTCGTCCACTGCCAGTTAGGTGTCACTACCATCGCCAACGGCCGGCTTAGTTTAGTAGTATCTATAATACTCAAATATAGATACTTCTAAACGAAGCCGGCCGTTGGTGATGGTAGTAACACCTACCTGGCAGCGGACGAAATGAGAATTATAGATTTGTATATGTGGAAAGAAATGTTCATGTTTGTGCCAAGTCTAGAATGGTGTAGTGGGCTGCACACTAGTACGGAGAACAAGAGGTCCACGATTCGATTCCTGGTTCAGATATTAAATTTTCTTTTCACAATATCATTATAATACTATTGGAACTGTGTTAAGATAACAGTACTGGAAAATGTTAAATAACACTCAACTTTGTGGATACAATTGAGTACGGTACATACTTTATATGAGAAGTGCTTGGTTAAGAAAATTGAAATTAAGTTTTAGAAATAATGACAAGCAGGACCGCCTGAGATCAAATATAGTTTGAAAAGAACATACAGTTTGATCTTTTATCATTAATTCTATATATCTACGTAGTGACCTAAATGACTACGACCGTCTTTGGCTCCCCTGACTGTTGTGTCGCAGATTTTTGTTATTTTTATTTTGAATGTACGCAATTATATATCGATATCTAACAGTTGAAAGGTTGGTCGACCCCGGGAACATTCCAACACGAGTCTCTAACATTTCGCATGGTTCAACTCGCTCGGCCTAGACTAGCAATGCTACTATTTTGATAGCACATTTGGATCGACCACTGAAATCATAATCCGGAAGAGTGAAGCTGTATTGTAGAGTTCTATTTACTGTCATTTTTAAACCAATATAAAGTTGTGGTATATTTTTTAAAAATCTAAATATATAGATTTATCACATATTATTTGCAGAAAGAGCTTGATTGGCGCCTTTGTTAGATGCTGACGGAAAATTACGCTTGGATAACAGTAAACAGAAACTTATCGCCTCACGAACGAGCTGTTCCTGGGAAAGAATTATATTGCAGCACTTCCTTTTGTCTCGCACAAGAGGTATTTTAGATTTTACAGTTGGCAGCGAACTGGAAATTTAATGCATTCTGTTGTGTATTGAAAATGGCTGCACACTTATACGCCACTTGAGATGTATAGTTGACTTGGGGAAGAGGTCAAGATCTCCATTTTTTCTAACCTCCTCGCTCCTCTCTACAGCACTTTAGCTCACAAATCTATTGCACAATTCTAGAAATTTCTTTTTCTGCAAACAGCTCTCATGCATTGTATGCCGAGAGAAAAAAAAGGGGAGGGGAGATATATTTCAACATTTGAAAAAAAAAACTTTTAAAAGAATTCTACCGCATGAACGAAAAGATGGGGAGAAAGAGGGGAAACGCACAAGTTATGCGTGATTCCTTACATACATGTCGTGAATTATTTAAAACAATAGTAGAAAAAGAAAGTCACTTAGAATTCTATTCCGTCTGAAACTCAGGCCAATGCATACTCGGATCATAACAAAGTCAACATTTTCTGTAAGAAACTTTTTCTGAGAAAAATGTACATTTGTGGTCCAAAAAATTATAATACATTGTGATTACATCTACCACAGGAAATGCATACTTAAAATATGCACACTTATATTACTTTCACCCTGTCTAATTTTAAGAGGTTATTGTACTTTATTGTGTTAATAAAATGTTATTCCTGCGGAAATGAAATAAACTTTACAAAAGTATCTTCAATCTGTCTTTTATAATGTCACAAAGTTTTATTATTTTCCCACAGAAGGCTGTGATGTACTTTAGTTTTAAAATGGCACCTGCTCATTAAAAGCGTACAATGCAGAGAGCTGTGATTGAATTCCTTTTTGCGGAGCAGATTTCGACGTTTTAAATAAGTCGTTTGAGTCGATCCCTCAATTGAATTCTTGTCTGGGAAACAGGCAGGCCACTCCAGTCTGGTGATCCTAGCACAATCATGAAACATGTTCACGAGAGCAGTGCAATGAGGCGGGAGGTATCATCCATCAAGGTGAAATTATCACCAGGATGCTGGCGATACGATACCACAATTGGTTGCAGAATGTCGTCCCTGTACGTAGAGATTTGAGCTTGCTCTGAACAAGCACAAGATGTGTACGATGACTCCATGTATTATCACCAAGAACAATACTCCACCTCCACCACCTTGTGGGACACATTGTTGGAGGCGATCAATGTCTCCAAACATGTTGCCTGCAATCATCAGGGTAGAGACTTAGCCGAATTTCGTCCGTAAACAACACTCTACACCAATCCTGGGACGTCCATGCAGCATCATTACTTGTCCAAGTGTAACGGTGTCCACGATGTTGGTGTGGTGCTCGCCATGGTCATCTGTATATAGATTCGCTTCATGAAAACTTCTCCTAAAAGATTGATGCGATATATGACTTCCTGAGGCCTCTTATAACGCCAAATTTAGTTATGGAGCACTGAACCCACGGTTCCTTCAAATCAACAGTAGGAGAATCGATAATCATTTGCAGTTGTCGACAGTGAACAGCCTGTGCTGTGAAAGTCCTCAGCACTATCTGTCAATGGGAACCGATTCCATGTCCGCATCACATCACTTTGACTGCGGTGCACACGTCGAGCAATTTTCCCGGTTTACAAACCTTTGTCTCGTAATATGATTATGCAGATCCAATAAACGGTCCAAAGTGTCCTTCGTGGCATTATGGATGTCACTTATATATTCCAAAGACGTCTCTAAAGTGTCCTTACTGGTTCTTTACTCTCAACTGAAATGCTGCAATCCATTAGAGTGTGGCGTTCTACCCATAGGTACAGCTCAAGTTAACTGTGGGAATGTTTTCAAACACTTTCAGAGGTTACCTTCCGATTTATGCAGAAACAGTCACAATAGAGTCACATCTTCAGGATATGTCGGTTGATGCAAAACTTTTGTTGATACATTTATATATATCATTGTATATACATATTTATGTGTGTCCATTAACAATGTAGTGGTCGCAGTTTTTGTTTCACCGAAACAAAATTTGGCATATAGTAATTAATTAAAAAAACTAAGTACCAGGAAAATATGACCATTTTGAGAGTTCTTCTTAAACGAAAATGTGAAAATCGCTCTGACGGTCGCAAGTTTCTATGTTTCGCAAAACAAAGCTAGGTGTATAGTATTAAAATAAATCTAGTAACGCATTCTAAAAAATCAGCGAAATCGGACCATTAGAATAGGGGTTTATCAGAAACCGTACATTAAAAACTGCCTTTTGCAACCGCCACATTTGGTTTGTAGCTATATATACCATAGAATTAATTAACTCTTAAATTGGAAATGTATTCTAAAAATAGAATAGTTTAATATTTTAATATATTTTATAAGTAATGAAAAAGTAATTCAGTAGATATTATTTAAATTTGTGTCTAGTTATACAAAAATATACAATAGTGACTCTTACGGTTATGCATGAATCTTTCCACTGCAGTTCGACACTTTTAATAAGCTGGTATCATAAATTGTATTTCTCCAATTTAACTAAATGAACATATGCTCCATAAACCAATAAAATAGGACCATAAATTCGACTTGCTGAGAAATTTGTTTACTTTACAGACCTTTAGACGTAAGTTACAATCGATTACAGATGTATGCGTATTGAGACTGTTATTTCTTAAATTAAAAATAATAACCAGTAGGACAATAGTCGACATACACTGAATAATGTGTGGCACTGGCTGACGCAAACCTGTAAGATCAAAGGAGATTGTAAACCGATAATTTTGAGATAGGGAACCAAAACAAATGGTC
This sequence comes from Diploptera punctata, assembly GCA_030220185.1. Classification (NCBI taxonomy): domain Eukaryota; kingdom Metazoa; phylum Arthropoda; class Insecta; order Blattodea; family Blaberidae; genus Diploptera; species Diploptera punctata. Next base: position 1,933,974 of record JASPKZ010009353.1, on the reverse strand, counting down.
GAAAATAGGTATTTGAAGCACTTCGAGAACTTGAGCTTATGATAGACTAGTCTCATCATAAGAATAATAGCAAGTTCAGTATTGTAGCACGGCGCTGAGAGAACTAAACCGTTCATAGAACAGATTTCAAGGTTCAATATAATTTGCTACCGCTGTGGTCTCGAGATAGCGTGCTGCCTTGTCACGCAGCGGGCCCGGGTTCGATCCCCGGTCGGGGCAGTTTTTCTGAGTGAGGTTTTTATCGGGGTTTTTCCTCACCTGTAAGACAAATGTCAGGAAAACTTTAAGGCCCAAACGGTCCCCGAAATCATATGGCCATCATCACCATCATCATCCTTATAATCATCATCATCATCATCATCATCATCAACATCCTTCACCGGTGTGGAAAGCAACGGGAAGCTACCACACCTACAATTCCCTAGTAAAGCTGCAAGCATAGCATGAAAATGCTATGATTGCAGTGAAGGACCTGCCTTCGGGCAGAATTACTAGGTATTACTAGGTATTACCGTTGTTTTCGCCCATAATAAATAGTAGGAGTGCTCCCTTGGTAATCTCTACGTGAACGAACCACTCTGTTTTTAATTCAAGAAATGTGGCCTTGAAATATGCATTTCCTATTATAGGTATTCTATAATAGAACAGATAGCACACTTTAACTATCTTGGTTCAGATATAACATATAGCTACGAATGGGATATACATAATAAATTAAACCGATATCAAATGATGTGTGACACCATAAGAAGAACCCTCCGAAAGACTCTGTGGCGAGTATTTTAAAACGAACCACGCTCTGCCCAACTATTTGTCGCGTATTATATTATTATTACCCCGCTCTGCTTTAACTATTAGTACGTAGAGAGAGATTACGATGCTGCTACCTTCCGGGATCGCTGGGTTATGGTAATGCTGTATTTTAGCAAAGTGCTCACGATATCTAATGAAGTTAATTACAAGAAAACAGCCTGCCTCGGGCCCATAGAAGGCGGCTAACCATTCATCTTTCTTTTCTAATCGAACATGCATATAAACATAAATACTGACTATAACTTGCATGGACTGAACTAACTTCGTTATAGGATAGAGAATGATAATAACTCTTAAATAATGACAAAGGGCGTAACATAAAAGATAAGCTTTTAATAAGAATATAAGTGTGGATTATATAAAAAGGCAAAATAATGAGTACATAACAAAAATTAATCTTTGATCCATCGATCAAGCACAAATAATAACCCAAAATATAATAGAACAATAACGTACCATTTAAACTATCACACACACACACATGTCTAAGTCTTATTGGAAATCCTTCTTCCATGTTTGCTTAGACAAAATCAACTCTAACCGTCCCTCGGTTACAATCCACTTGCTCATCTTCTTATTCACCATGTTATCCTCGCAAGTTCATGGTGCACTTGAGTTGGATTCACCCACTGAATCCCCTTTCTAAAGAACCAAACGCCACTTAGTGAGCCGATCGAATGATGAAGCCCGTTGAGATAACCGAGCATTTATCAGGTTCGCGAGTGGAAGGGATGTGCGCAGTAGAGATGCGCGAGGAAAGGGTAAAAAGGGAAGGGGTAACCACACGGAACACAGGAACATTGGCAAGCTTCACAAATGTTCTTCAGTAGGGAGGAGCGCACAGATGTATAACTGAACCGAAAAAAAAGGCACTTTCGGTTCAATAGCTCTCCATACACCCTCCGGGTATCAGAAAAGAGTCCATAGGCTTGACGTAATGTCCAAAGAAGCAATCCCACGTTGGGAGGGGAACATAAACACTATTGGATTCCAGCGGTAACTTCAAAGCAAATCTTCCATCGTCCCCAATATCACGATCACCACACCTGCTTTCATGTAGACTATTCCAGCGCTGAAAAATATACTCCAATTTGCTTCAGCCGCCATAGCACAACATTGCGGTGTTCCAGGTGAAGACTCGGGTGACGATAATCATCGGATTGCCGGATCGCAATCCCGTTCCACCGCTTTCAGGAATCCATAGTTCCAAAGCCACTATGTCGGTCAGCTGGGCACTCGGGGGTCGGCCGGATCCTCCAAGCGCTCGACTGCCGAACACTCCAGGCATACAGACTGTAGAACTGCCAATGCTTAAGGAAAGGTAACTGAAACAAAGAACAGGCGCAAACAGGAAAGCAGAACCATAGATATGTTAATTTAACATGTGTCATTATACAAAGTATCTAGCTTTAACATTCAGCTCTTTTCATTTATAACAAACATGCTTGAATTTACTCGATAGTATTACATATTTTGACCTGCCTAAGATGTTATTTTACAATGTGGTCATGGACGCTGACTAACTTCTACTCACTCTTTTCTAGAATTTAGTTTGCGTCACATTAGTAAGACCTGAACCACCTATACAGAAACTCATTCTAGTAACTCAAACATCGAAAAGAATGACACAATCAGCCCAAACACTTATATTCATCAGTATTATATTCCACTATCCCAAACGAGCATATATACATATATAAATAAACTACGTAAACTAAGATTGACATTCTCTAGACAGATGCCCATACCGCTGACATTTCCAACATTGAAGATTCTTTTTTGATTGCCAAGAAGGACGATTCGTCGAAGTATTAGATTTACTTAAATTGTCAGTTTTACTTCTTTCACTAAAGTCCCTCTGTCTTTCAGCAATTTCAAAATCCGCCACTTTCCTGGCTAAGAGACACATTTCGGCTACATTCTGAGGTTTAGTAGCAAAAATCAAATGCTGTCTAGTAGCCGGGGACATATTTTGCAGAATAAGATCCATTAACTTACGATCAGTCATATCCTTATGCTGTTCTGCCAAATAATCCTCTTGAGTTGCGTTATCTACAATGAACTTACGTTTTATTAATATTTGTTCAGGCTGGGAGAGAGAATTCATATGATCTTTAAGCCGCTGACGTAATATGTTTACATCACCTTCAACTTCTATACCTAGCAGGCTTAATTCACGAACGAGTTTATCTTTGGATATTATATCTACCCAGCTAGGCATGTTTACTAAGTATAATAGACACAAGATGTAAACAACTATAGGCAAACGTAGTATCACATGCATAAATCAGTCTCTGTTCTGGTATAAAGAAAGATGAGTTGATGTTTACGTAACATAAAACAAACACGTAAACTAATGCTTAATAACTTCAACTTAAATACAGCATATCTTTCAATATAAAAAACACAAAGCGAATGCCTTGCTACCATTTGGGCGCAATTAAACCCCAAAAAACCAAACCCTTAACCACGCTCTGAGAAACCATTTGTGGGGTTTTAGAGAACGAACCACGCTCTGCCAAACCATTTGTCGCGTATTATATTATTATTACCCCGCTCTGCTTTAACTATTAGTACGTAGAGAGAGATTACGATGCTGCTACCTTCCGGGATCGCTGGGTTATGGTAATGCTGTATTTTAGTAAAGTGTTCTAGATATCTAATGAAGTTATTTACAAGAAAACAGCCTGCCTCGGGCCCATAGAAGGCGGCTAACCATTCATCTTTCTTTCCTAATTGAACATGCATATAAATATAAATACTGACTATAACTTGCATGGATTGAACTAACTTCGTTATAGGATAGAGAATGATAATAACTCTTAAATAATGACAAAGGGCGTAACATAAAAGATAAGCTTTTAATAAGAATATAAGTGTGGATTATATAAAAGACAAAATAATGAGTACATAACAAAAATTAATCTTTGATCCATCGATCAAGCACAAATAATAACCAAAATATAATAGAACAATAACGTACCATTTAAACTATCACACACACACACATGTCTAAGTCTTATTGGAAATCCTTCTTCCATGTTGCTTAGACAAAATCAACTCTAACCGTCCCTCGGTTACAATCCACTTGCTCATCTTCTTATTCACCATGTTATCCTCGCAAGTTCATGGTGCACTTGAGTTGGATTCACCCACTGAATCCCCTTTCTAAAGAACCAAACGCCACTTAGTGAGCCGATCGAATGATGAAGTCCGTTGAGATAACCGAGCATTTATCAGGTTCGCGAGTGGAAGGGATGTGCGCAGTAGAGATGCGCGAGGAAAGGGTAAAAAGGGAAGGGGTAACCACACGGAACACAGGAACATTGGCAAGCTTCACAAATGTTCTTCAGTAGGGAGGAGCGCACAGATGTATAACTGAACCGAAAAAAAAGGCACTTTCGGTTCAACTCGAAGAGAAACTCAGCTCAGGTTTTATAAAATTATGACTGTTCCTTTTCTTTTATGTGGATCTGAATCTTGGGTACTTGCAAAAAAAGATATCTCACACACTGAACCCGCTGAAATGAAATTTTTAAGATTCGCGAAAGGATGTACACGCATGGATAGATTACACAATGAATCAATAAGAAATGAACTAGAGATATTTTCAATAGTCGATAAACTAGAGGAGCACAAATACCAATGGAAAGAACATTTAGTCAGAATGGACAATACAAGGTGAGCCCAAAAGATCAACACCTAAAACCCACATGGAAAAAGGTCTAAAGATCTTTGGGACGGCCAAGGAACGATGGACTTGAGACCGGAACAGGTCGCATTGACCTAATCCTGGAAAGGAAGAAGAAGATGAAGAAGAAGAAGGTATTCTATAAAATTATGCGTTTAAAGTCAAACTTTCATCTCCATAATTTTGACCTTAAAGATTTAAGAGACGTTATAATGATACAAGTGTTTTATATATTTTTTTCAAAATACTGAAAATACGCTCATTTATCATTTTGTGTTGCTTTTGTGAAAGGTCTCGTACAATTCATATTACATTAAACATAATCTCTGATACAAATAAATATTTATAGACTTCTTGATATTTTTTTCTCCAAAATATTGTTCCCTGATATTAAGGAAGGAATTTGTTTCCAAATACTTTCTGACTTGAACTACGAGTAATCTGTTCTTCGAAAACCATCTGATATTAAAATATCAAATTAAGTTAGATTAGCTTTTTTAAGGCTAATGCGAATTTTGTAAATAACAATTTCTCTAATTAACAGAATAATACAGCTGACCAATCTTTCGCCTAATGATTTTGTAAGAACCGATCGAGTAATAAGCAACATTGGTTTTGTCTAGATGACGCACGACGGTTGTGCACGCACGTGATTTCTAAAAGGTGTTTTCAGATGACACAGACATGTTACACATACCTGTCCATTTTATCTGGTTTGCACAAGCATGTAATTAATCACTGCATTCTATACTAAAGTCACTGGCGTGTTTACACATAGAACAGTTGTGTGTTTTTTTAGTGCTTAGCGGCTATGTAGACATGAAACGCATGTTCAGCACTTTTAAAAGTGTGTTCATGAGAGTCTGTAAAAAATACAATGCAGATAACTGAGGAAAACGTGAAACTGTTTCATGTTCCAGGAATAAGAAAAACATTCCAAACGAACGGCATATGTACTCAAGAAAAGGAATTTATATGCATACGGGATGTCCAATTTATATTGTGCACTTATAATAACTTTCCATGTTTACTCCGGTTGAACATTTTCTTTTTGGAAGAATTTTAGAACCAGGGTCTAACAGAAGATTAGAGGTTTGGTTTATCTGACTCTCTTCTCGTTCAAGATACAAGTAAAGTCATAATTCTTTCAAGTCGTGCTAAACAATTTATTCATTGTACCTTAATTACACTCTTTAGAAAAGTTAAAAATATATCAATGTCTTACTGTATTAACAAAAATCTTTTTTTTTACAAATGCCCCAGGTTGTCTTTCGACATTCCTGGTCTCTCCTGGCATGGCGTACTTGTAATCTACCTCTGAGGTTGGGGCCCCTGGAAGGCGGGGTTTTGTTGCCCCGATGATATAATGAGTGATGGTGATGATAGTGGTGCGCCAAGAGAGTCCCTAATCCTAAACTTAATCTAAGATGAATATGAATGATGATGATTGCGATGGCCATATGATTTCGGGGACCGTTTGGGCCTTAAAGTTTTCCTGACATTTGTCTTATAGGTGAGGAAAAACCCCGATAGAAACCTCACCCAGACAAACTGTCCCGACCGGTGATCGAACCCGGGCCCGCTGCGTAACAAGGCACCACGCTACCTGGAGACCACAGCGGTGGACACAAAAAAATAAATAAATTAGAGGTTTTAAAAGTAGTACATAGTTTCATAGGTTCCTAATTTATGAAACTGACGCTATCACAACACAAAATACAACTTGGTTAAGTCGGAATACATGTTCTGCAAGGAGGTCACGGCTAGTTAAGATTATAACGCTGCAACTGATTTGTTCCTTGACTTTTCTGGTACAACGTGGTGTGTTGCAAGAATCTACAAAAAAAAACATACTTCCAAATTAATAATTATTCTAAAATGAGTAGGAAATCTTGTTCGGAGTATTACTACAAATTACGAACCGTGAATGATACAGTGCGTAATATGTAAAATAAAATGTCACATTATTCAAAAGCAAATTTGTCATAACGGTTTCTAAATGTACCAGATTTTCCAATGACGTAATTAATAATATATATTTTGCAGCCAATGATCATGTAGAAAGAATTATTTTCATGTCTTACAAAAGTCTATTATCGATGTTCCCATATTTTTATACTGTAACAGGTGATATCGGTCGCAGTGTGACCCACATAATTTGCACTTGCATTTTTCTTCTGGGTTATGGCGCTTCACTGTTGTGCATATCCTGTGGAGGAAACCATGGACCGCGACTCTTGTCGCGGTGTGTCTGAGGTCGTATCTGGCTGCTGTCCATTCTCTGTAGATCACCGCATCCGTTGCGTAGAACTCAGGCCATATCTGTTCTCTCTTCTCGTTGAGTTCGTAATTTAATATTCATACAAATACGAGAACTGAAACCTAAATATTCTTCTTCTTTTTCTACTTCTTGAAATTAGGCCTTCTGACCTGTTTTCAAATCAAGTGGGATTTAATGAATCTTCCCATCTAGTAAATGGGCGTCCAACACTTCTATATCCTATTGGTTTGTACTTTAGTAACATCTGGGGGATTCTATGTGTAGGCATTCTTTTAACGGTTCATACCAGTTGTTTCTCATATCGTCAATTGTTAAATTAAAAACTTTTAAATATTTTATAATATCTCCATTTATTTTTCTGTCCGAAATTGTCACACCTGCTACTGAACGTAAGAACTTCATTTTTGCAGTTTCTATTTTTCTTCTGTCTGAACGGTTAAGAGTCCAATTTTTACAATTTTAGAATGTGTGGCACTATAAAACGAACACTGAAAAATAAAACGTTGAGGAGTACACCTAAATATTTAGCAACACAATACATGGGTTTAGAGTCACAAAAGATGTTTCACATCAACAAACAATCCATGAGAAACCGCAATTTTGCCGGCTGAATAATTCCACAAGTCTGTATTATGCGTTGCTTGATGTCTCTTGGTGTTTTGGAAATGACGATGCTCTTTAGAGTTCCCCAAAGGAAAAAGTCGAGGCGAGAGGTCCCAATATCGTGCAATCCACTATTGTGGTAAAGAATGGCCTGCATACCGATCAGGATTTTTTTTTTGTAGAAAACTGCAGGCACTCGGAGGTCACTGTGTTGTAGAATACAACATTTATATTCTACCCCTCAAGTTTATACTTTCAACAAATCAAAAAAAAAGATCGTCGTAGATATCTTCTGTATTAAGAACCATTTCAAGTGCCATCGATGAAGAATATTTTAAAGTATAAAATATTTACCTGATATCTGAGTCGTCCTCAACTTTAAAAAACCTGTAAAATGTGAAGTTATTTCGGAGCATATCCTCCATCCTCAGCATGTAAATTGGTACTAATTGTCCATAGTAAGAATCTTGTAGAGACGGTTGATGTCACTGGGTGTGTTCTCGTTAAGTAAGCGAGTGTTCCTGGCCTCTTCCAATATCTCGATCTCTTCGAGAACATTTATATTCAAGTTGTTTTATTTATGAATAATGGATGATATGTTCTCGATAGTATTAAATTGATGACATGTTTTGCAAACCTGGATTTATCCTCATTAAGTCCGTAAGATGCTCATTCAATCGTGTATTGAAATTTCTGGTTGTTCTACCAATATAAATTTTTTCACAGCTGTTGCACTTTAGTATGTAAACACTCTTTTTTTTATAAATGTCTGTTTCATCTATTTTACTTGAGATTAACTTATTTAATTTGTTGTTTGTTCTATATATATATATATATATATATATATATATATATATATATATATATATACATACATATATACATACATATATATATATATATATATATATATATATACATACATTTATCACGTTTATTAATGATTTTGTCAGTTCCCTATTAGGTTCGTCTTCCGGGCATATAGGCCGTGGTCCAGTCGTTCTTCTACTCGACGTTTCGTCTACTGCTGCGGTAGACATCTTCAGGAGATACTGCGTGCTCTCTGTGAACTCCTCAACAGTCGGCTGCAGACTGTTGAGGAGTTCACAGAGAGCACGCAGTATCTCCTGAAGATGTCTACAGCAGCAGTAGACGAAACGTCGAGTAGAAGAACGACTGGACCACGGCCTATATGCCCGGAAGACGAACCTAATAGGGTTCAAGACGCTGGCCGTGAAAGCCTACAGTTATACGATTTTGTCAGTGTTTGTTCTACATGCAATAGTGGATTAAAGATTACGAGTATTCGAAAATAACGAATAAAGGACTTTTTGAGATGATCACATAGGTGAATGAATGGAGAATATTACTTAAAGGTGAGCTGGATGATTTGAATGTATTAAGAACAATTAGGGCCTAAGTATCGTATATTGCGTTGGGCTGGACATATGGGACGTATTGGGAATGAGAGAGAAGCATGGAAGCTTCCTGCAGGAAATCCAGGGGAAAGTGTCCAATAGGAAGGCCAAGAACGAGGTGGAAGAACAATATTAACCACAATTTCAGAGAAATGAATTACATATGGAATTATTGGAACACGTCATTTCAAGATACGTATGTACGGACAGCTTATGTCCGCGCTGCCACGGATCTCCTGTGCTGACAATTAGTTACGATTATCAAGTATTAGAGAGTGAATGCCATTAAGGATGATGTTGAAGGAAATTGACGATGGAAGGCAGTGGGTGGTTGTTGTACCGAGAACCAAGTTTTACTTTGGATTCTAGATCTCAGGAGAGTATATTTATTATAACAATACTTATATATAAGGTGTAACACATTAGTTTCTCCTAGATTGCCAAGTGTAATATTGTAATGTGATTGTATGGTTAACTAGGAAAGTCTGCCTTGTAATGTTATTCACAATTAATTTTTACCAGGTTCTTATTTGTGGATTATTTATGGTAATTACTTCCTGGCAAGGAGAAAGTCTTTCTGCAGATTAAACAAAACACAAGCTATTTACATGGCGAGGGAGATTAACTCGAGAAATTGGCTCGAACCTCTGCTTTGCTACACAATCCACAGGAAATTTCATCCACTTCCACTCCAAGCTAACTTCGCTTATAAGTTTCATAATACGGAACTTAAAGGACAGGTATGAAAACTTGGTCTCACCTCAAGATTGCTTTAATAATACTAGAAAGCTATAAAACTAAAATACTTTAAAATAAATTAATTTTCTTGGTGAATAATTTAAACTGGAAATAAAAACGTATATATAAATAGAGGACAGACTGAATTTATTAAATGCCATTTTGTGGTAAGATGAATTTTATTGTAATGAAAAAACTTTTGTCTTTATATGTCATCATCATCATCATCATCATCATCCATGTAAGTATTAGGCGTGTGGCCTGTTACGGTCTCAAAGAGGAATTTTCCATCCAGCGCTTTTTTGGACGTCCCGGCGATCTTTTGGGGCAGTAACGAAGCATGGCTTTTGGAATTCTATGAGACGGCATTCGTTGAAGATGGGCTTTCCAGTTGTTCTGGTAGCTTTGTATATGGTGAAGAATGGGTTCTACATCCAACTCTTCCATAATTTCCTCACTTCTTTTATGGTCCCACTTTGTATAGCCTGCTTTACGGCGCATAAATCACATCTCATTTGCTGTTATTCGGCTTTCGTCTCTTCTTCGTATTTTCCAGTCTTTATGATGTAACAGATTAAATACAGAGTGATCTGCTATCTAGTAATGAGTTTTAATATTATTAGCTTATTTGTATTTATAGATCGTAAGAATTATTCAGGAGAAAACATTATATAATAAGATACACAAAACAGAGATTAGGGACAAATGTCATATTGAAGACATAACCAAATTTATTATAGATAGACGAAAATGTTGGAAAGGTCATATAGAAAGAATGGAAGACAACGGACTTACAAAAAAGAGCTAAATAAGATAGACCGAAGGACGCGAGAAGAACATGAAGAAAACCAGCCAAGAGATGGATAAACAGTGAATGCACATCCAAAACGTCTTCCACCGAGGTGTGATTTTGGAAACAATCAGGATGAAAATCCTACAAATTATGATAAATCTTCTTCTTCTAAATCTTCTTCTTCTTCTTCTTCTGATTAATGAAATTAGGTCTTTTGACCTGTTTTCACATCAAGTGGGATTTAATGAGTCTTCTCATCTAGTAAATGGGCGTCCAACACTTCTATGTCCTAGTTTGTACTTTAATAACAGCTGAGGGACTCTATTTGTAGGCATTCTTTTAACATGTTCATAGCAGTTGTTTGTCATGTTGTCAATTCTATTTGTTAAATTAAAAATATTCAAGTTTTTCCTAATATCTTCATTTCTTTTTCTGTCCAAACTTGTCACACCTGCTACTGAACGTAAGAATTTCATTTCTGCAGCTTCTATTTTTCTTCTATCTGAACGGTTAAGGGTTCAATTTTCATTCGCATATGTTAAAGATAGGCACGGCTATAATTTTATAAAATTTTAATTTGTGCTCCTCAAAGTTTTATTTTTCAGTGTCCGTTTTATAGTGCCACACATTCTATAAAACTTATTTAATTTAACAGTTTTTTTTGTCTAATGCCACCAGGTTATCTTTTATAACATTCTGGCTTTCTCCCCTGGCATTGGCGGAATTGTAATCCATTTCTTGGATTGGGGTGCCTGTAAGACGGAATTACGTTACCACGATGATATGATGCACGATAAATGCTAATGAAGCGCCAGGAGAGTTTTTAACCTGAACTTAACCTAAATTCCAGACCATGGGAGACCACAGGAATAATTCCCTTAATTTAATAGTAATATCTTCCTTCTGGCAGTAGGGCAATGATACATTGCACCCGTTTTATTGTACTGCTGATCTGTACTTATAATTCTTATGGAACGAAAAGACACCATACAACTTAATGGTTTTTATCAGTTCCATCGAATAACACTGGTCAATATGATTTTTGTCTCATTAGTACCTATAGTTGTACTTAATGCAGTTTTTTATCGTGTTTTTAAATAGGCCTATGTATTCATAATTTCTCTATCACCCACAGTTTTTTTTATTTCAGTTTCAATTAATGGATTTAAATAATTATTTTTAATAACAGTTTTTTCGTCCATTTGTCCATTGTAAAATAAAACCAAATGAGCTAACTCAAATGATTTCAGCTATAGAAAACAGATATCAAGGCAAATGGAATCCTAATATGCTGGCCGATTATTATTGGACCACCAAGAGAGATGTTCCACAGGCGAAATATGGCAGAAAATCGTCATTTCTTACTTTCTAGGTGAGTACGAATGTTCGAATAAAGTGTAGTTACGAATGTAGAAAATATTAAAGTGTTTGAAATTATAAATGTATGTCTCTCGGAAACCTTGCGTGATGGAGGAAAACCGATATGATATTTGAATTCAGGAGAAAAATAAACTATCAGAATCACATATTTTCTTTTTGAGACAAAAAAAGAAACGTTTATTTTTTGTCGCTCAGTGTAATTAGCACTTTATTAGACTAAAAGTAAGATACATACAATGTTATTTACAAATATGGGTCTCACGCGCATAAGCCGTACGTGCTGTTGACAGTCCGTTACAATAAAATAATGTCTGGTAATAATATAAAGTAAGAAAAAACACAATAGAAAACAATAAGATTACCTTACACATTATTTAGTTTACATAAAGTTATTAAGCATTAATAATATTACACCATTATTTATTCACAAATGAGTGTTGTTCTTATTTTCCGCGTTTTATCCAGAAATGTACCTCTCCAAAACTCCAAGCGCGACAGGCCTAGAAGGCCCTTGGCTGACCATCCGGCTGCTGGCCTCACATCCACATGTACTAATCACAGAGGTAGACGATCATCTAGCCAGTGTAGGGGTGACATGTGGTCAGCATGTCGGATCCCCCAGCCGTTATAGCTGATATTCTCAACCTGGAATCGCTACTTATTGTAGCTACCCAAATGCCTCACGATACTAGGTAAGCATCGGTCCCATACTGGCCGAAATTCCATGAGCAAAATGTCTTCCCCATGGAGACCCGAACCAGCGCAAGTCCCGTAGCTCTGCGCCAAGGCTTCTTGCCTTAACCACTCGGCTACGACGCGGGACAGAAATGTACCAATGATTATAAAATGTTCTGGGTTTACCATTAACTCGTAGCATGCCAATCTTTCACGATTTAAATTTATAAATATTTCCGGTAACAACTAACGCCTTCAATATTCTAAATCGTTTTATTTTCCTAATATACATAATTCGTCTTCAAAGCTCCCGCACATTGGACATATTCGCATATCGTGACCGTCGTTAATTTTTGGAAATTTCCAACCTAAACCAAGCAAGCCCTGATCTCTCACGAATAATTAAAATATAAATCATAATGCCACTTTCTTATGGTCAATACACGACAGCAATTTAATCAATTGAATTGGAATGTGTTTTTTATGCAATGCCCCACGTTATTTCGACATTTTTTATTTTTCTCTCCTGGAATTGGCGTAATTGTAACCCACTTCTGAGGTTGGGGCTGCTGAAAGGCGGAGTTACCTTACTCCGATGATATGATGGGTAATGATGATGATAGTGGTGCGCCAAGACTCCTTAATCCTGAACTTAATCTAAGGCGAATATGGATGGTGATGATTATGATGGCCATGTGGTGTTCGGGGATCTTAGAGTTTCCTGACATTTGTCTTACAGGTGAGGAAAAAGCCCGAAAATAAACCTTATCCAGGAAACCGAGGATCGAAACCGGGCCCACTCCGTGACAAGGCAGCACGCTAACTCGAGACCACAGGAGGCAATATAATCAGTTAAACAAACACATAAAAGACTTTTTGATGAAAAAACTAATAAAAATTTGCCTGATTCATCTCATTTAAGTTCATTATCCTTCTGCAATAACTGTTTTAATACATTGCATTGGGGGCTTGACGATTGCGGGTTCTCAAACTATTTAACACTAGGGTACTGTATTCTAAAGTTGCGTATAATATGATGCTCCACCTTGAAGCCATATAAAGATGAATCTTTTTATATCTCCTCGTTGAGATGCACCACGTTGTAGGTGTTATATAAGGGAGGAAATTTGTTTTTCCTTGTAGTAGGTTATCGTTGTAGGAAGTCCTGAGTTTGACTCCGACTTTGCCACGGCTTTAAACTCCGGTCAGGGGAACACAGGGAATAATGAAAAATAGTTGTAGGAAGCCAGATATAATAAGAACACTCAAGTCTCGTAGACTGCGATGGGCAGGACATGTTGCACGTATGGGGAATGAAAGAATTGCATGGAGGCTTCTTGTAGGAAATCCAAAGGGAAAACGCCCAGTTGGTAGACCAAGAATGAGGTTGGGAGAATAACATTAACTATGATTTGAGGGAAGTAGATTATACAGGGAATGATTGGAAAACATTAGCTCAGGATAGGGATGTATGGAGAGCTTATGTCCGCGCGGTCATGAACCTACGGGTTCGATAGTGCCAGTGAGTAAGTAAGTAAGTAAGGGTTTCACCTTAAAATACACAACACAGAAATTAGGGACAAATGTCATATTCAAGACATAACCAAATTTATTATAGAACGAGAATATTGGAAGGACCATATAGAAAAAATGGAAGAAAACCGATTGCAAAAAGAGCTAAAGAAGATAGACCAATGGAGGGAGTAGAACAAGAGGAAGACCAGCCAAGAAATGGATAGACAGTGAATGCACATCCAATACGTCTTCCTTCGTGGAGTGATTTTGGAAATAAACAGGACGAAAATCCTACAAATTATGTTTAAGAAGAAGAAGACCTTAAATCAAAAGTCACTTACTAGCTTTGAATAAAGCCTGTGGATTTTATTCATAAATATCAGTTCCTTCGACTATAAATGAAACTTGTAGAAAGACTTTTAATCCGTTAATTACTAGAATGACCACTATTGGTCACTATTAAAACCGTCATTTTGAAGACTGTCATATATAAAAGGCCCAAAATTATTTATATTTCAAGCTGAAATTAACAGCATATAAGTTTAACTGCACTCGTAGTCATACGATGCACTATTTATATTATTTTAAATGAAATGAAAGGTAATTTCTACAAAATCATGGGCAACCGTTTCTATGTAGGTCTAACCTCCGTTAATGTTACTAGTAGACTCTCTAGATTGGGAAATATCTCCCACAATTTTTTCTTTCAAATTTTGACATTTAAATCTGATTGGTCAACATAACCAGGATTATGAGTATTATTGGCTGACTCATATCCGAGTTAGCCAATCTCTTTTTTAAATATAAAAAAAAAGTCAGTTGATATTTCGAAGATCCATTCAAATTCATAACTGATTCCATAAATTCTTAGAACCATAAAATTATTCTCAACTATTAAATTATTCAGCTACCAATTTTTATATGAAATTCTCAATATTCATACTAATAATATATCGGCTGATTTCCATTGAATATTAAATATTAAAATTATATATATTACATAAATAAAAATAATAATTATTATTATTACTATTATTACTATTATTATTATTATTACTATTATTATGTCTGGGTAAATATCAGGATTTAATTAGTATTTACTTAATAAATGTTTTACGACGACGAAGATGATGATTAAATAGTAGAACACAATGTGATGGCTTGCGTTTCAGTACTTTTTTTTATTTCATCCTATTTATAATCGCTTTAACGTCATGGTCACATCGTGTCTTTTAGTTGCAAACTTTAGTCACTATATTTCTCTGTATTGCGTGTTTTTAAACAAAGATATTGACTACTTAACTCGTAGACCGATAATTTTGCCTCTTCTTGTTCGTAATGAGATATATCTCCGCAAAGTAACTTCTTTGCAAGGATATCGATTGAGCAATGTATGATCCGTATGGTATAGCATGGAAATCCAAAAGAAAACAACTTAAAAAAAAGTTAGTTCTGTTGCTCTAAAAAATGTATTAAATGTTGTACAATGAATCTGCATTACTGTTAATAGTTATTTGTCATACAATCAGCTGTCGTTGATTTTTCCCCAAGCACAAAGAGATTTAACAGTAAATATGTGCTATTTATAACTATCCAGCCGGCTTAGAAATCGCCCGGAAGTAAGATCGGAATACATAAGCTCACATTTGGTAGATATCAAACATTGTAATTATTTTTAGCTTCTGACGTTGTATTATTCTCTACATAGTCACTCCAAATTCAATGCTGAGTTTTTCATTAGACAAAATCACTCGCGACTTTGTGCTCGTGATTTTTTCTAAAAACACAACCTTCTTGTTAGATTACTATTGATATTGATGGTGGTGAGGTGGTGTTTGGAAACTACTTGAGTCTTTAATTTCTTGACATACATTTTAGATATGACGAAAAACCCTGACAAAATCCTCACACATGTAACTGGAATTCGAACATGGACTCGCTGTGTCAGAGGCTACGAAGTTACGGTTAGAACAATGCAGTGAAGGTTTGAATCTTGTGGGCTGGCATTTTTTAATTCCAGAATTAAACACTGTACTATAAGGAACTGAGTGCTATGTATTGCATTATGGACACTGTTACGTACATTTCTGAATCAATATTCTTCTTCCTTACACGACCAATATTATTGGTATTTCCTCTAGAATTCACCAAGCCTCGAACAGTGAGTATTGGAAATGGATCTTCGCCAAAAGAGTGTATCACTATAATTCTATGTTTAGGAATACGATAGAGACTTAACTCTGAGTGCTATATTACGAACAAGTTATACATATGTAAGCATTTTCATACGAAATACAAGATCAACGGAAAGTGGTGATCATAAACATTATTTCCGCGCGAACGAAATAACGTTTAGTCATCTACATATTTTTTTTAAAAAAGAGGTCTACTTAAAATACTTGAACAACAAGAATGACCAAAATAAAATAGAATATAATAGAACAAGATCATCAATAAAAAATATACCAGAAAACTAAATAGAGAACATTGGGATAGATACGTAGCAGAAATCGAACACAATTTACACGGAAGAAAAGACAAAGTATATAAATTTATAAGAAACCTTAATTCTGAAGTAAAAGATAATACAAATCTGCTAACTATACAAGATATAAAACTGGAAAATTATTATAAAGAACTTATGAACGGACAAGCAAAATAAAGAAGAAATAATAGAAAGAAACAAACAAACAATATGCAGAAGTAGCCGTAACGTAGTGGTTAAGGCACTGAGCTACAAGCCGGAGGGTCGAGGGTTCAAGTCCCGTTGGGGTCAGGATTTTTAAACTGACCCAAACCCTCTGGCGGCACTATGGCCCTGGGGTCGACTCAGCCTCTAACGGAAATGAGTACCAGACGCTTGTTCTGGGGGTAAAGGCGGCCGTCACGCAGGGCTGACAACCCTGCTGACAAAGTGCCGATTGTCTAGAAAAAGTGGGAGCCTTAACATCCTACTACCCCAAGGGCCTCCGGGCCTGTTGTGGGATCACTTTACTTTTTAGATGAATTAGAAATGCAAGAAATGAAGAAAACATTAAAAATAATGTAAAAATAATAAAGCATGCGGAATAGGCAATATAAAAACAGAATTACTAAAAAATGCCCCAAGGAATTTCCAAGAAAGATTATTAAAATTCTATAACAAGTGCTGGAAACAAAATACAATACCAAAAGAATGGAAAATTGGAAAAAAAATAGTATTAGTTTTTAAAAAAGGCAATAAAACAAAACCAGGAAACTACACAGGAATAAGCTTACTGTGTGCAGCATACTAGATATATGCAAAAAACGACAAAACCAAAGATTAGCAACTATAGTAGACGCAATAATATCAGAAGAGCAGACAGGTTTTTAAGAATGGAAGAAGCTGCACAGACAACGTATTCATTTTGAAAAAAATAATAGAGAAGCGAAGAGAATTCAACCTAGAAACGCACACCCTCTTTATATATTATAAGAAAGCTTTTGATAAAGTATCTAGACCAAAATTATAGAGCATACGAAATGAAAAGGGAATTCCGCTACACTTGATAGCAGTAATTAAAGAACTGTATAAAAAAAAACAAAAGTGAATAAAAGGAAACCAATAAATATAACAGGAGGAGTTAGACAAGGTTGTCCATTATCAACCAATCTTTTTAACGTTTATTTTGACGACGTGATAAGATCATTAAAACAAAAACTGGGAGTATTAACTTAGATAGAACAAATTTAATAATAAAAACATTAGCTTTGCAGATGACCAGATTTTTAATAGCAAAATCAGAAGACGAATTACAAAGAATGCTATATAGACTAAACAAAAATAAAAAAAATATAACATGGAAATATCATCACAAAAATAAAAAACAATGGCATTCAAGGGCACTCAACCAGTTCGGACAAAGATATTGTTAGAAAATAACCCAATGGAACAAGTGGTAAGATATAACTTCCTAGGTTGCAAAATAACGGAAACAGATATAAATAAGAAACTAAATAAGTTTAATTATATAACGGGAACACTAAAAAGAAAAATAAAGCCAGAAAAACTCTACTTTAATTATATAACGGGAACACTAAAAAGAAAAATAAAGCCAGAAAAACTCTACAATGAAATTATACAAGACAATGGGAGTTCCTGTTATTACTTACGGATCCGAAAGATGGACAGTGACAACACAACACTCTGCCAGAATCCAAGCTGCTGAAATGAAATTCCTCAGACCAATAGCAGGATATCCATCCATAGTAATTCTGCCCGAAGGCAGGACCTTCACTGGAATCATAGCATTTTCATGCTATGCTTTGCAGCTTTACTAGGGAATTGTGTAAGTGTGATAGCTTCCCGTTGCCTTCCACACCGGTGAAGGATGATAATGGTGATAATGATGGCCATATGATTTCGGGGACCGTTTGGGCCCTGAAGTTTTCCTGACATTTGTCTTACAGGTGAGGAAAAAACCCCGATAAAAACCTCACCCAGAAAAACTGCCCCGACCGGGGATCGAACCGGAGGCCCGATGCGTGACAAGGCAGCCCGCTACCTAGAGACCACAGCGGTGTACATCAGGATATCAAAGGAGGAGGAAAAAAAAAAAAAAAAAGAAATAAGACATCAACTAAAAGTTAGTAGGAATTACAACACATCCAACTAGCTGTATAATTATCCGATACAAAAACTGCGAAATAACACTTCCTAGCAAGATTTAGTACTCAGAACATGATACCCAAAGCAGCATACAACTATTTGCCAGAAGAAGGAAGTTTAGGAAGACCAAAGAAAAGACGAAAAGAACAGTAAATTTGGTGGCGGGGAACAGGTCTAACCAAATGAGATAAACCGTGAAGTAGAAGAAGAAGAATGACGACGAAAAGGATTTTCCGGAGTTGTTTACTAAAAAAACAATTAATAACCTATAATGTTGGTTATAAATAAGGAGCTTGTAGTATTACATTTTTTCTCCACGCGGCTGCATGCTTATCACGCACCAATTGACACCCTATCTATTTGGCAATCAAATTCGGCATTTATCAAGGTGCAGTGAATAAACAAATTAACATAACCACACACTTCTGATTTGTTTTCAAACATTGGCGTTTACATTAAATATACAAATATTTTAAAATACAGGTAACTATATTTAAATAATGGTTTTTGAGTAAACAGCTTAATTTTATTCGTTAAATAGTCCTAACAAATGATACTCTTGATTTCTAAATCCTCTAGATAAATTCACTCGTGATTTTATCGATTATTTGGAAATCACTCCTGACTCCTTTTTAACATTTTGAATAGGCCAGAGCATTATTTTGCAGTGACTAATTCTAAGAAATACGGCTACCAGATTATATATATAGTGCACGAATGTAAACAAATACTGCTTGCAGGATGTAATAGAAAAACATTCATAGTAATTGATTATACCACAATAAAAAGAAACCACTGTTTGCACTTTTTAAAACTTTTTTAAACCAGGAATGAACGTTCCAGAAAAATATAATTTACATCATAGGACATCAGAAATTAATTAATAACCTATAATGTTGGTTACAAACAGTTTGATATGTTTCATTTTTTCTCCACTAGGGTGCATTCTTACAATATTGTGATCCTTTGGCAATAAATAATATGAACTGTTTGGAGTGATGAACAAATGATGCATAATAAACGTTTCTCATTTGTTTTCAAACATCGCCGTTTATATAATTGACATATTTACATCCTAGGACATCAGAAATTAATTAATAACCTATAATGTTAGTTATACATTTCTCCACTAGGGTGCATTCTTACAATATTACGATCCTTTGGCAATAAATAATATGATCTGGTTGTAGTGATGAACAAATTAAGCATAACAATCGTTTCTAATTTGTTTTCAAACATCGCCGTTTGCATTAAATATATAAATATTTTAAGATAACCATATTTAAATAATTATTTGTGAGTAAACAGCTTAATTTTATTCGTTAAATAATCCTAACAAATGCCGCTCTTGATTTCCAAATTCTCTAGATAAATTCACTCCTCACTTGGTGAGTCGTGAATTTATCGATAATTTGGAAATTACTCGTGTCAATACTTATTTATTATAAATACTACGGTTATGTATTATTGTTTTCAGTACAGTCCGGCAGTTTTAAATAAACTAGCATCAGGAATTTAGTTTCTCCAATGTAACAAAATAAATGTATATTCCGTAAACCAGGAACATGGGACCATAAACTCGACTTGCTGGGGAATTCACTTGGTTTACGGAGTTCCTGGGTGACGGTCTCTTTTTGGGGTTGATATTGATGCCTTCAACCATTTCATTAATATTTTCACGTCACTTCAACTTACGGAATTAAGTATTAATCGTTCGACTGTAAACAAGATAACAGTGAAGCTGTAATCATAAAATTATTCCTGAGAGTCTTAGGTGGATAGAAGCAAGTAATGATATCTTAAACTAATAAATAGTGACTTTTTAGTTTTAGGGATCAACTGTAATTTTCTATTCAATATTCATAATTTGATTCGTTAATATTAATGAGATTGACACAGAAGGTTGGCAGTCATTGGTTAATCTCGATGTAACAATCATAATATTGGAAGTGCAACAGTCAACGCATTTACAGCTACCTATGTGAACCTGATAATGTAGGTCATGGAGGGCAGAGAGGGTGGTTTTAAGTAATAAAACGAGGGCGGTTTTCAGTTTTCTATTTTCACCTTTTATACAAACGTTGGATTCCATCCAAATAGCAGTCTAAAGTAGGGCAAGTCAGGAGCTGTTACAAATGCCAGTATCAAGGGTTGGAGAAACGTATCCTAACTTCTGTTATTAGGGAGGGGGAGTTTTATTCTGTGGTCTCTATGTGATGAAAGAAAAATATCGTTTTTATATTTCATAATCTTATGAAACATGCTATACAGAGTTGAATGAGAGCGAAGAGTTTGACATTCAACATGCGATGTTAAACGTTAGAGCCAATTTTTGAAGAGGGAAGTTAGATTTATTATTGGAAATTACCGCGGTATTAATATATTAATTACATTGAAATTAAGATATTCAGGCGACACTCATTCGACGGCTCACGAACTTTGGCGATAGAATATTTAGCAAAGCCACTATTATCTTTTGGTTTTTAGAATTCATATAAAATTTCTAGTTAAATAATGTTATATTTACAAGAATTCAGTAAAAAAACATTCTTTAATAATTAAAATATAATTGAACACAATTGAAAGTGGAATGAATAAACGCACAACATATTCTCTTTAATGCATCGCAATTCAATATTTTTACTATAGAAAATTAAACATAACACTCATAATGTAAATTCAATGAAATCTCATTGAATGAAAACAATTGAGGCATGAAAAAGCGCTTTGTGTTCATTTGTATAGTTGTGTTTATACTCGTTCCCAATGGATGGGCGCTGCATAAATACCAAACGAAAGTAACCTGATACATGAATATCGATACATTTTAATATTATATAAGTTAAGCATTATTCTGATGTTCAAAATTAGAAAAAACAAATACTGTCATACGAGAAAAAATGAATATTAGATATTAAACTGTAGATTATGTAAGATATAA
This sequence comes from Diploptera punctata, assembly GCA_030220185.1. NCBI lineage: Eukaryota > Metazoa > Arthropoda > Insecta > Blattodea > Blaberidae > Diploptera > Diploptera punctata. The sequence goes on along the minus strand of JASPKZ010009353.1, from coordinate 1,912,496 downwards.
GCAATTAAACTGGTATGGACACGTACGACGAATGCAAGAAGAAAGTTTTACCGAGGAAAACATTGGAATGGTGTCCACCTGGAAGAAGGAAAGGAAGACCTCGAAACTCGTAGATGCAAGAAATAAGAACTGGAATGAGAACAAGAGGACTGGAAGACATGGAGTGGATGCATAGAGACGAGTAGAGAAGAATAAATAATAGTTTAAAAAACTAAAACAACACGCTTTAATATAAAACCGAGCTACAAAATGAAAAATAATTTTAATTTCCAACACGCTTGGGATAAAATTAAAGTGGTAAACAAAAAAATCTTCTCCAACACATCTAGAATAAAACTAGAGTTATCTAAAAAAAATAATTTTACCATCAAAACGTGGGGTACTCTACATCAATTAATGTATTTGATAATAAACAGATATCGGTAAAAGTAAAGTCTCTAAGAAGAAAACGTAAAAACCATAAAAAGCACCCCACGCTTTTGATAGTAAAATTATTTTTTGTTGATAATTCTAGTTTTATTCTAGATGTGTTGGAGATGATTTTTTTGTTTACCACTTTAATTTTATCCCAAGCGCGTTGGAAATGAAAATTATTTTTCATTCTTTAGTTCGGTTTTCTAATAATAGTTTTTTAAACTATTATTCATTTTTTAAATTTTTAGTTTAATTGATTGTCATAAACCGGAAGACCATGAAAATTTAATTGCTTAAGATATTTTTAGTGTCTAGGCACCGAATATAATTATATATTTTTTATATTATTATTATGTAACATTATTATAATATTTTTGAATATTTTAATATAGATAAATAGTTACAGTTAATCGTATCCTTCTCAAATTGTTTGGATAAATTAGAATGTGGTAAGTTCACAAAATTGTCATTAATGTTTTACAGGATAAGATAAAAATGTAAATATGTTTAAATTCGATACTATTGCAGTATGTGCTAAAAGTAATACTCTTTTAAAAAGATATCCTCCTGGCCGGATTTGAACCAGCGACCTATACATCGATGGACTAAAAAGCCGATAAAACCGCAACCTATTATATCGGTCTTTATTTTTTTTGACGTCCTGATGATCCTGGTCAGGATCTTAGAAACAATTTATGAAATTATTGTATTGTCATTAGTGTTTTACAAGTATACAAAGTTTCAAGTCGATCAAATATTTTAAAGTGGGTGAAAATCGTGTTGAAAGATTCCGTTACATAGATAGATACAAGTCAAGCTAATATAAAGCGTGTAAAAAATAAACATTTTTCTGCATTATTATAATTCAGTTGTTACAGAGACCAATTTGATACTCTACTTTACAAATCAAGTTCAATAATACATTTAAACGTAGTCGTATTATTAACAAAAATTCTCTTTCTGTGCCTAGGTTTAACCTCCCCCTTCCTAGTTAACATGTATAAATGAATAGAACAGACATTGTACAGTTGGTAGATTACAGAATACTCTAATTTATCTAATTTACCATTTAAATATTAAATTTAAACTGTTTTCTAAAAAGTAGTAGAACTTTTGTAAACATTTTTACTTTCAAATGTATGATGATGTCATACATCGTGTCTCTGAAGAATATCGCACTTTGATAAATTCATTACTCAAGCATTATCATATCAGCTGATGTTTGAAGACTCATAATTGACATTAAAGTATTGCATTTACACCATATTCTAAGATTGGTATGATATTAGATTCACAATCCGTTTTGAGACTCATAGTGGCCAACCTGAGGAAGCCGACTCTGAAAAGAAAGCCATATATGAGCCAACAGTTGACCATTACAAAGACTATTTAACTCATGCCCCAAATGGAAGTCAATGACATTCCAATCACATTTCAATTAATTTTTATTTACAACCAATCACAGTCGTTTTTCACCTCGATTGTATCGCTTTAAAATCAAGCTCCTCCTTTTTAACATTCTGAATAGGTCGTAGCATTATTCTGCAGTGACTGCATGTGACTACCAGATTGTATATATAGCGGACGAATGTTAGCAGATAGTGCTTGCGGTATATAATATAAAAACATTTGTAACAATTGATTATACCACGAAAGAAAAAAGAAACCACTGTTTGCACTTTCTTAAACGTATTACTTTCCAGGAATTAACGTTGCAGAAAAATATAATTGACATATTTACATCATAGGACATCAGAAATTAATTAATATACAGTTTTATCTGTTTCATTTGTCTCCACTAGGGTGCATTCTTACAATATTGCGATCCTTTGGCAATAAATATTATGATCAACTTGCAGTGATGAACAAATGAAACAACAAACGTTTCTCACTTGTTTTCAAACATCGCCGTTTACATTAATATATACATATTTTAAAATAACTATATTTAAATAATGATTTGTGAGTAAACAGCTTAATTTAATTCGTTAAATAGTCCTAACAAATGCCACTCTTGATTTACAAATTCTCAAGATTAATTCACTCCTCACTTAGTGAGTCGGGAATTTAACGATAATTTGGAAATCACTAGTGGCATTACGTATGATAAAAATTCCAATTAGATAGTGTAACTGTCACAGAATTGATGATCGGGGCAAGAGGTACTATACAGGATTCTTAGTTAAATTTTGGAATTTCTTAGATTTGGACAAAGTGTATCTTTCTAAAATAGCCTTCAGTGCCATTAGAGGATCAATTTCAATTTTAAGAAACGAACTTTACAAAATGTCTACTTTACAGAATATATTTCAATTACAATTTCAAATTTTTAAATGTATTTACAAAATGTATTTCATCAATTAAAAAAAACTGAATCACTTTGTCCTCTAATGACGAAAGTTTTATGTAATAAAATTGTTTTGTTTTCATTGAATTCTCCTCTGCTGACTGCATATAACATTCTATGCAACAATGCAAAAACGACATTTTGTGTTGCTGGAAAAGCTTCCTCTCTTGTGAAATTTGATAGAAATCATTATGCTAGTGTAACGTTCATTTCGGACTACGTATGAAATGTAGGCTCGTTCCAGGAAGTCGATAAAGAAATGGCATCGCCAATTTGTCACAACTGGTAGTTTATCTCCACAGAAAGGAAGTGAACGTTCAGCAGTTCCCGATGAACGTGTTGTGAATCTAACGGTGATCTTCCAATGTAGCTCTCAGAAGTCCTTGCGCAGAGATTCTTGTGAGTTAGGAATGTTGCACTAAACACTGTGGAGGGTGCTGCACATGAAACTGTACAAATTACAACTGCATCAGAAGTACAAAGATTTGGATGGAAATGCAAGTTTCCACTTTTAATGTCGTTTACAGGAGTTAGGGGAGAATGTTGGTTTTATGGAGTGCTTGTTTTAGGTAACGAAGGAACATTTCGCGTTAGTGAAAAAATAGTCGACATAACTGGTGAATCTGAGGGAACGAGAATCCATGCAGAATAATTTAGAATGGACGAAATTCTCCCACGCAAATATTTTCTGCACCATATCACATCGCATGCTGTACGGTTCGTTCTTTCTTTATTACTGAGACTATCGATGGCATATCCTGCCTTCACATCCTCGATATTTGGATAATTCCACAAATAAATGAGGATTTAAATGATTATCTTTTCCAGCAAAATGGAGCACCGCCACTCTATCCATCTCTGATTTGCAACAATCTTAATCGTGTGCTTCTAGAAAATTGCCGAGGCACTCTGTATTTTGACGTTCGCTCACCCTAGTTCAGCGGTTCCCAACCTTTTCGACTCGCGAACCCCTTCCACAACGACCTGAGTTGGGTGAACCACTGACTTTTAAATATACATACAGTAGACATGCATAACATTTTATTCCAAGCAAAATTTTAATTTAACTTAACCCTCAACGGTTAAAACCTACCCAGGGATTCGGGGAAAATACTAATTTATTGTGGAAATAATGTAACAAATTCCCGTTGTTATACATATGTAACAAATGCCATTATATGTGAATTTAATTTTAAAATAATAATAATAATAATAATAATAATAATAATAATAATAATAATTTTTTTAATGTTCCAGGTTGTACTTTTTGGACATTTCTGGTGTTCTCTCCTGGCATTGGCGTAATTGTAACCCACTTCTGAAGCTGGGGCGCCTGGAATGCGGGGTTATTTTGCCCCAATGATATGAAGGGTGATGATGATAGTGGCGCGCCAGGAGAGTCCTTAATCCGAAGCTTAATCTAAGATGAATATGAATGATGATTGCGATTGCCATATGACGTTCGGGGACCGTTTGGGCCTTAAATTTTCCTGACATTTGTCTTATAGGTGAGGAAAAATTCCGATAAAAACCTCACCCACGAAAATATCCCGACCGGGGATCGAACCCGAGCCGGCTGCGTGACAAGGCAGCACGCTATCCCGAGGCCACAGGGGTATATTATTATTATTATTATTATTATTATTAGTAGTAGTAGGACTTTATTAGACCAAAAAGTAAGATATTTAAAATATTATTTACAAATATGGGTCGCACGGGCAGTAAGCCGTACGTGCTGTTGACAGTCCGTTACAATAAAGTAATAATTGGTACTAGTGTAAAGAAAAATAAACAAATACAGCAATAACATTACAATTAAATAAAGAAAACACAATAAAACTATTACCATTAAATAATAACACAATAGCATTATTCACTAAAAACATTAACATTACAATTACATAAAGAAAACACAATAATATTACAATTAAGTAATAACACAATAGCAATAACATTACAATTACATAAAAAAACACAATAATAATATTACAATTAAGTAATAACACAATAGCATTATATACTAAAAAAACATTAACATTACAATTACATAAAGAAAACACATTAATATTACAATTAAATAATAACACAACAGCATTATACACTAATTAATTTATATATAATTGTTAATAATTAATGGTATTGCATTTTGATAACATATATTTATTCATGAATGAGTGTTTTGTCCTTATTTTTCGCGTTTTGTCCAGAAATTTACCGAGGTTTATCCAATTTTCTGGATTTACCAATAACTCGTAGCATGCCAATCTTTCCCGATTTGAATTTAGAAATCTTTCCGGTAATAACTGACGTCTCCAATATTCTAAATCATTACATTTTCCTAATATATGTATCTCATCTTCAAAGTTCCCGCACATTGGACATATTCGCATATCGTGATCGTCGCTAATTTTTAGAAATTTCCATGCCCCTAGCCTAAACCAAGCAAGCCCTGATCTCTCCTTAAATCCTAGGTTGAGTATATACGATTCTTTTCCCCAGACGTGTTTTAGGTCTCTTTGTAAACACAGTGAGCGTTTTCCTGTACATTCGGCGAAGGTATCTTGTTGGTTTATTATTATGTCGTAGATATGAAGGAAAACCTAATAGGCCTAACCTCGAAACCCGCCATTATGGAAAATGTTGACGAATCCCTTGAAATAATTTGGTTCGCGAACCACAAGTTGGGAAAAGATGCCCTAGTGGATACATCTAAGAATTTTAGAACGAGATTTGACTGATGCGCAGGTTTTGGTGATCAGCAGAGAAATAAACCTGTCTACAATTAAGATTTATGCCTGAATCTAAGATTGCTGTCTGAAGCTGTATATGCATAATTGAGCTATTGAAAATTATAAACAGAAAATAAATTATAAATTCTGTGCAAAATACACGTTATACTAGTACACAGTTCGTTCTTTTATCTGTATTTGTGTGCAATTGGATCAGTATTTGCAATTTTATTCATTAGCATACAATATTGTGCAGCTCCCTATCCGTATGAAATCCATATTCCAGGATACTCATTAACAATGCATGGTCAGCGCATTTCATTCGTTTTGATAAAACAAATCTACAATGTTTCTCTTAATGGATATTATAATCAAATTCCTACAGTATTACAATTAGAATAATATTACTACTGTTACACCCCAATATCATACAATAATTATACATCAATGTGTAAAGGGAAACATTTCTGGTTTGTTGGTAAAAAAAAACTTATTCCGGGAGGATGTACTGATACTATTATTATTTTTAGGAAGTTTATTTTTTTAAACTTTTGGAATTTCTCAATAAACGTTATGTGTTTAAAATAACTTAATTCAGCTCAATAATACATAATTGAAGGCTTTAAATTAACAGATGGTTTGGCTCAGAATATAGAGCAGGCTCTAGGTTCAAATTTTAAACAGGACAATCTACCGATACTTTTAAAATTCATGACGAAACACCATTGAGGTCACTATGTAATATTTATAATATAAAAACAGAATACCTGAGATCTCAGTCTTCCTCAACTTTGGATGTAGAGTGTGGAGTACTTTCGAAGCATATGCTTTATCTTCAGCTTGTAACTCAGTACTGGTTGTTTGTGACAATTTTGTAGAGCGGGTTGACGTCACTGGGTGAGTTCTCATTCAGCAGGTGAGTGTTTTTTTTTTTTAGTATTTCGATCTCTTCGAGAATGTTAATTTTGTGTCTGTTGTTTTCTGTATGGATGACGGATAGAGTTTTTATACTAATTCCGTTATAAGTATCTTGCTATTTTATTCAAATTAATTACATTTTGGCATGGATAACTGTGAGAACCGAATGTAAATTGATTGCAATAAATTTGAAAAATTAGGGTTTCTTCAGATGCCATTAGTAGAAACTTCCAACTTCATCCCTAGATGATACGTTGCCAGTTTATTTATATATGTGTATAAATTCAAAGAATGATTTTGTAATGCAATGGATATATTTTAACATAGCAGAAACTCTTAGTTTATATCCCTCTCTAAATTGAATATCAGTCTGATATCTCATATTGAGCGGTATTATTACACGCTTTATATAAGCTTGACCTGTATCTATCTATTTAAAGGGATCCTTCAACGTGATTTTCATCCACTTAAAATCATTGGATCGACTTGAAACTTTGTATACTTGTAAAGGAGCAATAACAATACAATAATTTCATAATTTGTTTTTATAAAATCCTGGCCAGAATCGTCAGAAAATACAAAAAAAAAGCGTCTTTGTATATATGTAACGGAATCTTTGAACACGATTTTCACCCACTTAGAAACATTGGATCGACTTGAAACTTTATATACTTGTAAAGGACCCGTGACATACAATAATTTCATATTTTGTTTCTATTAACCTGACCAGAATCATCAGAAAATCAAAAAAAATAAAACTGGTATAATAGGTTGCGGACTTGTCAACTTTTTAGTCAATCATTGTAAGAGCTCAGTTGGTAGAGCGGTGATCGCCAGCGGTATACAATTTCAGTAATCCATAGGACGCTGGTTCAAATCCGGCCGGGAGGGTTTTTTTTAGAAGAGTATTGCTTTTAGCTCATACTACAATAGTATCGAATTTAAAGATATTTACATTTTTATCTTATTCTGTAAAATATTAAAACTAAAAACTAAAAAATAAATAATAGTTTAAAAAACTAAAACAACACGCTTTATTAGAAAACCAAATTAAAAAATGGAAAATAATTTTAATTTCTAACACGCTTGGGTTAAAATTAAAGTCGTCAAAAAAAATCATCTCCAACACATTTAGAATAAAACTAGAGTTATCTACAAAAAATAGTTTTACCATCAAAAGCGTGGGGTGCCTTTTATGGTTTTTACATTTTCTTCTTAGAGACTTTACTTTTACCATTATCTGTTTATTATTAAATATATTAATTGATACAGAGCACCCCACGCTTTTGATGGTAAAATTATTTTCTTTTGTTGATAACTCTAGTTTTATTCTATATATGTTGGATATGTTTTTTTTGTTGACCACTTTAAGTTTATCCCAAGCTTGTTGGAAATTTTAATTATTTTTCATTTTTTAGTTCGATTTTCTAATAATGAGTGTTGTTTTAGTTTTTTAAACTATTATTTATTTTTATTTATTTATAACAGAGTTACTGTGTTTTGCATGACATAATCAATATTCGGTACTTACGAATGTTGTCACGAACCGAGACACTGTATTACAAATTGTAATTTAAAGTTGAAAAGATTAAATTTATACCTGAGATATGCGTCGTCCTCAATTGTAATAGCGCTGTGAAATATTCGGGATGTACTACTATACAAGCAGAATATGAAATATATGTTCCGAAAGGCAGCCTAGATATTCCATACCATTATATAGTTGAGGATAGCTGAGATATCACATTCCAATTTATGTTTTTAACTTTTACAGAGTGACTTAACGGTGTTTTGTAATGCATTTTAAAAGGTATATGTTTATACTAGTGCTGCTTTGATTACGGTATTCTTATTATTCAGAAAGGTCATAATCACACTGATATCATTACATAGCCTTATGCAAGAATATGTTATATTTCACTACAAAACCTCAACAACAAAATAATATTCATTTTTGAAATAGTTGTATTAATACTACAATATGTGCAATTATTTAATGTTATTCCACCATCTCTGGTCATGTTCGTGAATCGAAACAAAATGCTTTATCTCAAATGGACGGTCTTGCCACCTCTGCCACCACTACCGTTTTCGCTCTATAAAATATTTTCAATGTAAATTTAATTTTATTTACTGCAGAATTATTCATAGTTATACAAAATATAATGCCATTCCAAAAACTACGTGCTTTTTAAATGGTGACACAGGCAACAATACTTATTTACAAATTAACGTGTTCACATAACAACAAGTAGGCACGATTCAGTGTCTAACATTCAAGATAGAAACATGGATTTCTGTTCAAATATAAATTACCTTAATTAATATATAATTATGGAATATTCACCTGAAAGGTCCGTCTCCTCAACTTAATTAATCATTTAACTGTAGCGCTTTCGGGATTTGTCCCATCATCGGCAGGATTCAAAACTGGTGTTTCACTGAAGATCTGATAGAGGGGGTTGCATGTATTGGGTTCCTTTTCGTTTATCAGGCTGTCGTTGTTGTGAGCTGCTTTCATGATTTCCATCTCTTCGAGTACGTTTATCTTCGGTGGATTATTTTCTCTGTGCATTACTGTTAGGTTGTTTTCAATATTTAACATGCGATGTCCTTCATGGATAATGTGTTTTGCATAACTTGATTTCCCTTCTGCGTGAATGAAGTCTCGAAAATGTTCTTTGAATCTGATGTTAAAACTTCTGTTTGTCCTTCCTATATAAAATTTGTTGCAGTCCTTACATGTCAGTTTATAAACTCCTTTGCTGTTGAAAATGTTATTTTCTTCAATGTTATTGTTTATTATGTTGTTTAATTTGTTATTGGTTCTGTATGCTATTTTTACGTTTTTATCGGCTTTCTTTAGTGCATTGGCTAATTTTGTTGTTTCTTTTTCTGTGTATGTAAGTGTTATCCATGTTTTCTTGTTGTTGTCAGATTCTTTTTGTAGTTTAGTTATGTTGGTTCTGTCCTTGTTCCTTGTTTTTTTTACGAGCTTATCTATGAATTCTTCATTATAACCATTGGTTTTTGCCATATACTTTATGTAGTTGAGTTCTTGGATATAATTGTCTTTGCTTAATGGGAGTTTCAACATTCTACTGACTAAGCTATTAAATGTACTAATTTTCTGTTGAAAAGGGTGTGTAGAATTTTTGTTTATGGCCAGAGCATTGTTTGTGGGTTTCCGGTAGATACCGATTTCTAGTTATTGTTGTGTAGATTTTTGGTTATAGACAAATCTAAATAGTTTATGCTGTTATTAACTTCTATTTCTTCGGTGAAAGTGATTTTTTCATGCATGTTGTTTAAGTCTTGTAGTATTTCTTTTTCTTTTCTGTTTTCATTGTCATATATTACTAGTACGTCATCGACATATCGTATTATTAGTTTTATGTTGAATTTGTGTATTAGTTCCTCAAAATGTTTATTTTCCAGTTCTTGTAGGAAGATTTCTGCCATTATTCCAGATGTAGGACTCCCCATCGGGATCCCGTCTTCTTGAATAAATAGTTCAAATTCTGCCGATGATGGGACAAGTCCCGAAAGCGCTACAGTTAAATGATTAATTAAGTTGAGGAGACGGACCTTTCAGGTGAATATTCCATGATTATATATTAATTTTGAATAATACCTCAACGGAACACATCATGAATATTATAAAAGTTAAATTACCCTATTATAATCAAATTTATATCTAAATTTGTTGTGCAAAAAAAAAAGCATGCAATGCAGTGATTTAACAAAAACTCTGAAATTGAAAAGACTTGTCAACGTCCTCATTTCCATAAAACTCACTCACTACACTCGCATTGCATTATACTAATTGAATAGTAATGCACTTACACTGATTTTGTTTAAATGATAAAGTAGTTTTATTTCTAAAGCAACAGGCCCAGATTAAGTTATATCTACGATCGAGACAATTTTCCTCATTTCTAAAACAAATGTAAAAAAAAACACTAAGGCACAAACAGCGTCCAAATAACACCTTGCCTTCATAACCTGAAACATATTCACGTTTTCAGCATAAAAATGTGATTGTATAAACCATTGTTAGTCTCCGAAGAGGCGCCGGAATTGAGCTGATCAGTCATTTGGAGAGGACCTCAAGTGCTTGCGTGAACAATAAGCACGTATATGATCCAGAGTTAAAAATTGTCTCCCGACAGTGTATCCCGTAAGTCCCGGGAGGCTGGGGTATGTAAAATTAGAGGTTAAACTAAAGTAAACAGGGAGACTAAGTACATTGATAGCTGATGTCTAAGTCAATACTATGTATAAAACAAACAATGGAATAATGACACATTTTATTGCTCGTATGGGGTCAACATATTATTTATACTTGGCATATTTTATTCGAGTAGAGACTACAATACATTAATCGTGTTCTGCATGTTTTCCCAACACATCTACCGAAAGGAAAAAAATCGAATTATTTCAACTACAAATTATCAACAGACGCAACACGGTCTGTACTTCCTGTATTTATAGTATTTCCTGTGTCAGTTTATTCAACAGGAGAATAATTGTTTCAACATAAGTAAAATAAAGTAATATAATATCTCTAAACAAAATTATGAAAATAATCATTAATAAAATTGGAGAAGAGATGGAAAAGATCCATCCATAGTAATTCTGCCCGAAGGCAGGTCCTTCACTGCAATCATAGCATTTTCATGCTATGCTTGCAGCTTTACTAGGGAATTGTGTAGGTGTGGTAGCTTCCCGTTGCTTTCCACACCGGTGAAGGATGATGGTGATGATGATAATGATAAGGATGATGATGATGAAGATGATGGCCATATGATTTCGGGGACCGTTTGGGCCTTAAAGTTTTCCTGACATGTGTCTTACAGGTGAGGAAAAATCCCGATAATAACCTCACCCAGAAAAACTGCCCCGACCGGGGATCGAACCCGGGCCCGCTGCGTGACAAGGCAGCACGCTACCTCGAGACCACAGCGGTGGACATGGAAAAGATAAACTCATCCATATTTGATATCAAATGATTCGTAAAAACATAATAAGAATATGATAACATGTTAATCGTATATATATATATATATATATATATATATATAAAATAAACATTAAACATTAAAATCGCATTAGACAAATATCCGGGGATCGAACCCGGGCCCGCTGCGTGACAAGGCAGCACGCTACCTCGAGACCACAGCGGTGGACATGGAAAAGATAAACTCATCCATATTTGATATCAAATGATTCGTAAAAACATAATAAGAATATGATAACATGTTAATCGTGTATATAATATATATATATATATATATATATATATATATATAAATAATAAACATTAAAATCTCATTAGACAAATATTAATAGAACATCAACACTATTACACGCGTGAATGAATATGGAATCAAGTAAGATGCTCAGAGATAAAAGATTATATGTAGAACCAGTTCTAACTTGCGTTACGTATTTTATAAACGGACCATGTACTATGTAAGAAAATAGATTAATATAAATTAGCGCTGAGTTGAAAAGCGAAGAAACTCCACTGCCTTCAAAGAACAATAAAACACGTATGCAACACAGAAATTATGAATTCTTGATATATTTGCATTCCATGTAAACAGAGGATTAATATTGCAATTGATCAAAAATTTATCAGAGCAATCTGTAAAAAACATTGTAGTTGTTTTAAGGTTTTCTCAAAAGTAGGGTACTTGGAGTTTCTTCCCTTTTCAAGAACTGTAACAAGAGAAACGAAGGGAAATCCAAGAAACCCAGTAAGAAAAGCCATCCATTCACTCTGAGAATGATTAACAGATGTATGAATGGAAATAAATATCCAATGGGATTTAATTAAGGTGTCAAAAATCAAAGTGGTGATAATTTTAGACGACTGACTGTCAACTGCAGGTGTACCTCCTGCATTAGCCAAAAGTATGAAATAGTTTGGGAAACGGAGGACACGTGTAAGAAAACCACACGGAGGTCGTCCGCAGAATTATGATTGATTAGTTCGGGCGAGGAAGTAGAGCACTCTTCGAGGTAGGTCGAGTCCCTGACTAGAATCTTGAGAAGAATAAATTAGGAAATTCAAGAAATTTTATTAAGACAAATATATTTGTAAGACTTATTACAAATATCATAAGTCAAAACAAGTGGAAAGCATTTTGAGTTGATTAACCAAGAGAAATTCATTAGTTACTAATTCAAAGAAAATAATTAAATAACGCGAACTAGAATAATACATTGGTTAGGAAGAACCGATATTTTATAAAAATCATATATTTAGGCTGTAATTGTTATTGTTGCTAAACTTTACATAACTACATAAATGGGAGAACATAATTAATTATTTATAAACTCCTCAAGATTCAATCCTGTCTCAACCTACCATGAAAGTAAGAAAAATCTCATTGATCACCACTGAAAGACAAGCACATTGTTCATTATTATTTCGTTACATTCCAAATCATTTGAGGCTAAAATTACTACTGTCTCCTTTATTTTGAGAAAGGAGTATGTTTTCAATGTGAATTTTATATTATGTACTGTTATTCATCATTATCATCAAAGACCAATCACGAATTTAGGTCATTTGTTGACCTGTTTCGTCCTCAATAGAAATACCGTCCAAAAGTATTTTGAGTGGACGTCCTGGACTTCTTCTTCCTACAGGTTGATTGCTTAACATTTTCTTGGGTGTCCGTGATCCTCCATTCGATAAACATGTTGCATCCATCTTGATTTATAATCAGACATTTTGTTTTCTAAAGGTTCCATGTGTAATTCTTCTAAGATATCTTAATTTTTTTATGATCTATTATTGTTTATCATATCACATTTCAGCCGATCTAATCTCTGTACATCCTTCTGTTTCAATGTCCATACCATCAAAAGAGTTGGAAGTGCCAGAGATTTATACACTTTAGGCTTGAATGTTTTTTTTGATTAGCTGTGGCTTCAAGATAGAATTTATTAACCCTAAAACCCCTTAAAATGTTTCAAGTTTTGCATTTAAATACTTTTCTACTTCATATGACATATTGCATCATATATATGCAAAATTATTCACCTGCTGCAAAATGTAATTGTAATGTACAATAAAATTTACTTCTGACAGGATCTACACCTTAAAATGCCATAATTCTTCAATCCATATTCTCCTGTAATTTTGTGAAATTGATACAGACCTGTCTGTAGGTGATCTTCAGAATTTTAAATTATTAGTTGGTAATTTTCAAACAATAAGGTGTTTTATTTTGTTTTTTTTTTCTAATATTCTTATTCCAAACATATATTTCTTGTTCCAACAACATATTACTACTTTGTACAGGTCACAAAATGTGTTGGGAAGAGGGAGCAGCCTTGTCTTACATCACGGTTTATAATTAGCTCTTTAGAAAATCTGTTATTTAATTTAATCTTTATGGGGTTGTCTTTATAAATAGTTTGTATGTTGTACAGAAGTAAATTTGGTATATTTCAGTCTTCCAAAAGTTTTGGTCCTTTGACTGTATCGATGCTTTCTCAAAATCTACCGAAAAAAATGCGTTTCTTTTCTCAAACAATAGTTTAATACAAAACGCTGAATCAATACAAGATCGTCCCTTCCTAACTCCATTTTGATATTCCATAAAAGAAGTTTCGCTGAAACTATTCAATTTTTCATTTAAAATGTTCCCATAAGTATTGTAGCATATGTATAACAAACTGATTCCCCTATAGGCATATTTGTCCATTTTTCTTTTGTCTCCTTTTTTGAATATGTGTATAACAATGCTAGTCTTCCGTTCCTGTGGTATATGTGCATTATTATACATTATTAAAAAGGGACAATAGCCTTTCATGGAACCGTTTGCGTGCATATTTGTACAATTCAGAATTAAAGCCATCTGTACCAGTTTCCTTCCCATTTTTAATTTTCTAAGCTATTGATCAATTCTTGAAATTGTATTATAGAGTCTAACTCATTATTATTTGGGAAAATAACATTTCCATAAGAGTTGTCAGCCCAAAAAACCTTTATAATAATTGGAAAACTCTTCTTCTGTTACTCCGCAATTAATTTTGATCGATTCTGTAATATCTTTGTTCAAATGTTTTAATATTTTGAAGGCATTTGATTGAAGCTTACGAAATAAAATTTAACCATGTCTTCAAATTCCTCTTTCTTATTTCCCTCTTTACAATAGCTCTTCAGCGTTTGAATTCTATTTCATCCTCTATTTTATTCGTGCTGAAATATTTTTATAAGCTGCATCTGTTTCTGTATTCAATTGTTTCATTTGATCATGCTACACTTTTAGGACTCTTCCTCTTTGTTGTATATTTACTTTTTTACTTTTCCCAAAGTTTTATTAGCTGCATTGTGAATTTTTTTTTTTTTTTTTTTGCAAGTGCCCCAGGTTGTCTTTCGACATTCCTGGTGTTCTCTCCTGGCATGGCGTACTTGTAACCCACTTCTGAGGTTGGGGCGCCTGGAAGGCGATGATATGACAAGTGATGGTGATGATAGTGGTGCGCCAGTAGAGTCCCTAATCCTAAGCTTAATCTAAGATGAATGTGAATGGCCATATGATTTCGGGTACGATTTGGGCCTTAAAGTTCTCCTGACATTTGTCTTACAGGTGAGGGAAAACCCTGATAAAAGCCTCACCCAGAAAAACTGTCCCGACCGGGGATCGAACCCGGGCCCGCTGCGTGACAAGACAGCACGCTACCTCGAGACCACAGCGGTGGACAGCATTGTGAATTATTACTTTAATGTTTTTTCAATTCTTCTTCAACATCAACATTTTCTGGAGTTGTAGCCATGTAGTACTGAAATCTTCTTGAATATAACCATTTATTGCTGTCTTCATAAAATAGTTTTACGTTGTACTTTTGTTCTATCGTAAGTTGCTGTTTCTTCTTCTTTAACCATCTTGGTAGAAATCTTAATTTAAATCACAAATGTTGGGTTTCTCGTAGAATTACCGCAAGGTAAGAATAAGTGGCGTCAGTATAATTTTCACAGCAAACTTGGAATTGTTTTGCCAATGTTAAAGAGCGTCGATACGAGCACATTGCGCAATGCTCACAGTTTTTACCTTTATTTTTAATGTTTTTAATGACATGTTTCAGTGTTTGTATAGCAAACTTGTTAATTACTCCTTTTTATAATTAATGGAAAATAAATTAATACGCATATTTATTTACCACATTATTTTAATTACGTGTTTTATCTTATGGCGCCAGCTGACAATGTATGCAAATAATTTGTTTCTATGCGTCGAGTGGACTATTGTGCACGTACAGTAAATTGATTATTTTTGTATCATTCTGCGTTTTTTGTTAATGCATTTATTTTAAAATGAAAACGATGGGACTTCAGTGTATAGCTGAAAGGCACATTATAATTTATGAAATTACGTGTAAGCAGATGGTTATTGTCATTTCTAATACAATACAATAATTAAATTGAATATATATATTCTGATAATGGCGACAAGTAGAATTTTATTCATCTCACGACCCTTTAGCAAAATACTTTGCCTAATTCCTTAAATGCTGTTCTATCCCAACGCATGTTGTAAATTTACCCTTTAGTCATCAAACACACTGGACATCTTGTTAACTGCGTTATACCCTATTCTGTCTTCTACTTGTCAATAGTAGTAATTAAGTATTTCTCATCTTTTGCCCCTAATGGAACAGCTATAAAGAGCTTGCTTTATAATTCGAAGCTTGTGGGTTCGAGCCTTGTTCACGTGTTTATTTTGCTGAGAAAATAAATTGCCAATGGAAGAGAGTATGGACAATGATGGACTCTCTAGGATTCGTTCACTTAAAGAGTATATCTGAGTTAACCTGCCAGCTGGCAAGAGCTCTTAAATTAAAACAAATGTTACAGGATGAAGTCTAAATTTCTTCATATTTGGTTTATTGGACACTATTATAAAGGATTTTACTTTATACCAAAGTTTTTTTTCAAAATTAAAAATTAAAATAATGGCGTTCCAAGAAAAGTACCCAGTAAGAACAAAAATATTAATAAAAGATAAAGTGTTGGAACAGGTTTCACACTTCCAGTATTTGGGCTGCGATATAACTTATGAAGAGGATCAAGATATAAATAAGAAAATACAGAAATTTCAACATATTTGGAACAATCAGACGAACACTGAGGAACGAAGTAAGAAAGGACACGCAGCTAACATTTTACTCAACGATGGCACTACCAGTTGCGATGTATGGAAGTGAGGCCTGGGTCCTGAAGGAAAAAGAAAAAAAGTGAAATTCAGGCAGCGGAAGTGAGATTCCTAACAGCAGTGAAAGGTTGTACGAGAGAAGAACATATTAGAAATGAGAATATTAGAGAGAAACTAAACGTACAACCACTTCTTCAACAAATAGAAGAACACAGGAATAATTGGACAGAACATCTGCAAAGAATGTCAGAGGATAGGACACCAAGGATGGCACTGATATATAATCCTGGAGGACGATGAACGGTAGGAAGACCAAGAAAGCGCTGGGCTGAACAGATGTGAGATCTGAAGAGGCAAAGACCTAATCCGTAAAGTTGATGATGATGATGACTTTATATGTAAGTCAATTTTTGTTTTTAAATGAAGTGGATAATATCAAAATAATTTATATAAATTGGCGGACAAACCGGTTAAATTTGATTAGCAGATTAGATAAATCCTTATTTAGTTTTTCTCTTGTTATATGTTGACTGGTGGGAAATAAATTAAAATACAGTTGAGATTTGTTCGTGATGTAGGAACGGGCGCTTGAGCGGAAATGAAAAATGCAGCAATGAGAATATTACTGTCATGTACGACTTACTGTAGTGATATTAATATGTGTACACACTCTGCTTTTTTCGTGGACTGTGAAAGCTCAAAGGATATGGTGGGTTGCATAGTTTAAATAAAACAGCAAGCTTACAACTCTCAGCGTGTTCCAAGGCCCTAGAGAACACTTTTACCGTTACTCTCAAATAAAAAGCAGGATCTATTAAAATGTACCTCGAGCATAACCTAATATATCACAATGATTGCAGAAATCCCTTTGGATTTTCTGAAACAGAAACACGACGCTAAGGATAATGTTGCCGCGCAGGGCATTTATACATCATGGGGATAATTAAAACTGTCAACTTTAAGAAATAAACCTTTGCAGTACCGGAAATATAATAAAATGTTTTAAAACTTTTAGGTTGAAAATATACATTTTATTGGGGAAAATGTACAGGTTTTATAAATGATTAACTTAATACCAATTGTGAGTATTATCTTCATTTTCACACAATATTAACGGTCTTACTAAAAAGTCTCAAAGAAAATTACAAACAGAATCAATCATGGAATACGTACAAAAATATAGAAACAACTGTAATAAGAATGAGCAGAACAAGAATACCACGTCAAATCTTAAATTACTAGCCACCAGGCAAGAGATCTTTGGGCAGACCCTTCACGCGTTGGATTGAGACCGTTATAGACCCCTAGGTCTACCACATGAATGGAAGAAGAAGAAAGAAAACTAACGGTCTGAAATGGGAGAGTCTCTTTATATATATATATATATATATATATATATATATATATATATAGAGTGGTCTGCCCTAGGGCAGGTCTTTCACTGCAATCATAGCATTTTCATGCTATGCTTGCAGCTTTACTAGGGAATTATAGGCGTGGTAGTTTACCGTTGCTTTCTACACTGGCAAAATTGGTTAATGATGATGATTATGGCCAAATGATGTTCGGGGACCTTTTGGGCCTTAAATCTACTTGACATTTGTCTTACAGGTGAGGAAAAACCTCGAATAAAATCTCACCCAGGAAGCTTGTCCCGACCGGAAATCGAAACCTGGCCCGCCGTTTGACACGGCAGTACACTACCTCGAGACCTCAGTGGACTATATATATATATATATATATATCAACTGCGGTGTGAATGTTTGCTATATAAATCAAATCAGGCAAGTTCTTTTCGTCTGAGCGAATCTTCGCAATGCCGGTGCATAGATTACGACGAAAATGGGAGAAATAAACAATTACATTGGTTTGGGCACATGAAGAGGATGAATGACGATAGATTGCTAGTTAGGAGTTTAGAGTGGATTTTAAATCGGAGGAAAAGAAGAGGGAGACCTAAGAAGACATGGATAGAGGGAATTATGAATTACATGAAGGGCAGGGGACTGCAGGATGGTGACTGGAAGGATAGAGATGAATGGAGGAAGGGAATCAAACTTAATATTGGGCACAGGAATATGTTGTATACATTTAAAACATGTCAACTAATACAAATTGTAATTATTTTTGTAGTTAATTCATGTTGTTGGGTTTATAGAAATTTCATTCTGATTAATTCTATAATTAATTGCACGTCCTAGTCAAAGTTTTAATAATGCTGAAACAATACCTAATATTTCAGTCGTCCTCAATAATTTGCAGTGTTGTTTTATAGGAGGCCTTTCGGTAATTTATGTATCATCTTCTGCTTTTATTTTGGTACTGACTGTTGTTGGTAATTATTTTCTACAGAGGGTTTATATTGCAGGGTATGTTCTCATTCAACAGGTGTTCATTTGTTGTTTCCTTGATGATTTTTAACTATTCCAGAAAGTTGATTTTCGATATATCGTTTTCTCTATGCAGGATCAATAATGTATTGTCTATTGTGTTGAATTGATGTCCTGCTTCTACTATATGTTTTGAAAAACTAGGTTTACCTTCATTCTTCATGAAATCTTTGAAACGTTAATTAAATCTTGTCAAGTTTCTAGTAGTTCTTCCAATATAAAATTCGATCTAATATTAAAATCGATGAACATTGAGAACGACTGATATATCAGGTACTGTTTCACAATTACTAAAACTTTAACACAGAGACCTCAACGGAGTTTCGTAATGTATTTAAAAAATCTTGACGTCCTATGCATTTATCATATTTTCTGGATTCGCCTTAGGGATAATGGCCAAACCACACATTTCGGACATGGTGAATTGTTTGTAATTCCAGAATTACTTTACTAATATTAATCATCATCATCATCATCATCATAGTACATTCACGAATTTAGGCCATTTGTTGACCTGTTTCGGCCTCAAGAGGAACACTATCCAAAAGTCTTTTGAGTGGACCTCCTGGTCTTCTTCTTCCTGCAGGTTGATATCTTAACATTTGTTTGGGTATTCTGTAATCTTCCATTCGATGAACATGTTGCATCCATCTTGACTTATAATCAGAAATTTTGTTTTCTAAAGGTTCCATGTGTAATTCTTCTAAGATGTCTTAATTTTTTTTGTGATCTAGTAATGTGTATCCTGCAGTCCTCCAAAGGTATCTCATTTCAGCAGATCTACGTCTCTGTATATCCTTCTGGTTCAATGCCCGTACTTCGCTACCATACAAAAGAGTTGGAAGAACCAGTGTACACTATTAGCTTTGAATGTTTTTGGACTAACTGTGGCTTGAAGATAGAATTTATAAACCCTAAAATCCTTAAAAAAAATTGATTTTTTACATTTACATCCTTTCCATCTTCATATGAGATATTGCATCCTAGATATGTAAAATTATTCACCTGCTCCAAAATTGTATCGTCAAGCACAATTTTGCTTCTGATAGGATCTACACCTTGAAATGCCATTCTGTTTATATGAATTTATATGTGTGTATGTATCATCATCATCATTCCAGGGATTAGGCAATTGCCCGTTCCGACTTCATAATGCATCAGCCCAATGTCTTCTAGGTCTTCCAACATCACGTCTTCCTCTTGCTTGATAATTTCTTGCTAACAATGGATATCTCTCCTTACTCATTCCATCCATATGATCAATCCATTTCTGTCAGTAATTCGTGACGTTATCCAATAAAGGTTGTACTTTCAATTCTTCTCTTATATCCTCATTTCTTATTCTATCAAGTCTTGTACATCCTTTTACTTGTCTTAGGAACATCACCTCCGCCGTCTGTATTCTATCCTTCAGTTTTTTCATGGGAGCCCAAGTTTCACATCCATACAATATTGTGGGAACCGCCATAACATTATACATTTTTATCTTGGTTTCTTTTCTAATTTTATTTTTGAATGTTCTCTGTATTGTTCCACACACCGTCTGAACTTTATTTATTTTGGAGTCAATATCTCTTTTCACATTGTAGCCAAATATTTGAAACTAGACACCTATTCTATACTTTGATTTTCTAAGATAATTTTGGATCTCACTGGATCTCTTCCTCTACAAGCCGTGGTCTTCGTTTTCCTTACAGAAATCTTTAGATCATATAATTTACATATTTCATTTAATGCATGCATAGATTTCTGTAAGTCGTTTTCATTTTTCTGTATTATGATTACATCATCAGCAAATAGAAGAATATTTATGCACATTTTATTGTCTATTCTTACTCCTGTGTGTGTGTGTGTGTGTGTGTGTGTATATATATATATATAATGTGCGTATGTATTAAAATATTAAAGCAGTGTATTTAAGTCCTTAATAATTCTACACAAAGAAATAAAATGCCAAAACATGAAACTATGAAATATTTATGTTGTTGGGTCTGCTGAATATAAAAATGAATTCCATTTTTTCTTATCACGTAAGGTTTTTTTTTCAGGGATGCAATCACGCTTTTTGCTAATAGGACTTACTCGCCGAGTGGTCACTCCATCGCGGTCTGATTGTATACATAAGGTAAAATTGCAGTTAGATACTGAAGACAGTTATCGGTTATATGACAGATTTCCTGTTCACATATTTTCCGAAATTTATATCATTTTTCCAGTGTTAAATATAATAGCATCAATAAAATTCAGACAGAATAGTGACGTTGTATTGTGCTGAACGCTTTTACGGAACGTCTTGTGTTCGCATTTATTGTGAGTTCAGGTGTTATTGTTATTTCTGTTTAATCAAACTTAGACTGTTCAGCACCAACGTAAAATCAGTCCTCCTCTATGGTTGCGAAACGTGGAAAGTTACGGAAGCAACAAATAAAAACTTGCAGACCTTTGTAAACAGATGTCTGAGGCATATTTTAAATACAAAATGGCCAGAAATAATATCAAATGAAAAACTGTGAAGAAAAACCAACCAATCTCCAATATGTTACCAAATCAAACAAAGAAAGTCGAGTTGGATATGCCACACATTGAGAAAACCAGACGAAGCCATTGAGAAGACTGCACTAGATTGGAATCAGCAAGGAGTAAGAAAGATCTATGAAAATGTCGAAGTAATCAGTAGAGGAGGAAGCAAAGGAAAGAGGGAAAAGCTGGAAACAAGTGAAATGACTGGCTGGAAACAGAGTACGCTGGAGGAACTTTACTGCTGCCTTATGATCCATTCAGCAACTACAGGAAATACATAATTATAAAATAAATTTTCTGGTTATTCATAAAACAAAACAGTGTATAGTGTTCCCAGAGTTACCCTCCGCGGGCGGGCCTGTTAAACATGGCGGTTCATTTTCTATTCCAACGCCACCTTGAAAATTAACCCCTAAGAGGTAGCATCGAGTTCTTCCCCCAAAACGATCTTTCTAGAGATTTAAATCACACACAATGTGAAATATTAGCTTCTCGACTAAAGGAATGGAATCTCTTACAGCCCGGTACCAAAGTGTCAATTTATCGAAAGGGTCGACATGACTTATCGACACATTATTCTACAACGGGTGATCTCATTTATTTCAACAATGTGAGTGAACGTATTCCAGATCAGTGGCGTGTATTTATCGTCTCTTCAAAGTCATGTTGCTACATAATGGTAATATTTACCCTTCCATACCAATGGCTTATGACGTAAATATTAAATAAACTTATGAAAATATGGATATCCTCCTAAAAGCAGTAAGTTATGACGATCACGAATGCCTATGTGAAGACCTACAAGTAATTGGTCTATTAACCGGAGTGCACCCGCTATTTACGAAATATTGTTGTTTCTTGTGCGAGTGGAACAGAGTGAAGGAATTACCTACGAGGCCAAGTTTAGTAGCAGGCGAGAAAAATGTAAAGTTTAATTCACTGCTAGATTTTCAGAAAAAATTACGAGCGCTCTATATAAACCTGGGTTTAATGATGAATTTCATTAAAGTAATGGAAAATAAGAAAAAAGTTTTCAATATTAAAGAAACAACTTTCTCAGATTGAAAGAAGGAACATTAAAAGAGGGTATTTTCATTAGTCCTCAAATCGGGAAAATCCAGCAGGATCCTACGTTCCGAGGTAAGATTTTACCGAAACAAAAAATGTGGCATTTTCGAAGACGTATTTTCGAAATTCCTTATAAATTACAGAGCGTATAACTACATGAAAGTTGTGGAAAAATTTGTTAAGGGTGTATGAGGTAATGAGCTGCAACATGTCTCTCAAAATTCATTTCCTGCACTTTCGTCTTAACTTCTTTCCACCTGGGAACGGTAAGCGATGAGCATGGCGAAAGATGTTGTCAGCAAATATCCCAACTTGAAAGCCGATGTGAGTAAAAATGGTTTCATAACATGGTTCACAAGTATTGTCGGTTTCTTGTCTCTGAGTGTTATGGGCCCAGCTACAAAAAAAAGTCTTCCACAAAACATTCTAAAATTGTAAATTTATAAAAAAAACAAAGTATTTTGCATGCAATATAGGTGTATATATATATATATATATATATATATATATATATATACATATATGCGCTGTCCACCGCTGTGGTCTCGAGGTAGCGTGCTGCCTTGTCACGCAGCGGGTCCGAGTTCGATTCCCAGTCGGGACAGGCTCCTGAGTGAGCTATTTTTCCGGGGTTTTTCCTCACCTGTAAGACAAATGTCAGGAAGCTTAGGGCCCAACGGTCCCCGAAAATCATCCGATCATTATCATCATCATCATCATCATCCTTCACCGGTGTGGAAAGCAACGGGAAGCTTCCACACGTCTGAAAATGTTATGATTACAGTGAAAGACCTGCATTCGGGCAGAATTAATAGATGTATAGAATAATAATAACAAGGAATCTCTATACAGTTGTTGATGTAGTGGTCCATATATTATGTTCTATCTTACAAAAAAAAAAACTTTATACAACTCAAGATTTCACCATATTGCACAATGCAATTGGTACTCAAATAAATACATTTGATATTAAAATGAAATTATGGTCAGTGTGGAAAACAACGGGTAGCTACGACATCTGTAATTCCCTAGTACAGCTGCAAAGCATAGCATGAAAATGCTATGATTGCAGTGAAAGAACTGCCCTCGGGCAGAATTACTATGTATAACGCTCTGACATATTAACAGTGATCAGCTAATCCATTTCATTAAAATGTGTACTGTTATATTTCTCATAGTTTTACTTTCCTTCCAAAAGAAGGAAAATTGGTTGTTAACTTAAGCATGTTAAAATTTTACATTATGGATTGTAACTTTTTTTTACTTTACATTTTTTACCATAAGGTATACCTATGATTTTTACTCTCTGAAAAAATTAAATCCTTCGAACTTCGCCAGGTTTTAAAATGCAAATGTGGAATCATGAAAGAAGTGACAGCCACCTAGATCATTGGAACTGAGAGAAACAATGTTTTAGACAAATTATGTTTGAGAAAGCTTGTGTCATTAAAAAAAATACCGATGAATATATATATATATATAAACATGTTATAAAGTTCTGCTTGTATATTGGTACCACTGTATGTCATAGACTGTCAAACTTTACCATCTTTCAGAAACAAATTGAAAATAAAATTATTTACAGAAACAACTCACTAATACTACTTTTTTAACAATTGATAATTTGTTTTTTCATTATTTAATAAAAATAAAATGTTAATTATATAATTTTTACCTGGTAAATCAGTCGTCCTCAACTAAATTATTAAACTTCTTCAAGTTATTCTAATATGGAGACCTTTCGAAAACAATGTTTCATCTTCTGCGTTTTAACTGGAACTGATAGTGTTGTTGGTGTAATAACGCAGAAGATGAAACATTGTTTTCGAAAGGTCTCCTGCAAAGCATAGCATGAAAATGCTATGATTGCAGTGAAAGAACTGCCCTCGGGCAGAATTACTATGTATAACGCTCTGACATATTAACAGTGATCACCTAATCCATTCCATGTTAAATTCTGAATGTAGTAACATTTCGACTCTGGAACTGTCAAGTTCCTAACATGAATATTGAATATGAGTTCTAAAGAAACCGGTAAGTGATAGCGAATTTTTTACTCCAAATTAGAACGTAGGGGATATAAATTAGAAGAAGTTATATAATATTTCTATTTCATGACATTAAAAAAAGTAACAATTTTATTGTACAGTGTAATTTAACTTTTATAAGATTCATGATGTGTTCCGTTGAGGTTTATTCAAAATTAATATAAAATTATAGAATATTCACCTGAAAGGTCCGTCTCCTCAACTTAATTATCATTTAACATCAGATTCAAAGAACATTTTCGAGACTTCATTCACGCAGAAGGTAAATCAAGCTATGCAAAACACGTTATCCATGAAGGACATCGCATGTTAAATATTGAAAACACCCTAACAGTAATGCACAGAGAAAATAATCCAGCGAAGATAAACGTACTCGAAGAGATGGAAATCATGAAAGCAGCTCACAACGACAGCCTGATAAACGAAAACGAACCAAATACATGCAACCCCCTCTACCAGATCTTCAGTGAAACACCAGTTTTGAATCCTGCCGATGATGGGACAAGTCCCGAAAGCGCTACAGTTAAATGATAATTAAGTTGAGGAGACGGACCTTTCAGGTGAATATTCTATAATTTTATATTAACAGTGTAATTTATTGATATAATCGATTAAAATAGATGTTATTTATGTTTAATCATTTGATGGAAGAATCAAAGTTTTATTGATTTCCATAAATATTTACTTTAATCGATATTCGTAACAGCTGTTTCAATACACTGTATCTTCTTCAGATGCAAGTCACAAATGTTCTTATTTATATAAACAAGTGTAACTAGGCAACACTATAAAAATTAAACAACTGCAATATATACGTTTTGTATAAATTTAAAAGAGGTGATTCATTTAAATCCAAATGGGAATTCAATAACTTATTACTCTTCTTTAATTTATTTCTAAAATTTCTAAATGATCTAGCTTTCTCCTATTTTACAAACATGTACAAATTTGAATTTAAACAATGATCATATTGAAGTAAGTGGTTAGCGAATTTTGAAGTATCTAGATTTATATTTTATGCTTTATATGTTCTTTTATATGTACAATAAAATGTTTTATTCGTTTTAAATGCCACATTGATGTTCAGCTTTTTAAAAAGTGTTATGGATATCTAATAACAAAGTGGGCCTGCAAGTTATATGTAATTATAAATTATTTATTTATGTCTTTGTTAGGTAGAGGAATAACCTTTTTAATAGCTCTTTATGACACATTTTCTTAATTAAATTGTCTATAATTGTAAGGCCGTAATTATTACGGATAGCTTATTGTTTAATAACATTTAATTCACTATATTCCAAGGGTGAAAGATGAATATTAAAGAGTGAATATAATATAATATTTATTTATGTGGTAATTCTTTATTTATAGTGTCGTATTGTTGGTCTGGTTTTTGAATTCCGCGGGCGAGGCGAGAGTCGGGTCTTGCCTTATCTAGAAGAGCAGGATTGCTGAGTTCTCGACTCTCGAATCGGAAAACCGGCGAAAAAATTTCCACATCCGTTAAAGCCTTCATTCCTGAGAGTTCAGTTCTCGAGACTTCCATTCTGGAAAAGTGTCGACTGCACGTCTAAAATGTCGCATATAATTTGAGAGGATGGAAGGTAGAGCTTGGTAGTCGGTGTCGGAACAGTGGACATGTGAGGTGAACTCCAGTATGAAGACACGAATAATATTAGTAATAATATTAATAATAATAATAATAATGAAAATAATAATAATAATAATAATGAAAATAATAATAGTAATAATTAAAATAATAATAATAACAATAATAATGAAAATAATAATAATAATGAAAATAATAATAATAATAATAACAAATATATACATACATTCATACATACATAGTGATCTGCCCAAGAGCAGGTTTTTCACTGCAAACTCAGCATTCTCCACTCTTTCCTTAACTCAGCTTTACTTTTTGTATCCGCATACAAACCATTTATTTTAATATTGTCTATCATCTGATGTTTTTTTCTGCCTTCAACCTTCTTTCCATTGACCATTCCTTCTAGGGCATCCGTCAGCAGGCAGTTTCTTCTTAGCCAGTGGCCAATCCAATTTATTTTCAATAATTGTAATAATAATGATAGTAATAATGATAATAATAATAAGTAATGAAATAAAATAATAATAATAATAATAATAATAATAATAATAATAAGTAATGAAATAAAATAAACCAAAACACCAATTATTACATTAAATTACGTGCGAGGGCGTTGTTCAAACCAAAATTAAAGTAAATAAACATTTATATTTCTTTTAAAATGTTTTAACCTCCGGCAGCCCCTGAGAGAAGGCCTTATGGCCTTAACTCTGCCAGAATAAATAAAACATTATTATTATTATTATTATTATTATTATTATTATTATATTCTGTGAGAGGGAGTTTCAGTTCCGGGAAATGGAGATATGGACTATTGTGATGTCCAATGTTGCAGTGCATTAAGCAAGAGGTTATGTTGTGATCGTATGTTTAAGTTATGATGGAAGGATAGATGCTGGGAACGAGCTGCTAAATAATTTAGAGTCGATGTATATTTATTGAATCTTAAATTAGAGAACTAGACAGTGCGATGTATTTAGCATCAGAATTTAATAAATTAATCGCCTCAATCAAAATAAACACATGTTACTTTAAAATACAACAATCACAACATTGGATAATAAAACTGTCAAACTGCTAAAGGTGTTTGTTATAATACGTAATACTCTCTATACTCTACTAGGTCAAGGGATGAAGCCCCACTATATTATTGAAGATCTGTGATGTACAATGGTCCCGGGTGACAGGGTCTGTCGGACAATCACATAGCCAATTAAATGGAACAAAATGCATCACATGTGTGTGGAGAAACAATGAAACAATAATTACATATTTGGCAGCGAGAAACGGGAGAATCCTAGAGAAAAATCACGAACCCCATATGGAGTGACCGAGAAGCTACTTAGTTGTTATAAATGTTAATGATGTTTGGAATAGACACTAATAATGTTAAAATAAATAAAAATAGATAAAATGATAAATGATAAACAGTCTATATAATATAGTGCAAATTCGGCTAATTTTATGACACCGATAAGTTAGTTATATTTTTTTCTTTCGTTTGTAACGAAGTCTATTGGCAAGAAAAACAACTTTTTTTTTGTGTCTCTAGATGGCAGAAAGTCTACTTTCTTGTTGTGTTTACATATTTGTGATAACAGCGTTCTTTGGATGCATTTTATGTTAACTTGTAGAGGAAGTGTTTTCATTCATGTTAGCAGTTGTTAGATTTATTACTTGTCTGTGTTAGAAGAACATTTTTGAGCAGATATTCTTCGACACTAAAGGTGAACGGATACAATGTGATCTGTGGTTCCATGAAAAGTGTCGAAGGTTGACTCTTTATAAGTGGGATTTCAGATGCATTGGATACAGCATGGAGAGTGATTAAAAAGTTTGTCACGAATTTACACTAATACTATCACGAAATTACCCGAAACCTCCACAAAAAAATATAATTTATATCATATTGGTAATAAAATTATATAGATATATAGTCCACCGCTGTGGTCTCGAGGTAGCGTGCTACCTTGTCATGCAGCGGGCCCGGGTTCGATCATTGGTCGGGGCAGTTTTTCTGGGTGAGGTTTTATCGAGATTTTTCCTCACCTATAAGACAAATGTCAGGAAAACTTTAAGGCCCAAACGGTTCCCGAAATCATATGGCCATTATCATCGTCATCATCCTTATCATTATCATCATCATCATCCTTCAACGGTGTGGAAAGCAACGGGAAGCTACCACACCTACAAATTCCCTAGTAAAGCTGCAAGCATAACATGAAAATGATTGCAGTGAAGGACCTACCTTCGGGCAGAATTACTATGGATGG
This sequence comes from Diploptera punctata, assembly GCA_030220185.1. NCBI lineage: Eukaryota > Metazoa > Arthropoda > Insecta > Blattodea > Blaberidae > Diploptera > Diploptera punctata. Next base: position 1,884,002 of record JASPKZ010009353.1, on the reverse strand, counting down.
ATATATATATATATATATATATATATTAGAGTTAAGAATATATTAATGAAATATATATATATATATATATATATATGCTGAATTTACGAATATATATATATATATATATATATATATTCGTAAATTCAGCATATGTATATTTCATTAATATATTCTTAACTCTAATATTCCTAAGACCCTAACCAGAAATGTTCATAATATTAAGGTATAATAATATAAAACCTTAGTATCACGAAATTAGCCGAATTATATATATATATATATATATAATTCGGCTAATTACATATATATAATATTATATATATCTTATTATTATATAATGAAAATAAAATATAATGCCTATAAAAGAATAATATTAATTAAGTGAATAAGTTACTTAATTTTTCAATTTTTAAAAATTATATTATCGTTTGAAATAGGGTGGAAGCTCTCGCTGGTAAAAATGTAAAAGACAGTGAGTTAAGCTGTACATTGAAATTTTACAGTAATAAACGGTGAAAAAATAAGAAAATAAATAAATCTATGTATTATGTTTTTATTAGCTGATTACAAGGTGTTTATTCACCCCAAACTCCCAGTCACCAATGAGTTCAGTGACCCAGAAAACCACGTATTCAACAGTAATCTCCAACACTCTAACATTTTATGTTTCACCTGTTCTCGCATTCATGCCAATGGGGGCTTAGTGACCGAAATATAAGTGACAAAACCATAGTGTTCAGAGCATTGGTTGGTGACAGTCCCGATGACATCTAACTGATCCCTAGCGGATTGGGAGTGGGTGACATATAAAATTAATAAAACATCACTTATAAAACGTATTCGTATCGAATCCGTATTTTAAAATAATGTTCGCTTGAGAAGAAATGATGAGTCCCCGATGTCATTTAAATCCCAGTTAAGCCCTTATCGGCCTGGGAATAAGAAGGGCTGAGTAATAAAAATGTGAAAATGAACGAGAATTGTGTCAAGTCCATAGTTTTTCAAGGTTCAATCAAGGTCCTAATTTTATTTATTAGAGTAAGTTTGGGGGATCATAGGCTCAATTCTGTACATGCATTCTCGTGATGCTTTGCAGAGACTTTTTGCAAAGTTCCCAACTTCCTTTCAAAAAAACGTTAATCGAAAAAATATAAAACTATTATTCTACACAGATTATATTTATATGTGTGCGAAATCATGGACTCTTACTTTAATAGGGGGAAGGAGATTACTAGTATTTGAGAATAGTTTCTTTAGGAAAAATTTTGGACCAAAGAAGAGATTAAAACAGACAGGTGAATGGAGAAGAGTACATAAACCATGCACTACATGTTCTTTATAGGAAGCCAGATATAATAAGAACAGTTAAAACAGTCTCGTATATTGCGATTGGCAGGACAATATTGCTCTTATGGATAATGAAGCACGTGCATGGACACTCTTTGTAGGAAAGCCAGACGGAAAACGCCCAGTTTGTAGACCAAGAATGAGGTGGGAGAACAACATTCATACCTACGGGTTCGATAGTGCCAGTGGAGGCAGTAAGTAAGTCAGTTTGGGATAGTCGGCCTCGCTTTTGACTCGTGGTTATGCTCCTTGCCTCTGGTCCCGAGAGTAAGCGGGTTAAAACCCGGTCGGTGGTCGCTGGAATTTTTTAGGACGGAAAAATCCAAGGAGCAAGTCCTCCGGGAGGGACTTTAAAAGAAGAGCCGTGGGTCCCGAGTCTGAAGATTTTCAGGCTCGTAAGAAATCCATAAGCCTGAATGAAAAGGCCTCTAAGCAAAATTTACCGAATTTTCCCGTCCTAGTACTACCTTGGTTTCCTAGATGTCAGTATGAGGCGGAACGCTGACCACGGACCACTCAAAAATGCATCTATACGAAAACAAGTGTAACTAAATTAGTATGGTTCAAATTCTTCCCTGTAGGAGGAGAGCGCCTAAATCCCTGAAAAGGGAAAACATGGGCTTACAATACAAAAAAGTTTGGTATAAATAAGTATAGCCAGACAACGAAGGGCAATCAGATGGTTTGACAATTTTGCATTTTGGACAATTTGGAGACAAAATACGTTAGGTTTTGGATAAAAATGATTTTCCGCTTATATATTATTGGTATTTAAATTAGAATTTCGTTTTTAATATACAATTGGAATTACATTTACAAACAAAATGGCAGCTGAATGTTAAATATCCCTGGCAGCCATGTGCCTGTGCGCTGGAAGCAATGTCACTGGTGAATAAACAGCAAATAACACACACTACGAATTAATGATTTATAAATGGTATTCATTTTGCCCCTCAGTGTCTACATCGAACACAGCATCCGCTCTCCAAACCTCTGATCGACAAGAACTACCAGCAGTGTTTTAAAAATATATTTTATGATGTGTGGAAACATTAATGCCACTTCGTGACTCTTGAATTTATCGAGAGGATTTGGAAATCAAGAGCGGCATTTGTTATGACCATTTTACGAATAAAATTAAGATGTTTACTCCAAAGTCATTATTTAAATATAGTCACCGGTGTACAACGGGAAACTACCACACCTACAATTCCCTAGTAAAGTTGCAAAGCATAACATGAAAATGCTATGATTGCAGTGAAAGACCTGCCCTCGGGCAGGATTACTATGGATGGATATATCTAATATATAAAAATCAATGTTTGTTTGTGTGTTGGTTGGTTTGTTCGTATTCTATTCGCGGTCATTACCGTTGATCCGATTTTGATGGGGTTTTTTTGCACAAATGATCAGGAGATTCCCGGGATGAACATAGGCTATAAGACAGTTGTGATATTCTATCCCTTTACCCCAAAAAATCACCCTTTGTATTGAATAACGTGAAATAAAGCCCCTATTTTAACGCCTAAATGGCTTACGCTGCCTAAACCATAACAAATACAATTAATGTACACACAATTGAATTATTTGGAAAAAAGAAGCTCTTCCAGATGAATGGAAAGAACAATTATCGTACCAATTTATAAGAAATGAGATAAAACTGATTGCAACAACTACAGGGGCATCTCATTACTTTCAACTTCGTACAAAATTCTAACAAATATATTAGTAAGCAGACGTACTCCCTATATTGATGACATTCTAGGAGATCATCAATGTGCATTCAGAAGAAACAGGTCTACAACAGATCAGATTTTTAGTATAAGACAGATTTTAGAAAAGAAATGGGAATATAATGGTACTGTACTTCAACTATATGTAGACTTCAAAAAAGCATATGATTCAATTAAGAGGGAGAAGTTATATAGTATCCTGCTGGAGTTCGGAATTCCTAAAAAGTTAGTTAGATTTATACGAATGTGTCTAAATGGCACAAAGATTAAGGCGCGTATAGGAAAACAGTTTTTGGACACTTTTGAAATCCAGAATGGGTTGAAGCAAGGAGATGCACTATCTCCTCTACTGTTTAATTTTGTACCAGAGCATGCCATTAAATCTTTAGTGAATGAGGAAGGCTTACAACTCAAAGGCATTAATAAGCTGTTAGTTTATGCTGATGATGTAATACTATTGGCCGATAGCGAGGAGATACTAAAGGACAACACGCACACACTATTCAGTAACACTAAGAAATTAGGACTGGAAGTAAATATCAATAAAACTAAATATATGGTCACACGTAGAAATACATTATATAATGGAAATGGACAGCTAATGACAAATGAGGGAAATTTTGAGGAAGTGGCTGAATTCAAATACCTAGGAACAATAATCACAAATAGGAATGAGATGCACAAAGAAATTGAACATATGCTCAATTCTGGAAATGCGTGCTATTATGCATTGCAGAGACTCTTGATGTCCCAACTCCTTTAAAAAAAACGTTAAACTGAAAATATATAAAACTATTATTCTACCAGTTATATTATATGGGTGCGAAACATGGACTCTTACTTTAAGGGAGGAAAGGAGATTACAAGTATTTGAGAATAAAGTACTTAGGAAAATTTTTGGACCAAAGAGAGATGAACAGACAGGTGAATGGAGAAGACTACATAACAATGAACTAGATGGTCTTTATAGGAAGCCAGATATAATAAGAACAGTTAAGTCTCGTAGACTGCGATGGGCAGGACATGTTGCACGTATGGGAAATGAAAGACTTGCATGGAAGCTTCTTGTAGGAAAGCCAGAGGGAAAACGCCCAGTTGGTAGATCAAGAATGAGGTGGGAGAATAACATTAACTATGATTTGAGGGAAGTAGATTATATAGGGAATGACTGGAAAGCATTATCTCAGTATAGGGATGTATGGAGAGCTTATGTCCGCGCGGAAATGAACCTACAGGTTCGATAGTGCCAGTGAGTAAGTAAGTAAGTAAGTAAGTACAATTGAATATCTCAAAAACTCTATAAAATAAGTCCGCGGCAGCATATGTTTATCTTTTACGGATAACTCATAATAACCATTTTTGTCTTTGATTGATCCCAAGAAGATCGGGATAAATATATCCCCGGGCATGCGTGCTCTGCCATACAGTTCATCCGATTGTGATGGGGCTTTTTGTAAAATGTTTTCAGGAGATTCCGGGGATGAACATAGGCTGTAAGGCAGTTGTAATTCTCAACGCCTTCACCCCTAAATATCACCCTTTGTAGTGAAAAACGTGAAATAAAGTCCCTATTATGACGCTTAAATGGCTTACCGTAACAAATACAGAACATTAATGTATACAGAACTGAATATCTCAAAAAAACTCTTCAAAAAAGTTGGCGGTAGCATATGTTTATCTCTACGGATAACTCACAATAACCATTTTTGTCTTTCATTGATGGCAAGACGATCGGGATAAGTAGATTTTCGAGCAAGCATAACAGCGCACGGCTGATGGTAAAAACACATTTATTTAGGAGTAGCAGCGCACGCCGGGTATTAGCTAGTATATATATATATATTTTTTTCTTTATGTAAACGGTGATGTTTGAAAACAAATCAGAAATGTGAAGTTATGTATAATAACTGCAACTTGATCATATTATTTATTGCCAAATAGGATCGCAATATTGTGTGAATGCATCCTAGTTAAAATAATGAAACACATCAAACTGTATATTATAATCAACATTATACGTTTTTCATTTATTTTTTAGTAAACAACTCAGTAAAATCAAGGAATCTGTTCATTATCTGCTATATTCAATGTGTTTGTTTGGAGAAAAATAATGCTCTGAGCTATTCAGAATATTAAAAAGACGGAGATTTCTTTATCACAAAATCAGGAGCTGATAAAGAGAAATCGATAAAGAGCGAGGTGAAACACGATTGTCATTGGTTGTAAAACAAAACTCATTGCAACTAGATTGGTCATTGACTACCATTTGGGGCATGAGTTAAATAGTCCGTTTTGATGTATTCCGCGAAAATGAACAATCTGCGATGACTTATAGTCAGGGAGCGCGGTTCTAATAAGTATTCAATGAAGTTAAGAATGCACTGAATATAAGGAGGGATGACGCGCAGTGTTCAGTATAAACAAAATGATGTTCGGTTGAAGGCATTACACCCTGCTTCAAAAACAGTTATACCAGAACAAGGAATTATATAAGGAAGCAAACAATCGTATGTTTAGTTATTTGTAGTGTGCAATAAAAGTGCTTAATTTTGTATAAGGGTTTAAAATACAGAAATATTTTCTTATACATCATAATTGTCGGCCGCGGTGGACTAGTGGTTATGCTTCTTGCCTCTGGTCCCAAGGGTCGCGGGTTCAAACCCAGCCGGGGTCGATGGATTTTTTAGGACTGAAAAATCCAAGGAGCAAGTCCTCCGGGAGGGACTTTAAGCCGTGGGTCCCGAGTATGAAGATTTTCAGGCTCGTAAAAAATTCTTAAGCCTGAATGAAAAGGCCTCTGAGCAAAATTTACTAAAATTTCCCGTCCTAGTCCTACCTTGGTTTCCTAGATGTCAGTATGAGGCGGAACGCTGACCACGGACCACTCAAAAATGACATCTATACGAAAACAAGTGTAACTAAATTAGTATGGTTCAAATTCTTCCCTGTAGGGGGAGAGTGCCTAAATGTCTGTAAAGGGAAAACATGGGCGTATAATACAATACATCATGATTACAATAATTGCAATGTACAATAATGTACTTCCGAAATGCACGGAAGTAAATCTCATGCGATTAGCACGTAGACAATTTGTATATTTTGAAAACTACGTTCCACGACGCTCGACATGATAGGAACAAATTAAAAAATCAAAGTATTCAGTGTTAGAATTGCTTGAGATTTCCTGTCTGCAACACGTCCCTCAATTTGCGCATTACTACGTAGCCAGTATTCTTCTTTAAGACACTTTTAAGTTAATTTGCTACTCTTTCTTTAACGGTTCCTACTTTTACTTCACTCAGTGTTTCTGAAACTTGTTCTATTGCCTCCAGAGCTTCCGGCATTGTTAGTTTAGATTATTGTAAATTTTGTATTGTAGTTGCAACCTTACTGAAATTATTTGGAATATAAGAAAGGTCTTCAAACAAAGCTGGTGAAATTATTTTCTTCACTGCACGAAGGGTATAGCGAGATTTTTTTCTATCGTCAAATACATTAATTATTCTTACAATTTTGTGTTAATACTGGGCATAGTATAGTATAGCCTGTAGCCATGTTCCCACCGAGTTGTAATTGGATGTGGAGGCAGGGGAATCCCATGTGCCATTTATTTAAATAGTTTAATTCTTGATGGTCCCTTGAGAAAAATCTTTTTCATGTTGTTTAGAAATGTATTAACATCCGGAAAACAGGCTCCAATTTTTTCCGCAACTCGGTGGAGACCATGTGCTAGGCATTTTAAATGTATTAATGTTGGTTATGACTGCTGTATTGTTGTAGCAGCTTTTCACACATGCAGCAGCCCCATCCGTAATAAATAACAAATATTTTATTTCTTAATACCGGCTGGTCACAGGAGGAACAATGAATAATTAAATAAGCGAGTAATTATAGAGTGGTTAACCGCCTCCATCTCTTCGGATGTTAAGATAAATGTTTTAGGTGGGCCATCAGGCGATAGGGTACCTAAAATAACATTAGCGATTGACCTATGAGCGGAAGCTGTTGTTTCGTCTATAGACACAAAAATCGTTTTATCTGCTACTTCTTCCCTTAAGGAATTTAGTCAGTTCTCATAGGTAAATAAGTTGGTAGATATTGTGGTTTCTGAAGGCATTTTTCTGTTAGTATATTTGTTTACGAAACAAGGATGCTGTACTTATTTTAAAGGTATATCGGCTCTTATGACACAAATAATCGAAACATTCTGATCTGTCGTTTGGGTCTGCGGAGGTTGAAGCTACACTTTTCCTGCTGTTTTTTTCTAATAATACAACATTTTTCTTGTATTTTCTTGAAGTACGGTGTTGTTTAACATGATGTTTGAAACTTCCATTGAGCTCTATGCGACATACCTTACATTTGATGGTTTCGCCATTTGTGCCAAATACCTCTACAAACGGTGCTAATTGTGATGATGATGATTTGTAGGTATTACCTATTTTACTTTAGGCATATTTCCACAGTTATTTACTATTCTGTATGCAGCGAATAAATGAAACAGTCGCTACGAAACACTCCGTTGTATAGTAATAATGCTATAACCTATTCGGAATGTTGAAAAGGAGGAGCTTTCTTTAATATGATAAACTTCGGTTGATAAATTCGAGGTGAAACACGACTGTGATTGGTTGTAATTAAAGAATCGTTGACATGTGATTGGTCATTGACTCCCATTTGGGCATAAACTAACAGCCTATTAATATCATTGTTTGTAAATAACACAAAAAGAATAATTTATAATTTTTTTTAGTTCAAAGTATAATGTTATATGTAGCTGAAACTTGGACATTACTCAGGCCACATACAAGTAAATTGTTGGCTACAGAAATGAACTATTGGCGGCAAGGAAATTAAGAAGGGATAAAATTAGAAACCAAAGAAATAGATCATATAGCGTACTCCGCGTGGCAGGTAATTTGAAGCGTCTGTTTACTTACTCAAATGGGAGTCAATGACCAATCACATCTCAATGATTTTTTAATTTACAACCAATCAGAGTCGTGTTTCCCATAAAATTTACCAACTAAAGTTTATCATAATAAAGAAAGCAGCTCCTTTTTAACATTCTGAATAGGTTATATCATTTTTTTGCAGGGACTGAGCCTCCGAATGTACGGGAAAACGCTCACTGTGTTTACAAAGAGACCTAAAACACGTTTGGGGAAAATAATCTTATATACTCAACATAGGATTTAAAGAGAGATCAGGGCTTGCTTGGTTTAGGCTAGGGGCATGGAAATTTCTAAAAATTAGCGACGATCACGATATGCGAATATGTCCAATGTGCGGGAACTTTGAAGACGAGATACATATATTAGGAAAATGTGATGATTTAGAATATTGGAGATGTCAGTTATTACCGGAAAGATTTCTAAATTCAAATCGGGAAAGATTGGCATGCTACGAGTTAATGGTAAATCCAGAAAATTGGATAAACTTGGGTAAATTTCTGGACAAAACGCGGAAAATAAGAACAACACTCATTCATGATATGTTATCAAAATGCAATACCGTACCATTAATTCTTAATAATTATACATAACTTAATTAATGTATAATGCTATTGTATTATTATGTAATTGTAATATTATTGTGTTTTCTTTATGTAATTGTAGTGTTATTGTTTTTTTCTTTATACTATTACCAATTATTGTAACGGATTGTCAGCAGCACGTACGGCTTACTGCCTGCGGGACCCATATTTGTAAATAATATTGTATATATCTTACTTTTTTGTCTAATAAAGTCCTGTTACTACTACTTATCAAACCCCGCTCTCTGATTATAATATTTACTATCGTCCTCTCAGCCTTAGCCAAGTCACACGTTAATACAATGTCTCAACTCATGTCCAAATCAGGGTCGATCGAGGGATGAGATGAGATGAAGCCCCTTATATAGAGCTCTGTGAAAGACATGGGAGCCGGTCAACTACGCCTGATGCACCATCACGGGGGGGGGAGATGATCGAAATGAAACGGAACGGATTAGTATGGAGACATGGTGGAATGAAATTGTGGCAGGAGAAAACGGGAGAAAACCCAGAGGAAAACCTGCCCAAGCTCCGTTTCGTCGACCACGAAACCACATGGAGTATCCGAGACTCGATCGCAGGACCCTAGAGGTAAGAGACGAACGTCTAACCGCTTGTGCCACGAAGTCGCCTAATACATTGTTATTGTGGTTAAAACAATAATTATGCACGTCATCAAACGTATTTTGTTAACATTTATATTATTAAGTCCACCGCTCTGGAATCGGGGTAATGTTGATCCCTCGTATGCATGGGGTCCGGGTTCAATCTCTGATCGTAACAAGTTTTCTGGATAAGATTTTCCTTACGTGTAAGACATACATCGGGAAACTTCAAGGCCCAACTTGTCCTCGAACATAATTATTATCACCCTATCAAGTGAGCCATGTTTAGTACGAATCTTTGAGTGAATGGTGTGTATTGTCTTAAATGTTTGTTGTCTCGGAGGTGGCACTGTTATTAAGCTCATCACTCATACGGATGGTCCTCCATGTTCTTGTATGTTAAAAGAAGTATGTATTTGATTCAGGATTTAAAACTCTCTCCCGGCACTTCATGCCCTGTAAGGTCCTCATGGGGGCACGTCAAAGTACCTATAAAGATGGAGCATGAACGAAGGAAAGAAAGAATAAGACAATCATAAATTACATTAATTAGGCTTAAATAATAATATCTTATCGGTGTGCATATCAAGATTACAGTATAGTTAGATAAACTCTTCAAAAGTTTTGGTTAATTTAGCAGATTTTGTACACTAGCTCTAAGGACCCAAACTTATTAAATCGCAGGTACCTTTGGACTTCACGGATACTCAAATTCTATATATTAAGCCTTTTGTATTTACATTGTGTGGATATTAGACATTTAGAATCTATAAAAAAATCACCAACACTAGCCTACATAATATTTTCTCGTAAGTAATGCCACGAGTGATTTCCAATATATCTAGAGAATTTGGAAATCAAGAGTGGCATTTGTTAGGACTATTTAACGAATAAAATTAAGATGTTTACTCAAAAATCATTATTTAAATATAGTTATTTTAAAATATTTATATACGGTGTTTAATGTAAACGGCGATGTTTGAAAACAAATGAAAAACGTTTGTTATGCTTCATTTGTTCATCACTGCAACCAGATCATATTATTTATTGCCAAAGGATCGCGATATTGTAAGAATGCATCCTCCATCCATGCATAGTAATTCTGCCCGAAGGCAGGTTTTAAATGCAAACATAGCATTTTCATGCTATGCTTGCAGCTTTACTAGGGAATTGTAGGTGTAGTAGCTTCCCGTTACTTTCCACACCGGTGAAGGATGATGATAATGATAAGGATGATGATGATGATGGCCAAATGCTTTCGGGGACCGTTTGGGCCTTAAAGTTTTCCTGACATTTGTCTTACAGGTGAGGAAAAACCCCGATAAAACCTCACCCAGAAGACTGCCCCGACCAGGGATCGAACCCGGGCCCGCTGCGTGACAAGGCAGCACGCTACCTCGAGACCACAGCGGTGGACAACCCTAGTGGAGGAAAAATGAAACACATCAAACTGTTTATAATCAACATTATAGGTAATTAATTAATTTCTGATGTCCTATGATGTAAATTATATTTTTTTGGAACGTAAATTCCTGGGAAATAATATATTTAAGAAAGTGCAAACAGTGGTTTCTTTTTATTGTGGTATAATCAATTACTACGAATGTTTTTCTATTATATCACCGCAAGCAGTATATGTTTACATTCGTGCACTGTATATACAAACTGTCCCGACCGGCAGTCGAACTCGGGCCCGCTGCGTAACAAGGCAGCACGCTTTCTCGAGACCACAGCGGTGCACTCTTTATCAAAATGTAAATTAAAGCATCCCTTGTTATTACTTTGATTTTTTGCATGCTTTTATTGGAAGATTCTGTGCCTTCATAACACTAGCGGGCGGTACACATGCAAGATTATTAAATTAGATGATATAACACCAGAATCTGAAACATTGTCTCGGGTCACATTGGAAGATGCATAGCTTTCGCTTCTTCATCACATTTTGCTCGCCTCATTACCTCGCCTTTCAACTAGCTTCCATTTTGTATCTTTCCATCATAACATAAACACATACCTCTACAGCGAACATCTCACTGTTTCTCTTTCTCTTACCAATTCTTTGCTCTCTTCTATTGAAAACTTACAAGCGGTTCAAAAATAAATGTACGCAACATTTTCATCAAGCAATATAAGCATAATCAGGGTTTAGGTTTACTTTTATGTTTTGTTTTTACTACACCATTAATGTTACATTCCATTTAATAAAAACAGTTGAGGGGCGCAAGCGATTACTTTTCGCCTCTACCGCTTGAGTCTCGAGATCGAGTCTCGGTCACTCCATGTGAGTTTCGTGGTGGACGAAAAGGAATATATATCTAAGGAATTTTCTCGCTGTCACAAATTTTATTATAACTTTTCTCCACATTCAACTCATCGATTTCGTTCATTTGCCCCCTGTGACGGTTAGTCAGGTGTGGTTCGCCGGCACCTTAGGCGTTCACAGACCTCTATAAATACAGTGACTTCATCTCATCCTTCGACCAGACCCTGAGTTGGAATCGAGTCGAGAATATTTATTATTATTATTATTATTATTATTATTATTATTATTATTAGCCTATAGGAGATCTGACAACTTACGTGTCTCCGTATGTTGCCAAATGCTCGCGTCGTAAATAGATGAAGTCTCTCACCACGTAAAAAATGTTTACATAAATAATGTAATAAATTTACTAATTAAATAAAAATAAAACTTAGTTTTCATAATTTGTTAACATGTCTGAAGAAGGTACAGTGTACCGAAACAGCTGTCACTGAATTATATAATAAATATGAAAATCAAATAAAACTACGTTTTATTTTTATTTAATTAATGAACTTAGTTTTATTTGATTTTCATATTTATTAAGATATAATTCAGTGACAGCTGTTTCGGTACACTGTACCTTCTTCAGACATGATGTTTTCTTTGGGTAAAGGAAACACTTTGTTAATTGCTTTTTTGTAATGAATTTTCTTAATTAAATATTCTACAATTTTAGGATCGTAGTTATTATTAATAGCTAATTGTTTAATAATACTCAATTCATTATTATATTCCAAGGGTGAAAGAAGGTACAGTGTACCGAAACAGCTGTCACTGAATTATATCTTAATAAATATGAAAATCAATTAAAACTAAGTTTTATTTTTATTTAATTAATGAATGTGGATTTTTATCAAATAAACACCAACTCAATTGATTATTTGATAAATTTTCGATGCGCCAATCGGCAATATTCGGCCGCATATTCGGCTATCCGGCTTCCGGCCAAATAGCTTTCCGTTTCACCTCTATGAATTATTAAATTATTAGATTGAAATAAACAAACAAAACTGGATATTTTTTAAGCCCGGCGTGGAATTTGTAATGAAATTCCACGTGTTGCAACGTCGCCGCTACCAGCTACTGTATCTTAATAAATACGGTTTTGTCTTGGTTTGTATACAGTACTATTTTAATGACGTCACTATTACAAGTTTTTTTACAGAATATAACTTAAATTCCATTAAACATAGACTTTTACTTTTATAAAGTAATTATTAAGACTTTTTTGTGACAAGTTGTTTAAAATCCACAATTACATCACGAGTCTCTGCTTCATAATTACCGAGTTTTGAAGTACTTTTTTTACCGCTCTGTTTGCTATTTTCTTTTGTGAATTATGCTAATATGCTTTTAAGTTATTATTATTATTAAATAATTAACTAACTCACTGGCACAGTCAAACCCGTAGGTTCATGACCGCGCGGACATAAGTTCTCCTTACATCCCTATTATGAGCGAATGTTTTCCAACCATTCCTTGTATAATCTACTTTCCTCAAATCACGCTTGGTATCTATAACTTCTCGTGGTGGAGTGGCTTGCGTGCTTAAATGACCCCCGAGAGCTATGCTGCCTATAGGATTACCCATGCCGGGCTGGTCGAAGGTGATAAGCCAGACTAAATAAGTACCTTGTTCGAAAGAGTGACAATCTTTCACCGTAGAAATGCAACCGTCAAGAAACGCGGGCATGGGTTCCACTGGGGTAATTTTTTTCCAGAAGTAAAATAGTCTTCCATTCGGTTTTCCGGGCGGGGACTACTTCAGGGAACCCATGCCTAAGGCTGAAACACAGGGACATGATCCTAGGAACAAGGAATGCTATTATTATTATTATTATATTATTATTAATTAAATATTTTCTGACCAATTAAGACTACAAGACCATTTTCTCTTCGTACTTCCTCTTTGGCTTCATGACCCTTTGAATCTAACCTCAGCCGCCCCTTTGAAGTTTCTTAACAAATCTGACTTAGTTATGCTTATTTTCCTTTAGATGTCGTTAGTGACATGTGGTCAGCATGTTATCTCAATGAGACACCGAATAGGCTACCAAGGTATTACTTGGATGGAGAAAAATCAGATAAATTTTGCTCAGAGGCCTATTTTTCAGGCTGTAAGTTTTTATGAGACTGAAAATCTTAGACATGGGACCCACGGCTATAAGGTCCCTCCCGAATGAATTGACTCTTGGATTTTTCGATCCTAAAAATTCATCGACCCCGGCCCGGCTTGAACACGCGACATCTCTCCCACTTAACCCGAGTTAAATTATACAGATATTAGTAATTATCAAATAACCATAATTAATCCAATAACACGTGACAGAATTTAGAGCTAATAAGGAAAGCACGAAATATAATAATATTAATAACAACAATAATAGCAACAATAATAGCAACAATAACAGCTACCATAACAGCTACAATAACAGCTACAATAACAGCTACAATAACAGCAACAATAATAACAATAATAACAATAACAACAATAATAGTAATAACAATAATAACAATATTTCAAAAAATGTTAAACTGAAAATATATAAAACTATTATTCTACCAGTTATATTATATGGGTGCGAAACATGGACTCTTACTTTAAGGTAGGAAAGAAGATTACAGGTATTTGAGAATAAAGTACTTAGGAAAATGTTTGGACCAAAGAGAGATGAACAGACAGGTGAATGGAGAAGAGTACATAACAATGAACTACATGGTCTTTATAGGAAGCCAGATATAATAAGAACAGTTAAGTCTCGTAGACTGCGATGGACAGGACATGTTGCACGTATGGGGAATGAAAGACTTGAAAGACTTGCGTGGAAGCTTCTTGTAGGAAAGCCAGAGGGAAAACGCCCAGTTGGTAGACCAAGAATGAGGTGGGAGAATAACATTAACTATGATTTGAGGGAAGTAGATTATACAGGAAATGATTGGAAAGCATTGGCTCAGGATAGGGATGTATGGAGAGCTTATGTCCGCGCGGCCATGAACCTACGGGTTCGATAGTGCCAGTGAGTAAGTAAGTAAGTAAGTAACAATAACAATAACAACAATAGTAACAACAATAACAGCAATAATAATAAAAATATAATAATAATAATAATAATAATAATAATAATAATAATAATAATAATAATAATAATAATATACTAACTCACTCCAACTATGGAACCCCGAAATTCATGATCACGCCGGAATAAGTTCTTCATACATTCCTATCCTTAGCTAATGTATCTAAAATCTTTCACTGTATAATTTATTTCCTTCAAGTCATGGTTAATGCTTTACTCCCACCTTTGACTACTTACTGGGCACTCTGGGTTTGATTTTCTTAAACGAAGATTCATGCTCCTTTTTGAATTCCCATTCGTGCCACTTGACCTGCCTATCGAAGTATACGAGACGTAACTGTTCGTATTATATCTAAATTCCCATAAAGATACCAAGCTCAATATTAAGTAGTTATCCCTCTTTGGTCCAAATATTTACTTACGAACTTTATTCTCAATTACTTGTAATCTTTTTTCTTTATTAAAATAAGATATCATGTTGGCAACCATGTGATGTAGCCGGAAGAATCGCAGTTTTATATATTTTAGTTTAATATTCTTTGAGAGCATTTAAGATGACAGCATTTGCTACATTGGATAATAGCATGTGTATTTAGTGATTGGACATGTTTAATTTCTTTGTGCACCTCATTCCTGTTTGTAATTATTGTTCCTAGCTATTTCGATTCCACTACTTCTACAAACCTTGCCTCATGGATGCACAAGAACTGTTATCGAAAGGATAACAAAAAGTGCTTTACAGTGGTATGGACATGTACAACGGATGTCGGAAGACCAGTGGCCTAAACATGTGTTACATTGGATGGTACCAGGCAGAAGGAAGAGAGAGAGAAGTAGAAGAACATGGTATGAGGGAATATATGATGCCATGATGAAGAGGGGTATGGAAGAAGGACAATAGGAAGATAGAAATCTCTGGAAAGCAGGAATGAAGGGCAAACTGCTGTAAAGTGGAAAGCCTGTAGGCCTATTAAATATTAAGTAAGAGTCCGTTGTCATTTAATAATTTATTTCCACGTGTGACCACATATTTAATATTATTCACTTTTACTTCCAATTGCAATTTTTTAATGTTATTTAACATAATGTGTATGTTGTCTTTCGATATTTGCTCAACATCGCCTGACAATATTACATGATCTGCACGTACCAACAGCTGATTAATGTAACTGAGTTTTACATCCTCTTTATCTTCAAAAATCTGATTGTATGCTCCAGTACAAGAGGGAACTGCAGAGGAGATTGTACATCTACTTGCTTTATCCCAACCTAAATCTCAAAAGTGTTTGGAGTGTGTTTGCCTATCCTCACCCTACATCTTGTGCAATTTATATACATTCGAATAAGTGCAAATTTTTAGGAATTCTAGCAGGAACTATACAATGTTTCGCACTTAATTAAATCTGTGCTTTTATAATAATAATAATAATAATAATAATAATAATAACAACAATGATAATAATGAATATAATAATGATAATAATAATGATAATAATAATAATAATGATAATAATAATAATGATAATAATAATAATAATAATAATAATAATAATTATTATTAGAATATGAACATATTAATGAAAGATGCCTAAAGATTAAAATGAAGCTTATGGGAAAAACAATGGTGTTCTTAGCAGTCTACTCACCAACAGATGATGCTGCACAGAGTCAGAAAGAAAAGTACTATTCAGTATTAGTGGAACAAATAGAGAAAATACGAAGTAATGAAGAATTAATACTAATGGGAGATTTAAATGGGAAAGTGGGTAGAAGAAACAATGATGAAGCAGTAGGAAAATATGGGGAACAAGAAGTCAACGATAATGGAAATAGAATCATAGAGATGTGCAAACAACATAAATTAAAGATAGTAAACACATTTTTCGACCATAAGGATATTCATAAATTTACTTGGGAACGACCTAGTCTCAATCAGAAATCAATAATAGACTACATAATTGTAAAGCAAAATACTTCCTTATTTATTAAGGACTCAAGGGTTAAAAGAGGAGCAAATTGTGGTTCTGACCACTATCTACTCACAGCACAGATCATCCCCAAATTCCCTACAGGGAAAAAAGTGCATGATGAAGCAAGGGAATCAACAATGCAACCGAAGCAGGAAGAAAAATTTAAACTGTATTTATTTAATCAGGATAGTATCAAAAACTTATATAAAGAAAGACTGAGGATTAAAATTGAGAATATGGATTACAAGGAAGACATAGAAGAAGAATATAATCAATTAAAGGAAATAATACATTCGGCAGCAAAAGAAGCATTAGGCACAATAAATAAAAAACAAAATACCCAAGATTGGTGGAATGATGATATTGAAGAATTAACCAAAAAGAAGAAAAAATGCTACTTAGAATGGTTGGCAAATAAAACAACAGAAAATTGGATAGAATACAAGAGAACAAACGCCAAAGTTAAAAGGAAAGTGATAGAAGAAAAAAACAAATTATGGAAAAGCAAATGCCAAGAAATAGAAAGTTATATAGGAGGATCACAATCATCAGAAGTATGGAGATTTCTAAAAACACTGAAAACCAACCAAGGACCCAGCAAGATAAATTTGTTAGCAAAATCAGACGCAGAAAAAACATTACAAAGCTTTACTGTCAGAAACTAGAAATGAGTTTATGGAAACAACAGAAAATCCATCCATAGAAATGAACCGCCCTGGAATTTGATACAATAGATATAGAATTAGAAATTCAAACCCTAAAGAATAAAAAGGCACCAGGGCCGGGAAACATACCAAATGAGTTAATTAAATATGGCCCAAAAAATTTAATAGGTAGATTGAGGGACTTGTATAATAAGTGCATTGCAATACAGAAGATTCCTGATGAATGGAAAAATAAGCTACATAGTACCAATATACAAGAAGGGCGATAGAAGAGACGCAAAAAACTACAGAGGACTAAGTATAAATAACACATTATATGGAATATTTACGAAGTTATTAAAAACAAAGTTACAAAAAGATATTAAAGACAAATTAGGAGAAGATCAAAATGGATTCAGACCAGGAAGGTCATGTGTTGACAATATATTTGCAATACAACAGTTAATTGAAAAACGGACTGCAGTTGGAGAAGAAACCCATTTGACAATGATAGACTTAGAGAAAGCTTATGACTCAATTCCGAGGAACAAATTATGGGAAGTATTGGAGAAATACAATATTGACAGAAACCTAATAGAAATTATTAAACAAACCTATAAAGATAACTCCGCTTATGTTAAAATGGGAAATATAATGTCTAATCCTATAAACACCTCAAAGGGATTGAAACAAGGGTGCAGTCTATCACCAATTTTATTTAATATTTATGTAGAATTTATATTAACGAAATGGAAACAAAGCTGCAAAGGTATGGGGATCCCAATAGGCAATAGATTTTTGCTGACATTACAATTTGCCGATGATCAACTGGTTTTAGCGCAAGACAATTTTGATATGGAATTCATGATAAAAAGGTTGAAAAGCACATATGAATCATGGGGTCTCACAGTAAATTTACAAAAAACAGAATATCTGGCAATAAATAGCAATGAAAGAGAAAACATAGTATTGGAAGATGGAATCCAAATAAAGCAAGTGAAACAAACTAAATATTTGGGAATGATTATGGATAACATCGAAGGTATAGGCAAAGAGAACATAAAACATAGAATTGAATTGAGTAGCAAAATAATATCATCATTAAATTCCATATGGTGGGATAAGCATATTTGGAAAGACACAAAAAAATATATTGGTAAAACATTGGTGGAATCTGTTGCAATGTACGGAAGTGAGGTATGGACAATCAATAAGTACTACAAGAATAGACTAATAGCTCTAGAAATGGATTATTTACGAAGAAGTGCCAGAAAGTCTAAATTAGAACGTGTCACAAATAAGGAAATTAGAAACAAAATGGAAGCAGAAGAAAGCATAATTGAAAGAATTGAGGAAAAGGAATTAAAGTGGTTAGGACATGTTTTAAGAATGGAAGATGAGCGATGGCCGAAGCAACTATATGAATGGCATCCTAACAGAAAGAAGAAAAGAGGAAGACCAAGGTTAACATGGAAGGAAAACATGAAGACAGTAATGCAAGCTAGAGGGCTAAGCATCGAAGATGCCCAAGACCGTAGGCTTTGGAGGATTGGCACGGGAAGACGGCAGCAGCTGTAAAAACCCGAAGATAGATAGATAGATTATTTATAAACATATTTTCAATGTTTACACATCTTTCTGTGTCTAAAGTTTTATTTTCTTTCTCTATTCGTCTCTACATTATATATATATATATATATATATTATGTTATGTATACTGTATAATAATAATAATAATAATAATAATACTAATAATGATAATAATGGTAATAATAATGATGATAATAATAATAATAATAATAATAATAATGATAATAATAATACTAATAATGATGATAATAATAATAATAATAATTATTATTATTATTATATTATATACATATTTTCAATGTTTACACATCTTTCTGTGCCTAAAGTTATATTTTCCTTCTCCACTCGTCTCTACATTATATATATATATATATATATATATATTATGTATACTGTATAATAATAATTAAATAAATAAATAAATAAATAATAATAATAAATAATAATAATAAATAATAAAAATAATATGTCGTTTATGTTTTACGGGGTTAAAATGATTTTTAAAACTATATTTTTAATATTTTATAAAAAAACTCCTTACGTTGCATTTTTAAATATTTTCAGATGAAAATTGAGATTCAGAGTCTTTATGATTCCACTAAACACATTTTCTATTAAAAAATATTCATAAAGGGAAGATACTTATTATTTTTTTATTTAAAATTATATGTATCACTCTCAATAATTTTCATCTCAATTTAAAAGAAACACGTGTCTTAGACTAGTATTTGCATAGCAAATTTGAATTAGCATATATTGGGGAGTCTAACCTCAAAATTTCATTTTGACAACATGAAAATTGCATCTCACAAATGTAACACATTAACACAGACTGCTCGCAAGGAGTATTTTAAGTTTCTTAAAAATTTCGTATAGTTTTAGAAAATGTAAAAAAAAAATGGAAACAAAAAAAAAAACGCATACTAACATTTAAGTAATAATGCTGACCATATATGGAAGGATTTTTAAACTCTTACGTCATGGACTCAATTTTGCTCCTACAATAAACATTTTTACATGAAAGTGATCCAAAAGAATCACAGTTATTAAAAGACAAATAAACAGAAAATGTATTTTTACCAACTTTTAACATTTTCACCTTAATGTTTTATCGTTACTCCTTTTGTTATAACAGCTATTGTTATTATTATAGTTACAATTATTTGAAATGTAAGCAACTGATTGCTGGAACGGATCACAAGTCGCGAACTATAGGGCCACAGGTTGCAAACTATCACGAATGCTATGCATTTGATGACGTTATACGAATGCGGAACCAACCATTTTTTTTTTGTAGAGCGACATTACGTTACTATGTATGTACTGCACACTTTTCTTATAATACGCGACGTAGATAAAATGAAAAGTTTAACACGAAAGACCTGCTCGGAGTCTATGTTAATGTGTCACATTTGTGAGATTGTTTTGAAAGTTACCCGTTGTACTTGAGTAGTGAAATATTGTACATGGTTATTTGCACCAATCAAGGCAAAATAGTTCTCTTATTTTCAATAAGTGTGTAGAGGTAAGTTACATTTCCTTACGTTTTATTATATTTGGGTAGGTTGGTTTCGGTTAGGTTACCTGCATATAGTTAACGTAACGAATTCCTAATGGAACGTATGAGAAAGAGGACTATACAGGGTCATCGAAAAAGGTTGCAGCAATTTAAAACAATCATAACTCATAACTCAGGAATTATTTGAGATATTAAAACGAGTATTGTTTGTTAAATTCACCAAATCAAAAAGTTTTTTTTCTTACCTTAGAATATTTCTATGAGCGCTCCGTTTGCTGCTCTGCAAACATCCAGCCGATAGTTGATTTCGGCCCAACAGCGCTGGGTCATCGCAGACGTGATTGTTGCAACAGCATCGCTGACCCTTTGCCTTAAATTTTGTAGTTCTCTGATCGGTTCACTGTACACAATTTTTTTACGTATCCCCATAAAAAAGTCTAGAGGTGCCAAGTCGGGGCTTCTAGGAGGCCACTGAATAGGACCGGACCTAACAATCCACTGATCATGGAATCTTGTATGCAGAGCGTCTCAAACTTGTTGGGAAAAGCGTGGGGGTGCGCCATTTTATTGAAAGAATAACGTTACGTTATTTTCTTCTTCAATTTGGTCTACTGGCGGGAAAACGTACTGTTAATGCATTGTTAACATCTCCGGTCTTATTCAATGGCCTTCTAGAAGCTCCGACTTCACACCCTTAGACTTTTTTTATGGGGATACGTAAAAAACATTGTGTACAGTGAAACGATCAGAGATCTGCAACATTTAAGACAAAGGATCACCGGTGCTGTTGCAAAAATCACGCCTGCGATGATCCAGCGCTGTTGGGCCGAAATCGACTATCGGCTGGATGTTTGCAGAGCAACCGACGGAGCGCTCATAGAAACATTCTAAGGAAAAAAAAACTTTTTTAGTTGGTTGATTTAACAAAAAATACTCGTTTTAATATCTCAAACAGTTCCTGAGCTATGATTGTTTGAAATTGCTGCAACCTTTTCGATGACCCTGAATTAAGCTTATGTACGAAGAAAGCTCATTAAATAAACTTACGTACACTTTTTTTTAGTTGAGGAAATGTAGAGAATTATACAATTTGGAATAAAACATATTATTTTGATACTCATCGTTAATAAAATTCATAGTAAAACTCGGTTAACATTTTAGTCACAATAATAACATTATAAAATAATGCAACTGAAAGGTCCGTTTCCTCAACTTCTTAGACTATTAAAAACTGTAAGCTTTTCGGCATTAGTCCCATCATCAGCAGAAGTAGCAGGTATATTACCATTGACTCTTGGAGAAGTACTGCTGATGGAACTAGTTCCGAAAGGCCTAGAGATTTTAAATAGTCTAACAAGTTCTGGAGATGGACCTTGAAGGTACATCATTTTACAATTGTATGTTATAATATTAATATTGTTCCATAATCATCATCATCATGATCTGTGGCAAAATGTTACACATGATTTGTACTGTAGTATAGTAGAACCGACAATGCTGACTTCTATTTAGGATCGATAATTCAAAAATGCATTGTAATCATAATTGAATTTATGTTGTATTTTTTTTAAATAATGAAGTGAGTACCTATTATTTAAGTCGTCCTCAATTAAAATTGATTTCCGTTTAAAAAAACTTAAACTAGGTTTCACCACGTTTTAACTAATTGATAAAGACTTTTTAAACAAAAATCCATTTTTTATAGTCTCACTACACTATGGTCTCGAGGTAGCGTGCTGCCTTGTCATGCAGCGGGCCTGGTTTCGATTCCCGGTAGGTACAGGTTCCTAGGTGAGGTTTTTTTCGGGGTTTTTCGTCACTTGTAAGACAAATGCCAGAAGCGTAGGGCCCAACGGTACCCGAAAATCATCCGGCCATCATCATCATCATCCTTATCATTATCATCGTCATTCTTCACCGGTGTGCAAAGAAACGGGAAGCTACCACACCTACAGTTCCCTAGTAAAGGTGCAAAGCATAGCATCAAAATGTATGATTGCAGTGAAAGACTTCCCCTCGGACAGAATTACTATGGAGTATATGGAAACAAATAAATTAAAGGAAACAGCTCATATATATATATATATATATATATATAGAAAATGAATAACGATTGTAACGTCTCGTTATTTTTCTTTACAGAACACATGACATAATAAAATTATTTATTTCCATTAATAATACAAAATGCGTCTGATTAATTTAAATTAATATCTAATTTCATTATACAAGTCAGTCCTGAAGTACTGCATCGCTTCATACAGACAATTTCTAGGAGAGAGCTTCTGTTTCCTTGCATAAGGTCGCGTGTTCGATCCTGCTGTCATGCATTTTTTCTCTCTTTCTTATTTCAATTAATTTTCTTTTCTTTTGTCTCATTTCTTTTGCTTTATTTTATTTTCATTATTTACCGCACTACTTATTTACACGAAATTATGTTTTCCATTGCACGACACACAACGAAATAGAACGGATTTAGTTTATCAAATAGTTGTATACATGTGAACCAAATAGCTGATCTCTGACCATGCGCAGTGGCTTCGTTCTGAGACTTGAAAATTATCTGTGCGCCATCAATTATTTCAATGTACATATTTTTATAATCGTACATTATGATTTTAATATTGTATCATAATCGTGATCTACAGTAAAATGTTAGAGATCGCACTGTAGCATGGTAAAGGGTGTCCCAATAAGAACGCCGGATTTGAATTGGCAGCCATTTTTTTACTACGAGGTTGGCAGCACTCTACCTACACTTTTTGTTTTCTATATTTGTTGCAATTACTGGATATGGGGTGTTATACTGCTGAACAATGAGTTTTAATTGTGAAAACTCATTACCAGAATGGTGTGTGTTATGCTCAAACTGTTCGAAGGCTTCGTGCTCTTAGGCCGGAATCGCGCAGAGGTGACCAAAACTGGCCACCAAGGTCATGTGACTTCTTTCTTTGGGGGTTTATCAAATCACACGTTTATGAACACAATCCCCGAACCATACAAGACCTGAAGCAGGAAATTCGACATGTCCACGCAAGACTGCAAATGAAATCACAAATTTCATAGACAGAGTCACTAGCTGTAGAGCGTCTCGTGATGGACATATATCAGATGTCATTTTCCATAGGTACTTAATTTGTGCATTATTAAATCCGGCGTTCTTATTGAGACACCCTTTAGAATTGACAGTGCTAACCTCTGTTTAAAATCAAAATACTTATAAAATTCATTTGTAATCTAAGTGAAGTTATGTAGTATTTTTTAAAATATTAAAATGTGTACCTGTTATACCTGGTACTCATTTTAATATTGTAAAACAATTATTTTGAATGTAGATAAAGTCTCCCGATATTGGCGTTCGTTGTATCAGATGATCGAGAACGCAATAATAAGCCTACAGGTTAAAACAGTTAGTTCGGTAACAAGTAGAGAGTTAGTTATTATGATTATTGTGTAGGACAGTATGTTAAGAGAGGGCGTGAAAACGACAACTAATTAGAGCTGAGAACACAAGTGACTATGTAATTCTAATCAACTTGCTACAAAAGTGTGTACATCCGTGAATAGAGCGAGGGAGGGTCAAACGAACAGCAATCAATAAGAGACTTACAGCGATGGAGTGTAACAATTATTGGGAAATTCAACTCCACCCATCCATCTTGGTCAGTGTGGTTTTACATTCACCCTACACATTGCTTGAAAGAAATACGATCCACCTATACACATTCTGAGGTTTTTAAGTACAGTATGTTGGATGAACGTATTGCATAAGACATCTTTGATCTCCTGTCACCTACAAAATACTGTAGCAATTCTATGTTGATGTGTCAAAAGTTTTGTTTGGATACCCTTGAAAGTTGTCACTAGAATTGTTTTACATATCTATCGCAAATACAGGGTGATTCACAATAAGTATTACAGACTTCTAGGGGTTGTAAAGGGGACTTAGTAGATAAAGTTTTGATGAGGAACCCTTGTCCGGAAACATACCATTTTGTTGTAAAATAAGTTTGAAGATCGGAACAAAATGGGCTGATATCGTGTGTCTTGTATTTCAAAATACGTATTACAGACTTTTAGAGGTTCTATTACAAGTGTTGTTCCATGTGGCGACCCTGTTGTCTGTTGCAAAAAGTGTACCGCGATGCATGTTTTCATACACACGCCATATAATACCTGATGTGTGCTCAATAATTTCTGCTGCCGCTAGAATTCGTGCAAGAAGATTTTCCTCATACTCGATAGGTGTAGTGCAACTCCTAGAAGTCTGTAATACTTATTCTGAAACACAAGACACACGATATCAACCCATTGTATTTCGATCTTCAAAGTAATTTACATCAAAATGGTACGTTTCCGGACAAGGAATCCTTATCAAAACTTTATCTACTAAGTCCCCTCTACAAGCACGTATTGTGAATCAACTTGTAGTTTCAGTTCACATATACTTGAAGTTCCTTTTTTTTTTTATTGATTGCATCACTTGAATTTCTGTTCCTTTCTAACACTATGCTTCCGTTCTTTTCCGTATTTCAACACCTCCCTCTGCAGGTTCTTTTACGTGTATCAAGCCATCCGGGTCTTATAGAAAAAGACCTCACAATGTAAGGCCTCCTCAGATGAGCGATAAACTCAATTCCAGGGCCAACACAACAACTAATACATGACACTCATACATCCGTAGTAAACAAAGTTGAATATGATGTGGATGATTGTGAAGGTCGGATGATGTTCGAGAGCGATTTGGGCCTTAACGTTTGCTGACGTTTGTCTTACAAATGTGGAAAGACTCAGAAGAATACTTCGCCATAGAACCTTGTCCCGCTCGAGGATCGAACCGGGCCCGCTGTATCTCACACAACGATGTTACTCCTGGACCGTAGTCATAAGCCTTAACAGTATACTGAGACAGAAAATGTACAATTTTCCTATTTTATATTTATTCAGTATTAAAATCAAAACACCTTTCTTTCAAATTTACTCAATTAACCAAATCTAAGCAACTATCTGAAAAGGTATTCTTCTTCCTTCCAAGTATTAGGCCAAGGCCTGTTACGATCCTATAGAACATTTTCCCTCCAGCGTTTCGTGGGACGGCCCAGAGACCTTCGTCCTCCTTCCGGGAAATTCTCGTATAAGACTTGAAAGCATAATAATAGTCCCTTCGATTGGTTGCTGGCCAAAGGAAGGCAAGATCAGTGATGGGGCTGCCATCAAATAGCCTCTGGTCAGGTTTTTCTGGAGAAGAAAAGAAAATAAAGGAAAGAAGAAATGGAAGAAAGGAAAGAGTCCCTAGCCCTCGGATGACCTAATAGCGTTGGGGTCGAAAAAAACAAGAGTTAACCAACAGAGGTTAGATAGTGAAGTTAAAATAGTCTGGTATAAGTAAGTGGAAGAAAGGAAGAAATACCAGATCGGTTAAAGATAAAAGTAAGGAGCAAAACACAAGTACGTGGAAGCAATGTTTTGCTCAGCTTTGGGCACCTTGTGGTCGCCATCCACATATCCCCTAGATGAGGACCCCTGAGGGCTATCTGAAAAGGTATCGTACAGTTAAATTATTTTTTGCACAATGTAACTAATACTTACTGGGCGCTAGAGGTATTAACGCGGGAATTAGATAAAATTCCCTTGGATATAGTCGCTTTACAGGAAGTTAGATGGCCAAGAAAAGAAAGTCAGGAATTATGAATCTTTGCATTATACTAAGGGAGTGCAGGAAGACCTGGATTTCGAACGGGTTTTTAGTTCGAAAGGAGGATCCCGTCCGCTGTCCGAGATATTAAGTTTGTCAGTGATATGATATTATACTGTTATTGTTGCTGTGCATCGTAATTTGACATTCCCGCATACAAGATTGGTTGCTATCAAAACAAAATAAATCTCAACACTTTAAAAATGTCTATGAGCATTGCTGCGGTAAGTAAAAAACATTATTTTGAAAAATTGTTAGTGATAGTGCAATTTGTGCAATTATAGAATACAATTCCACCATCTCCACTTATTACTACTTTCAGTGGCAAATATTTATCATCAGAAACTTATTTACATCCTCCCTCGAAACTACTTTTGATTTCTTCGTACGATGTCCAACATTTTTCCTTTTCAAGAAGTACAGGTTAGTGAAACTTCCGATATCGATTCCATTATTTAACTTTATCATTGTTTTAGCATCGAAAATTCACACCACAGACTTCCTGGGCTCGTGAGTTTACTACTTCTTAATACAAATACGCCAATATGTTATTTTCATTAATATCCACATCATGTTCTTTTAACCATTTACACAATGAAGCATATGCTAACTCATTACTCTGTTTAGATTTTTTCGATATAAATGCATCACATCCAGCTTTCCACGCCTCTTCTGTTTCATCATCACTGCACGCATCGTCTAAAACTTTATCCATAGTCAGAAATAAATGCCAAATCAAATTGGTTTTACAGTTTTAACAAGTATAAGATGGCGACATGACCAACAATACTTATTATTTCTCCATAGCAACACATATAGCCGATTCAACCTTCTGAAATCTAACATTTATCTTCAATTATATTTATTAATATTTTAGCTAATATCTTCATCATCATCATCGAGGGATTAAGCCTGTTGGCTCGATCCGGTTTCATGAAAGCTAGAATTGTTAAAATTGTTCAGACCATCTTCTGTGTGGGCGTCCAACATTTCTCCTTTAATTACTAAAATAAATACACACAGTGCAAAAAATAGTATGCAATACACTTTGGTAAACACATATCGCAATCTCGGAAATGTTCCTGGATCCACACTCGTATCGCCATATACTATTTACTATAAGTCCAAAATAATGTCATTCCATGAACACAAAGAGCGTGAAATATAATTGTCATATGTTTCACGTTACGTTTACATTAATTCACAAAAATAGTTACATTTTCACGTTATATGTGCCATGATAATGAACAAATATATGAGTTTAATTATTATTCTACTAGCAAGAAATGAGTACGCAGTTCCCTCCTCCTACATGTCTCCAGCAGTTTAACCGGTACAGTTGTAAACAATAAGAAAAGCAGTTAAATGACTCCGAAAATAGACGAAATAACTGATGAATTTAAAATTATTTTACTGTTGCAGAATAAATACAAATTGGTATCAGCAATATCGAAAGTGATTCCACGGTTCATAATTTCCTAAGATAAAACGGTTACCATGCAAACCTAGTCTCAAGGAATTACTTCATCAATTAAAACTAACTAACTCATTGGCAGTATAGAACCCGTGGGTTCATGGACGTACGGACATAAGCTCTCCACACATCTATATCCTGAGCTAATGTTTCCCAATCAATCCTGTATAATCTACTTCCCTCGAATCATACTTAATATTATTCTCCCACCTCAGTCTTGGCCTACCAACTGGGCGTTTTCCCTCTGGTTTTCCTACAAGAGGCTTCCATGCTCATCTTTCGTTCCCATTCGTGCCACATGTCCTGTCCATCGCAATCTACGAGACTTAATTGTTCTTATTATATCTGGCTTCCTATAAGACCATGCGGTTCATTGTTATGAAGTCTTCTCCATTCACCTGCCTGTTCATCTCTCTTTGGTCCAAAAATTTTCCTAAGTACTTCATTCTCAAATACACGTAACTTCCTTTCCTCCCTTAAAGTAAGAGTCCATGTTTCGAATTCATATAATATAACTGATAGAATAATAATTTTATATATTTTCAGTTTAACGTTTTTTTGAAAGGAGTTGGGACATCAAAAGTCTCTGTAATGCATAATAGCACGCATGTTCACAATCGAGTGTATGTTTAATTTCTTTGTGCATCTCATTCCTATTTGTGATTATTGTTCCTAGGTATTTGAATTCAGTCACTTCCTCAAAATTTCCTTCAGTTGTCATTAGCTGTCGATTTCCATCATATAATGTATTTCTATGTGTGACCATATATTTTGTTTTATTGATATTATAACTCTATAATGACCGGGACCTATCCCAGACTCTGGAAAATGGCTCTAGTTCGTCCTACACCGAAATCAAACACTCCCACAACACTCGATGATTATAGACCAATTAGTATTCTTCCCTGTTTATCTAAAGCACTGGAACACATAATACACTCACAGTTAACAGACTACCTCACCACACACGACTTACTTGATGAACATCAGTCTGGTTTTAGAACAGGACATCACACAAGTACTGCACTACTTGACATTGTAGAGGACATAAGAGACTCAATGGACAAAAGCAAACTCACCGCAATAGTCCTACTCGACTACAGCAAAGCCTTTGACACAGTAGATATAGACTTAATGCTAGCGAGACTAAAGACACTACATCTGTCGGAAAACTGCCTTGATTGGTTTGCATCTTACCTCACTAATCGTCAGCAATCAGTTTCTGTTAATAATCGCATTTCTTCCTGGCGCTTGGTGAGGAAAGGGGTACCTCAAGGCGGCGTCCTCGCTCCTCTTCTCTTCTCGATTTATATTAATGACGTGACCAAGAAACTACAAAACTGTAAGCATCATCTTTACGCCGACGACCTACAGATTTACACACACTTTAGGCCTGACGAAATTAATGAATATATTGACAAAGTAAACACTGACCTCAGGCATATATCTTTATGGTCCAGACAATATGGGCTGAAACTAAATGTAAACAAAACGCAAGCAATAATTATCGGACATCCAAGGCTATTACACCTCATAAACAATGGCAATATGCCGGCTGTCATATTAGATAATGAACAAATTCCTTATACCGACGTCGTTAAAAACTTGGGATTTTACTTAGATTCTAATTTAAAATGGCATGTGCAAGTAAAACAAACATCTAATAGGATCTTCTCCATAATGCATTCCCTAAAGCGACTTAAACATTTTCTTCCTACAACTCTTAAAAGAATTTTAATCCAAACTTTAGTGATACCGCATTTTGACTACTGTGACGTTCTACTAACTGACATAAGTGACGGGTTGTCGGACAAACTGCAGCGTGTCCATAATATGTGTATCAGATTCATATTTAATGTTCGAAAATACGATCACATTTCTCCATTATTCCACGAATTGTCATGGCTACATCTAAAAGAGAGAAGAAAATCGCACTGTCTAATTCTCCTATTTAAGATCCTACATACCTCGATTCCCAATTATTTATCATCCCGTTTCCAGTATCTATCCTCAAACCATAACTTAAACACAAGATCACAACATAGTCTCTTACTTAATATACCGCAACATAGGACATCACATCACTCCATGTCATATACCATCTCCACTTCTCGCAACTGGAATTCCCTACCACAAGAAATAAGGGGCTGCCGGACATTGACATCTTTTAAAGAAATCTAAATTTATATTTGCTCTAAACTCGACTTCATTATTATCCAGTGTAAGATATATATATTAATTGGTGTTTCCCGTATAATGTATCATATTTATATTATTATTATTATTATTATTACTATTATTATTATTATTATTATTATTATTATTATTATCGTATCATTATTGTTATTACCCTATGAAATGTTGTTTGTACATGACATTTACATTGCTACATTTATTGTATCTTAACTGTTTATAATTAGTACAGTGTATATCTATATTTGTCGAATATTTATTTGTATTTGTGCTGGTTGAGTGGAAGAGAGGGCCTTATGGCCTTAACTCTGCCAGAATAAATAAAGTATTATTATTATTATTATTATTATTATTATTATTATTATTATTATATTTACTTCCAGTTCCAATTTTTTAGTGTTACTCAATAGTGTGTGTGTGTGTGTGTGTGTGTGTGTTGGCCTTTAGTACCTCTTCGCTAAACAGAAACAAATAAATTTATCAAATTACCCGCTATGAGATCAGTTTTTACACTCGTATAATTAGAAGTTGAAACCAATCTGTAATCGTTGGCTCAGGTGTTCACAGATGCCAAGCACAATAGCAACAGTAGACGAAACTGCTCTACGACAATTTAGTCCAAAAGACGATTTCAACCAGAATTCACTTAAATAAATATTTTGAGTTATATCAGATTATTATCTAATCTAGGAAGATTTAAGGAGAATTAATTAAACATAATTCACAGGTTTCAGTTCGAAATCTATAACTAACTAACTCACTGGCACAAGGTTCTATGCCGCGCGGACATAAGCTCTCCATACATCTCCCTATCCTCCTGAGCCAATGTTTTCCAGTCATAATACCCTGTATTATCTGACTTCCGCTCAAATCACTACTCCTCTCAAAGCATGGTTAATGTTTTCTCCCGCACCCTCATTCTTGGTCTATACCAACTGGGAGTTTTCCCTCTGGTTTTCCTACAAGAAGTTTCCATGCACGTCTTTCATTCCCCATTCGTGCCCACATGTCCCTGCCCATCGCAGTCAACGAGACTTAACTGTTCTCATCATCTATATTTTGTTTATTTATTGGTGGTCAACCACAATGCAAGACCGATTTAAATGGTTGCTGTCATTGGATGTCATAAATCAAAACCTAACTTGTTATAGACGGTAGTATTGTAATCCCATGTTTTCCCCTTTACAGATATTTAGGCGTTTCTCCTCTCTCCCCCACAGGGAATAATTTGAACCATAATAATTTAGTTATCAAGCTTGTTTTCGTATAGATGTCAATCTTTGAGTGGTCCGTGGTCAGCGTTCCGCCTCATACTCACATCTAGGAAACCAAGGTAGTACTAGGACGGGAAAATACGGTAAATTTTGCTTAGAGGCCTTTTCATTCAGGCTTAAGGATTTTTTACGAGCCTGAAAATCTTCAGACTCGGGACCTACGGCTTAAAGTCCCTCCCGGAGGAAGTGATCCTTGGATTTTCCCGTCCTAAAAAGTCTATCGACCCCGACCGGGTTTGAACCCGCGACCCTCGGGACCAGAGGCAAGGAGCATAACCACTAGTCCACCGCGGCCAACTAGGCTATAGTAATTAATTAAAAAAGTAAGGTCGAGTTCGTTACTCTGTAAAATCGCCATTAGGTGCAGCAGTTCTTCTAAAACAAAATTTTTAAAATCGGCCCAACGGTCGGAATTTTCGAATAAGTTTTACAATGAAACTGAATACAGGCTATTAAAATAAACCGAGGAACTATTATCAGAAAATCAGCGAAATCCGAGAATTATAAGTAGGTGTTCACCTGACACCCCGAATTAAATATTGGTTCCAGCAACAGCCGTGTTTTGTTCGTTGCAATGTATAAACATATCATTTATTTAACCCTTAAATTGACAATGTTTTCTATAATATACATTAGATCAATTTAATTAAAGTTTCAACCCTTAAATTGCAAAACATTTATTTCTCGTATCAGATATTTAAACGTGGTGGAAAACGAAAATGATGAGTAACTGTTATTATTAGGTAAATTGTTAAATTCTAAAAAAAAAAAGTAATCTCTTCTCGTTAGTTTTCATCTGTTTTTATTAAAATCATTAAATGAATGAAACCAATTGGTATATCTTTTAGGATACATTTTGAACTTAAGGGCTAATAAAGTAGTGGACAAATAAATGGGTAGATATTATTTAAATTGGGATAAAATTATACAACAGTATAGAAGATATTACATAGGTAATGACTTAAATTGTACATCCTTTATTTCACTGCAGTCCGATTCTTCTAAATGAGGTGGCATAAAAAATTGAGTTTCTACAATTTAACAAAATGGGAGCATAAATTCGACTAGCTGACTGAATTCACGCAGTTCTTCAGTGACGGAGTTTTTATGACTATTTAACTCGTGCCCCAAATGGGAGTCGGTGACTAATCGCGTTTCAATTAATTTTGTTTCACAACCAATGGCAGCCGTCTTTCACCTCGCTCTTTATCAGCTCCTGCTTTTGTGATAAAGAAAGCTCCTCCTTTTTACACGCTTTATATTAGCTTGACCTGTATCTATCTACGTAACGGAATCTTTCAACGCGATTTTCACCCACATAAGATCATTGGATCGACTTGAAACTTTGTATACTTGTAAAGGACCAATGACAATACAATAATTTGATAATTTTTCCTAAAATCATGGCCAGAATCATCAAAAAATAAAAAAAAGTGTGTTATTATGTAACGGAATCTTTCAACACTTAGAAATCATTGGATCGATTTGAAACTTTGTATACTTGTAAAGGACCAATGACAATATAATGATTTCATAATCGTTTTCTAAAATCATGGTCAGAATCATCAGAAAATCAAAAAAAGTGTCTGTGTAATTATGTAACGGAATCTTTCAACACGATTTTCACAAATCATTGAATCGACTTGAAACTTTGTATAACTTGTAAAGGACCAAGGACAATACAATAATGTCATAAAGATTTCTAAAATCCTGGCCAGAATTATCAGAAAATCAAAATAATTAAACCGATATAATAGGTTGCGGACTTATCAACTTCTTACTCAATCGTTGTAAGAGCTCAGTTGGTAGAGCGGTGGACTGTAGCGGTACATAATTTCAGTAATCCATTGGTTGCTGGTTCAAATCCGGCTGGGAGGATTTTTTTAGTAGAGTGTTACTTTTAGCTCA
Organism: Diploptera punctata; assembly: GCA_030220185.1. Lineage (NCBI taxonomy): Eukaryota > Metazoa > Arthropoda > Insecta > Blattodea > Blaberidae > Diploptera > Diploptera punctata. The sequence goes on along the minus strand of JASPKZ010009353.1, from coordinate 1,851,150 downwards.
TACTACAATAGTATTGAATTTAAAGATATTTACATTTTTATCTTATTCTATAAGTTTGATCCTTCCGGGAAATTCTCGTATAAGACTTGAAAGCATAATAATAGTCCCTTCGATTGGTTGCTGGCCAAAGGAAGGCAAGACCAGTGATGGGGCTGCCATCTTATAGCCTCTGGTCAGGCTTTTCTGGAGAAGAAAATAAAATAAAGGAAAGAAGAAATGGAAGAAAGGAAAGACTCCCTAGCCCTCGGATGCCCTAATAGCGTCGGGGTCGAAAAAAAACAGGAGTTAACCAAGAGAGGTTAGGATAGTAAAGTTAAAAGAGTGCAAAACACAAGTAAGTGTTTGGGTACCTTGTGGTCGCCATCCACATATCCCCTAGATGAGGACCCCTGAGGGAAAATGTTAAAACTAAAAAATAAATAATAGTTTAAAAAAACTAAAACAACACGCTTTATTAGAAAACCGAACTAAAAAAATGAAAAATAATTTTAATTTCCAACTCGCTTGGGATAAAATTAATGTGGTCAACAAAAAAATCATCTCCATCACATCTAGAATAAAACTATAGTTATCTACAAAAAATAATTTCACCATCAAAAGCGTGGGGTGCTCTGTATTAAATAATATATTTGATAATAAGCAGATATTGGTAAAAGTAAAGTCTCTAAGAAGAAATGTAAAAACCATAAGAAACACCCCACGCTTTTGATGGTAAAATTGTTTTTTTTTTAGATAACTATAGTTTTATTCTAAATGTATTGGAGATAATTTTTTTGTTGTCCACATTAATTTTATCCCAAGCGTGTTGAAAATTAATATTATTTTTCATTTTTTAGTTCAGTTTTCTAATAAAGCGCGTTGTTTTAGTTTTTTAAACTATTATTTATTAATTAATTGTTATGGAATGGATCCCAATGGAAAGGAGGAAGAGAGGAAGACCGAAGAAAACTTGGATAGAAGAGGTACAAGCAGCTATGAATATCAGAGGAATGGAGGAAAATCAATGGGTGGATAGAGAGGAATGGCGTTTGGTTTCCGGAAGATGGCGGCAGCTGCCATGATACAGGATGATGATGATATTGATTATTAATGTTCTGTACAGCTCTGAGCATTATTTTTGTCCAGCAAATACATTGAATATAGCAAATAATGGGCAGATTCCGTGATTTTACAGAGTTGTTTACTAAAAAAATTATGAATAATCTATAATGCTGATTATAATATACAGTTTGATGTGTTTCATTATTTCTCCACTAGGGTGCATTCTTAAAATATTGCGAACCTATTTGGCAATAAATAATATGATCTGGTTGCAGTGAATATACCTGACCTCACATTTATTATTTGTTTTCAAATATTGCCGTTTACATTAATGATACCAGAAACTAAGAAAAAATTACGCGGAAGTAAAGAATTTAGAAATTATATTCTACTTTATAGCGGTGTAGATAAGCTGAGACGAGCAGCAGCAGGAATAGCAATCTTCATAAAAACACAATGGAAAAATAAAATTGATTCATATTGCTACGTTAATGAAAGAATTCTAACATTACGAGTAAAAGAATGCCAAGGTTTTATGACTATAATTGGGGTATACGCCCCAGAAGAAGGGAAAACTGAAGAATCAGAGAAATTTTATCAGGAGTTACAGGTTCAATATAATAACATAAACAAATCAGATTACATTATAATAGCAGGCGATTTAAATGCCAGAATTGGCAACACTCCGCTACAAGGAATTATTGGAAACGACGGCGAACAAATCATTAATAAAAATGGAGAACAACTTATTGATTTTGCAGCACTTAACAATCTTAAAATCACTAATTCCTTTTTCCGACATAAAGACATTCACAAATATACATGGTCAGCAAGAGGGACTAAATCAATAATTGATTACGTGATCACTAATAATAAGACCTCGCCATATGTTAAAGACACTAGAGTCTTTCGAGGTTACGATATTAACTCTGACCACTATCTATTGGCGTCCACAATCAATATCCCACTAAGATGGCATAAAACTCAAAGAAAGAGAAATTCTCCTGAGAAATACTTTAAAAACACATCTATTACATGAGCTCAGTATTAGAAACTTGTATCAAACTCGAATGAATACATACCTCCCACAGTATGCGGTAAGCACCAACATTAATCAGGAATGGGAAACATTGAAAGAAATTTTACTAAAGACAGCAACAGAGGCTCTTGGTACAAGAACAAAGAGACAAAATAGAAGAGGTTTAGTTATTTGGAATGATGATATTGCAGATAAAATTAAATGTAAGAAGGAAGCTTATATGAAATACTTAAATGATAGGTCACACGAAAACTTAATGAATTATAAAAGACTATCAGCAATTGCCAAACGAGAAGTTCGCAAGATCCAACGCCAAACATGGGAAACATTTATTAGCAATAATATAGAATATGATGTTAATGGACAATAAGTCAAAGCGTATAAAATATTAAAAGAATTAAATAAATCTGTTAAAGATAACTTAAACATAAATCCCATCCCAATGACTAAATGGTTAAATTACTATGAGCAGCTTTGGACTGCCACAACTAATATAACACAACATACTTCCAGTGATTATGATGTAGATCCTATCACCTTGGATGAGTTGAACTTCGCGTTATACAAACGCAAACTACGAAAGATGCCACGATCAGATCACATCAACACATAATTATTAAAAAATGCTTCGATCCAATTCTTAAACACATTTTTAGATCTTAATAACATATGTTGGAAGACTGGCTGTGTACCAGATGAATGTAATAATTCGTTAGTTGTACCTATTCATAAAAAAGGAAACATAAATGACATTAATAATTATAGAGGAATTTGTCTGCTAAATGCTGCCTATAAAATGTATGCAAAAATAATTACCAACAGATAAAACACAATTTCTGACGCAATTATCCTAGAAGAACAAAATGGTTTCAGACCCAAGAGATCCTGTATAAATAGTGTATTTACGTTAGCACAAATGATAGAAAAACGTCTGAGAATTTAATATACCAACTTTTATTATATTCATTGATTATCATAAAGCCATCGACACAGTAAACAGAATAAAATCATGGGATGTCTTACGTAATGCAGGAATACCGAAGTATTTAATTCAAACGATTCAAAGCATGTATCATAACACACGAATTCGAATGAAGATAAATAATCAAATCAGCAAATCGGATAGACTAATAACCCAAGGTGGAAAACAAGGCTGTCCACTTTTCCCTCTTCAATTTAATTTATATATGAATGAAATCATAAAATTATGGCAAAACCAATTACAATCACACTTTAAGATTGATGGCCGACCCCTTAACACTTGATGTATGCAGATGATCAAGTAATATTGGCTACTTCTGAAGATCACCTACAAAGAGCAGTACATAGATTGTCAAATATAACCCAAGATTATAATTTACAAATTTCGGTGAGTAAGACAAAAACTATGGCGTTTCAAGGGAAAATACCGATACGAACTAAAATTGTTATTAACAACAATATAATAGAACAAGTTAATAACTTTACTTATCTTGGCTGCAATCTTTCCTACGACACATGTAAAGACATAGACATAAAATTGGTCAAATTTCAAAAACTTGTAGGAACAATAAAAAACATTATTTTCCGAAAAGTACGTCCAGATACAATTCTAAAATTTTATAAAACAATGGCTCTTCCAACTCTACTTTATGGTTCTGAAACCTAGACTCTTACTACAGGTAAATTAAATAGGATAGTAGCTGCAGAAATGAAGTTATTAAGACCCTTAGCGGGTTATACGCTTTATGATCACATACGTAATGAAGATATCCGCAAAGCTCTCAACACACCAGCAATAACTGAAATCATTCAACAATATCAAAATAATTGGCATGAACACCTTCTGAGAATGCCAAACAATAGACTACCTCTGCATCTATTGAACTACAGACCCACAGGGCGAAGAGACCCAGGAAGACCTAAGAAGAGATGGAGGGATCAATTTCTTTCCTGAAGCGGAACAGGCCAATGGCCTAATCCATGACTGCCATTGATGATGATGACATTAATAATATAAATATTTTAAAATACCGGTAATTATATTTAAATAATGGCTTTTCAGTAAACAGGTTAATTTTATTCGTTAAATAGTCCTATCAAATGCCACTCTTGACTTCCAAATCCTCTAGATAAATTCATTCGTCACTTCGTGAATTTATCGATGGAAATCACTCGTAATATTATTTATGACTATTTAACTCAAGCCACAAATGCTAGTTAATGACCAATCACGTTTCAATGAATGTTGTTTTACAACCAATGACAGTCGTGTTTCACCTCGCTCTTTATCGATTTCTCTTTATCAGCTCCTGATTTTTTGTAATAAAGAAAGCTCCTCCTTTTTAATGTTCTGAACAGGTCAAAGCATTATTTTTCTCCAACAAATACATTGAATATAGCAAATAATGAAAAGATTCCTTGATTTACTGAGTTGTTTACTAAAAAAATAAATGAATAACCCGTAATGTTGATTATGATATATAGTTTGATGTGTTTCATTATTTCTCCACTTGGGTGCACTCTTACAATATTGCGATCTTATTTGCCAATAAATAATATGATCAAGCAGCAGTGACTGAACATAACCTCACATTTCTGATTTGTTTTCAAACATCGCCGTTTACATTAAATATATAAATATTTTAAAATAACTATAGTTAAACAATGATTTGTGAGTAAACAGCTTAATTTTATTCGTTAAATAGTCCTATCAAATGCCACTCTTGATTTACAAATTCTCTAGACAAATTCACTCCTCACTTCGTGAGTCGTAAATTTATCGATAATTTGGAAATCACTCGTGGCATTACTTATGATAAATCAATTGAGTAGTTATTTAGGAAAACGAACAATATTGCACAGATTCGGGATATTTCTGTTAGAATCTTTGTATGTGATGGAGGCGTGCTACACCTAGTTGGTCAAGACATATATGTACAAGTGGAAGGTCTCTCGTTTAGATTCCTCTTGAGATAGAATTTTAGTCTGACCTAAAACCTCCTGGCGACACCATGATTCTGTAGTCGACTTAGGTTCTAACAATAATGAGTACCAGACAATTGTTCTGACATAAAACTGGCCGCCACGCGGGATTGACATTTCATGCTTTTGTCTAAACAGTTGGGAGCCTTAATCTCTTACTACCCCAACTATCTGCTCGACCCCGTAATATCACTTTACATGTGAACAAGTTTTGAAAAATGCAGTCAATTTAACGTAATCTAGCGATATGACAATGGTATTTTACAGAAATGTTATTTTAAGAGGGTTTATATATATATAATATATATATATGATCATGTGTTAAAAACACACTGACTAGAAGTAAATATCAATGAAACTAAATATATGGTCACACAAAGAAGTACGTTATATATATATATATATATATATATATATAATGGAAATGGACGGCTATTGACAGATCAGGGAAATTTTGAGAAAGTGGCTGAATTCAAATACCTAGGAACAATAATCACAAATAGGAATGAGATGCACAAAGAAATTAAACATAGGCTCAATTCTGGAAATGCGTGCTATTACGCAATTCAGAGAATTTTGACGTCCCAACTCCTTTCAAAAAACGTTAAACAGAAAATATGTGAAACTATTATTCTACCAGTTATATTATGTGGGTGCGAAACATGGACTCTTACTTTAAGGGAGGAAGGGAGGAAAGGAGATTGAGTATTTGAGAATAAAGTTCAAAAATAAAATTTTTGGACCAAAGAGAGATGAACAGACAGGTGAATGGAGAAGACTGCATAACAGTGAACTACATGTCTTTATAGGAAGCCAGATATAATAAGAACAGTTAAGTCTCGTAGACTGCGATGGGCAGGACATATGACACGAATGGGTATGAAAGACGTGCATGGAAACTTCTTGTAGGAAAACCAGAGGAAAAACGCCCAGTTGGTAGACCAAGAATGAGGTGGGAGAATAACATTAACTATTATTTGAGGGAAGCAGATTTTACAGGGAATGATTGGAAAACATTAGCTCAGGATAGGGATATATGGAAGCTTATGTCCGCGCGGCCATGAACCTATGGGTTCAATAGTGCCAGTGAGTTAGTAAAACGCATTGAAATAAGTATTCATGCTGAAGCTAAATAGGCACCACGAGATCGAATGCTTGAAACAAAACATGAATTATATTACTGGAGCGAACAAATAAATCAGTGCAAGTTAAAAATGAACTCTACAAAAAGTGATGGAATTGAAACAAATTAGAAGATAAAATAAAATACAAAGAAATACAAACAAAAATTAGGAGAAAAGTTACAGACAGAAAAAAATAAGATCTGGAAGAAGGCATATTCTGTTGTGGAAATGTAACTTGGAAGTGCAAGGAGTGGTTAAGCATGCAAAATAATCACAAACTTGAACAAAACCAAGCATGAAAAATATTTCTTCTTCTTCTTCACTTCACGGGCTAGGCAAATTGCCTGTTCCGCCTCACAGTTGTTCTGTCCATTTTTTCACTGGCCTTCCTACATTCCTTGAACCTCTTGGCTTGTAGTTGAATGCTGCTCTTGGTAATCTTGATACATTCATTCTTTCCACGTGTGTAAACCATTTCTCTCTATATTCTCTGATTTTCTCATCCAATGGATATATATTTAACTCTGTTCTTATATCTTCCATTCCTTATCTGATCCAATCTTGTGCAGCCTTTTGTTCTTCTAATGAAGTTCAATGAAAAATATTTAATAGCTTATATCTTACTTGTAAGATGGGAAGTTCTTTAATGTATTTTTAAATGAACATAGGCAGAATTGTTTGGTAAACATGACAGAAGAATTATAATAAGAATTTTATTATAGACTGAAATTATGAGAATTGTTATTAGATCTTTAAAAAATAACAAGACACGTGGAGTTGGAGCAATCCCTTCCGAACTTATCAAATTAGGTTCTAACAAATTATATGAATTAATAACAATCATTTGTGAAAGGTATACAAGTGGTGAACATGTCCCAGATAATTGGAAGATAGGACTGGTATCAATTATACATAAGAAGGGAAATAAATAAATAATATGTATATATATTAGGGTTATAACTTTTTGGACTTTTGTGAAATAAAATATATCCTGTACAATGAATGGATGAAAATTTGCTTAAAACGATTGAAAAAGGCCTTCCTTTCACTAAGCTTCAAAAAAAGGTCACCCCCAAATTAATATTAAATATTGATAGGTCTGATTCTATATATGTATATGGGGTGACCTTTTCTTGAAGCTCAGTGAAATGAAGGCCTTTTTCAATGGTTTTAAGTAAAAGTAATCTAGAGGGTTATACATTTTTTGGACTTTTCTGAAATAAAATATATCCTGTGCAATGAATGGGTGAACTTTTACTTAAACAATTGAAAAAGACCGTCATTTCACTGAGCTTCAAGTGAAGGACACCCCCAAATCAATATTAAATATTGATATATAAATTTATTTGGGGGTAACCTTTTCTTGAAGCTCAGTGAAATGAGGGTCTTTTTCAATGGTTCTAAGTAAAAGTTCATCTATTGCACAGGAAATATTTTATTTCACAAAAGTCCAAAAGGTATAACCGTAATATATATATATATATATATATGTGTGTGTGTGTGTGTGTGTTTGTGTGTGTGTGTGTGTGAATTATAGAGGAGTTATCGTTACAAACAATTTCAGCATAATACAGGGAACAATTTTATTTTAAAATCATTTGTGGAATAATAATGTGGTAGAGTGGGGCAGAAGAACAGACAAGTTTAGTAAAGGCTGATTCACCATTGATGCCATCTTTAGTTTAAAACAAATAATTTAAAAAAATCAACTTCTAACAACCAAATCATCTATTACTTATAAATTTACAGAAAGATTATGGAAATGTGATCCTGATTAAATAATTCGATTAGTATAAGTTCTAAAATGAAAACAACCATTTTTAATACAATAATAACGAGTACAGTGACGTACGGTGCAGACACATGATAATTGAAATGTAGAACAGTAAGTAAATTAAATTCTGCATAAATTGATTTTTTGTAGGCGTTCAACTGGAATTTCTGGAAGAGACAAATTAAGAAACAGTGTAATTAAACGAAACATGAATGTTCAAACTTCAATTGTGGATTTCATTAACAAACAAATTTCTTCTTCTTCTTCTTCTTCCTTCCAAGTATTAGGCCAAGGCCTGTTACGATCCTAGAAAATTTTCCCTCCAGCGTTTCATAGGACGGCCCAGTGATCTTCGTCCTCTTGGTATATAATTATAAACAGCTTTGGGGATCCGATTTGAACTCATTCTTTCAAGATGGTGTTTCCAATTTAGTTGGTACTGTTTAATATATTCCAAAATTGGCGTAGTCTTCAATTCTTTTAAGATATCGGTGTTCCTTTTCCGATCCCATCTGGTGTAACCCGCTGTTCTGAGCATGAATCTCATTTCACAAGCCGTTATTCTGCTTTCATGTTGTTTTTTTTAGTGTCCATGCTTCATTACCAATGTCAACACTGGTCTAGCCAAAGTGTTATATAAACGTAATCTGGTGTTTTTTTGTACAAGGGATGGTTTCATAACTTGATTAATAATTCCTAAACTTTTATTATAACTAGTAACTTTTCAGGGATATCCTTTTCATCCCAGATAGAGAGATAATATCTAAGATATTTAAATTGATTAGATCTCTCTAAAATTTTATTCTGGAGACAGATTTTACTTTGTATGGGGTCCTTCCCATGAAATGCCATAATTTTAGTTTTTTTGTTAATTGATATTTCCATATTAAATTTGGCACTTATTTTTTGTAAATTATAAATTGATCGTTGCAAATCATTTTCGGAAAGTGCCAGAAGAGCTAAATCGTCTGCAAAAAGAATAGCATCGAGTTTGAGGTTCATATTGATGGGTATATATCCTCGTTGTGTTTCCTCCATTCATTTATTAATTTATTCATGTATATAATGAAAAGCACCGGTGAAAGTCCACATCCCTGTCTTACTCCAGTGTTGATCTTTTCCCAAGAAGATAATTTGCCATCTTGTTTAACAGAGATTTCATTATCTTTATAGATGTTGAAGATATTAGTAATATATTGTTGTGGAACGTTATCATCAGCTAAAATTTGTAGTAATATATTTCTGTCTACGTTGTCAAAAGCCTTTATGAAGTCAACGAAGGCCATATGAGTTTCTATAGGGGTCCTCATCTAGGGGATATGTGGATGGCGACCACAAGGTGTCCAAGCTGAGCAAAACATTTCTTCCACTTACTTGTGTTTTGCACTCTTTTAACTTTACTATCTAACCTCTCTTGGTTAACTCTTGTTTTTTTCGACCCCGACGCTATTAGGGCATCCGAGGGCTAGGGAGTCTTTCCTTTCTTCCATTTCTTCTTTCCTTTATTTTATTTTCTTCTCCAGAAATGCCTGACCAGAGGCTATAAGATGGCAGCCCCATCACTGGTCTTGCCTTCCTTTGGCCAGCAAGCAATCGAAGGGACTATTATTATGCTTTCAAGTCTTATACGAGAATTTCCCGGAAGGATCAAACAAATAACTAAAATGGTATAGTCTTGTCAAAAGAATGGCAGAAGACAGATTCCCAAGAAGAATACTTGAATGGATGCCACTTGGTAGAAGAAGAAGAGGATGGCAAAAAATAACGTGGATTAATGGTGTTTTGAGCAGCATGAGGGAAAAAGATTGGACAATGGAGATTGGAATGACAACGGGATGTGGAGGAGAATGGCTGTAGATCAAATGGGCGCAGAAGATGTGAAAAAAAATGTGAAACCTGATAAAATATTTGATTTGTGTGTGGTCCGTGTATATGTTGTTATCTGCTTTCATGGATGGGACATGCGGTGTTTTGCAACGTATTCTACATCTCTCAAAGTTTATTTTTTTACATTTGTTGCACAGGAGAAGACCAATGTGTATGGTGGTATGCTGAGTCTGGTAAATCACTAGTACCTCATATCCGAACGTTATGGCTGTTAACATGTCCAGACACAAAGAACATCACCCTCTGCAGGTACTCATTGTCTTCGTCAATTGCATTCAGCATGGTATCAGCAAATTCAGCACGCCGAGGGAAGTCAGTTGGCAGCAAAGCTTACATAATTTGCACTTTATAGGCCTGAAGATGTAGCTGCTTATGGAGGACATTATGAAGGGTTGATTTTGGTAAATGCAGTTCTCGTGAAGCATGACGAACCGATTTTTGAGGGCTGCATTGAAATGCAAATTGCGCATTGCCGATAGTTTCTTGACTCACACCTGGTCATCCACTCCGTGTCAAGGCCAGTCGCTAGAAATTTCTCGGGCCATCTAATTACGGATTATTTGGATGGAGGATCTCTTCCATATCGCGGGCGGACATTTCGCTGAAATATGACTGGTGATTTACGAGACTCAGCGTACGACCACACACATTGGGCCTTTTCCTGTGGTGTCGTCATTGTCGTTTAAATCACAATCTGAAACAATTGTTAGAATAGAATACGTTGCCAAACACTGCATGTCACTATCTCAAATACTTTACGAGCTAAGTTACATTGATTTGGTAGCAGAACTTTGTGGACACTCTGTATACCTCAATTTCCAACCAACTAAGATACTTTCCCTGTTAATCATGTTCGTCCGTTCGTAGTAGGGCCTATGGTAAAGAGCGAGTAGAAATAAAAATATACCTGTGTAACCCAAGTGAGAGAAAGGCTAGACATAAAAGTTAAATTAAACTATGGAAAGTCGTAAACAAATCTTTCAAATCAGCTTGATAGTCTCAGAGATGTAACAGGTCTCGAACTCTACACTTTGACGTGACGCGCTCATGTAGTTAGGCCTACATACTTTATTTTTATAGATACAACATCACTTCACGTAGACTCAAATAATAATATTTTTGATAAAGTGAACAATTTTTCAGGATGATAATCCGCCTGTCAATACATTGTTTTGGTGCTTGATTGCGACGTCATCAGTCCTAAAATAGTTACTAGTTGAATCAGCTTATCTACTATATCACAAATACAGTAAATATGTAACGAAATTCACGAATTAATAAGAACAATTTTAAGAAGAAGAAACAAACAAAAACAGTAGACTCTTTTTATTTTATTGATCAATTTTTCTCATTTTGTAATAAACAATTTATTTGATTTACAAAGTTGGCTATCTTGTTTACAAGAGACACGGTTTATTTTTCTTTTATTTCCTGCTTTATTTATTTTAATTTTCTAGCCTATTAAACAGCAGAGAGGGAATTATCCAGTGCGAAAACACAATTATCTGGATTAGCAAATAGTTAAATGAACGAGAGACACTTTCATACGTCACTTCTGTTTGTAAAGCATTCAATTCCAATCAACCTGAAGCCTCCTACACCACTTCCCTCCTCTTCTAATCGATGCTATCAGATCCCCTAGCTACAGTACCTCTAACCTTCTATAAAATTACATTACATTCTCAAGATGGTGTACAGATTAGTTGTAATATACACTAAGTAACTATAATTTTGACAGGCTCTAAGACTCTTGGTCAAAATCTATATATTAATATGTGAAGGAAAAACTTTGTACCACTTTTTAAGCAGATTGCGCGCACGGAGGAGTGTGATATTTGACATAATTAAAGTTCATATAGAGAAGGAGTGCAGTAAAATACAATTATGTATAATATATGTGTTACAAATAAATTAAATTGAACAAAATAAAACTAATTGTCTCTAAGAAATTTGTATGTATTACTCACTGGTTTGTTTACTTTCTTACTGAAAGTGAATTACTGCAAAAATAAAATTGACTTATTCTCGCATATTTATTATTAGTGGTTAAAAAATGCGAGTACACTTTATTATTTTAATTTAAATTAAACTCTGTCTAATCTTGGTTTCAGTAATTTCAATAATTTTTTTTTATATTTACATATTCGGACCTACTTCCATTGTGCCTCGACATAGAACATTGATGGATTGGAGTGAGAGACAAAGAAGAAGGGATATATATTCCCGAACACATAATAATAGGCCAAATTTAAATAGTATTCAAATGTTTAATGACGCGTTATTGCTTTTAAATATGGCTTAGCCAACCTATACCACATGTTTCCTATCGTTTGCATTTTCAAAAATAAATCGAAAATGAATGAATAATGACGTGTTTGTGACAAACTTAAAAAATTAATGAATTGTGGTCGAATTTCGACTGCTGGGCGAGCACTAGTAAGCATAATTGTCTACAGCTTTGGGAAATGGGGTAAGGAAATTTGGGATTAACCTGAAATAATAAATAATGGAGAAACCCTACAGCCAGCAATTTTTATGTTCTGGATATTTATAAATTTTCTAGAAACAGAGCAGGCATGTGGTTCGATTTCCGGCCCTGGACATGTGGATTTTAGTATGAAAGTACATTTGTAGCGAAATGGTTTACATGTGGGCATTATTCGTTATAGGATAATGCCGGTATAAGATTCTTTAAGCGTGGTTTCTTAGGTTCGATGCTATGTGGACGGAGAATATGTACCAAGGTGGAGAGTTGAAGAATCGTAAATATCATCATCATCATCATCATCCATGTAAGTATTAGGCCATGTGGCCTTTTTCGGACTGAAAGAGCAATTTTCCATCCAGCGCTTTTTTGGACGTCCCAACGATCTTTTGCCTTGGGGCAGTAATAAAGCATGACTTTTGGAATTTCACGAGATGGCTTTCGTTGAAGATGGGCTTTTAAGCTGTTCTGGTAGTTTTGTATATGGTGGAGAATGGGGTCTACATCCAACTCTTCCATAGTTTCCTCATTTCTTTTATGGTCCCACTTTATATAGCCTGTTGTACGGCGCATAAATCGCATTTCATTTGCTGTTATTCGGCTTTCATCTCTTCTTCGTATTGTCCATGCTTCACTACCATATTTTATTACTGGTCTTTCGAGAACCTTATAAAGCCGCAGTGTTGTGTTCTTCTGTACTAAAGATGGTTTCATTTTACTGTTAATTATCCCCGTTGTTTTTGTGAAAGTTATATTTTTTTATATATCAGCTTCATCTTGAAATGTTAAATTATAACCCAAATAATTAAAATAATTTACTCGTTCTAAAATTTCATCGTCCAAAACAATTTTGCAAGGTATAAGGTATTTCCCCAAGAGGCCAACACTTTAGTTTTCTTTGTATTGATTTCCATATTGTACCTTTTTGCAATTATATTAAAATTGTGTATAGAATACTGTAAATCTGTTTCTGTTGAAGACTCGTTATTAATTTATAATATCAAACGATTGATTAATTTTGCGGAGATTATTATATATATAGATGACATAATACAGCCTGATCTAGAAATAAGTATTTATAAATGCTGCACCACTTGCTGGATACATTTCAATTTTTCATGCTTAAACGCAAACCTCTGAGCTTTCATTTGAAACTAGAGACATAAAATGTGTATGTAATGATTAAAAAAATAGCTAAGTATATGAAAACGTCTTAAATTTTAGTGTAATTCATATACTGTTTTAATTTTCATAAGTAATGCCACGAGTGATTTCCAAATTATCGATAAATTCACGACTCACGAAGTGAGGAGCGAATTTAGCTAGAGAATTTGGAAATCAGGAGTGGCATTTGTTAAGACTATTTAACGAATAAAATTAAACTGTTTACTCACAAATCATTGTTTAACTATAGTTATTTTAAAATGTTTATATATTTAATGTAAACGGCGATGTTTGAAAACAAATCAGAAATGTGAGGTTATGTTCATTCACTGCTGCTTGATCATATTATTTATTGCCAAATAAGATCGCAATATTGTAAGAGTGCACCCAATAATGAAACACATCAAACTATATATCATAATCAACATTATGGGTTATTCATTTATTTTTTAGTAAACAACTCAATAAAATCAAGGAATCTTTTCATTATTTGCTATATTCAATGTACTTGTTAGAGAAAAATAATGCTTTGACCTGTTCAGGACATTAAAAAGGAGGAGCTTTCTTCATCACAAAAGCAGGAGCTGATAAAGAGAAATCGATAAAGAGCGAGGTGAAACACGACTGCCATTGTTTGTAAAACAACATTCATTGAAACGTGATTGGTCATTGACTAGCATTTGTGGCATGAGTTAAATAGTCAATAATACATTATTATAGTGGATGATCCAGGCAGAACAATATGATAATATTAATATTAATTTTACAAAATTTTAAAATGTTCCTAAAAACTTATAACATTAATATTAATTTTACAACATTTTAAAATGTCCCTAAAAACTTATTATTTTCTATTATTCACGAAATCCCATAGAACATTTTCTTCCCAGTTTATTCATTTTTGACCCTCCTCTATAATATAGCAAGTTAATTACTTATGCAGAATTTTAAACTGATCAGTAAAATAGTTTTTGAGGAATTATGTTTTATGTGCATTAAAAAATAATTTGAGAAAAATGTTTATTTTTATTATTAAATAATTACTTACACATTTTATATCATTGTCACTGATATCAAGTGAAAGCCCATAACATACGATTTTAGCGTGTAAAATTTATCCAGCAAGTGGTACAGGATTTCTCTCTCACCTGGCTCCGCCTGGTATGATTACTCCATAATGTTTCTTAAGGAAGAATGTGCTCAGAATTTACGATCGAAGATAATAGACAACTGCAATATAACCTGCTTAATAATTGCAATGTTGTCACTGACCTTAATTCCCGTAAACTGCACTGTATATATACTGATTAATTTTCATAAGTAATGCCACGAGTGATTTCCAAATTATCTAGAGGATTTGGAATAAAAAGTGGCATTTATTGGGCTATTTAACGAATAAAATTAAGCTTTTACTCGCAAATCATTATTTAAATATAGTTATTTTAAAATATTTAGAATTTATTGCAAACGGCGATGTCTGAAAACAAATGAGAAACGTTTGTTATGTTTCATTTGTTCATCCACTGCAACCAGATCATACTATTTATTACCAAATAGGATCAGAATATTGTAAGAATGCACCCTGGTGGAGAAAAAATTACACACATCAAACTGTATATTATAATCAACATTATAAACTATTCATTTCTGAATTTCTGATGTTCTACGATGTATATCCATCCATCCATAGTAATTCTGCCCGAAGGCAGGTCTTTCACAGTAATCATAGCATTTTCATGCTATGCTTTGCAGCTTTACTAGGGAATTGTAGGTGTGGTAGCTTCCCGTTGCTTTCCACACCGGCGAAGGATGATGATGATGGTCATATGATTTCGGGGACCGTTTGGGCCTTAAAGTTTTCCTGACATTTGTCTTACAGGTGAGGAAAAACCCCGATAAAAACCTCACCCAGAAAAGCTGTCTCGACCGGGGATCGAACCCGGGCCCGATGCGTGACAAGGCAGCACGCTAACTCGAGACCACAGCGGTGGACATGATGTAAATATGTCAATTATATTTTTCTGGAACGCAAATACCTGAGAAATAACACGTTTACGAAAGTGCAAACAGTGGTTTCTTTTATTGTGGTATAATCAACTGCTACAATTGTTTCAATTATATCTCTCAAGCAGTATCTGAATACATTCGTGCACTAGCGTGCAGCCTTGTCAAGCAGCGAGCCCGGGTTCGATTCCCGGTCGGGAGAAGCTCCTGGGTGATTTTTTTCCGGGGTTTTTCCTCGCCTGTAAGAGAAATGTCAGGAAGCTTAGGGCCAACGGTCCCCGAAAATTATCCGGCCATCATCATTATTCTTATCATTATCATCATCATTATCCTTCACGGTGTGGAAAGAAACGGGAAGCTACCACACCTATTCATCATGTGAAAATGCTATGATTGCAGTGAAAGACCTGCCCTCGGGCAGAATTACTATGGGTGGATGGATATACAATCTGGTAGCCACATGCATTCTAGATTTCTTACATCTTAATATATAAATTGCTACTTTCGAAGCATTTGATAGAGTCAGTCACTCAAAATAATGCTATGTGCTTTTCAGAATATTAAAATTTTTTATTAATATTATTAACTTAGTTGATAGATATCGAGGTGAAACGCGATTGTGATTATTTGTAAAACAAAATTCATTGAAACGTGATTGGTCCTTGACTCCCATTTGGGGCATGAATTAAATAGTCACCGTAAACAAGTTAAAGTTATTTCCCGATAAGTGCAAGATATTTCTAAGTATTGTTGATTTTATGATTAACTTTTCGCGTAATCTCAGCGTTGGAGTTTTCGAAGTCCACACTTAAATTTGCACTTAAACTTTTTCGGGCACCTAGCCATTAGAAAGAGGGTCTTATTTCAGTTCGGTTAGGAAACGGATAGGGGGAATTTTATGATAGATTTTAGACTGGTCATATAGGCTCCGGACTAGGGTTTGTCAGGTTGTTTTGGGGTTCGGTGAACAAGGGACAATTTATCTCAGGTACAACAGAGAACTGAATGGCATTATTAATCGGCACTGTAGATAATTTTAATGCATGTTTATTAAATGGAAAAAAAAAATTGCGAATTACACATTAATTACATTGGTGTCCGTTTGTACTTCCATAGGGGATTCGCTTTGACCTTTAATTTAAGTTGATGGTCGACTGACGATACATTTCGAAGTGTTATAAGTGTTTAGAAAGGAGATAAAACTGATTGCAACAACTACAGGGGCATCACATTATTTTCAACTTCGTACAAAATTCTAACAAATATATTAGTAAGCAGACTTACTCCCTATATTCATGACATTCTAGGAGATCATCAATGTGCATTTAGAAGAAACAGGTCTACAACAGATCAGATTTTCAGTATAAGACAGATTTTAGAGAAGAAATGGGAATATAATGGTACTGTACATCAACTATATGTAGACTTCAAAAAAGCATATGATTCAATTAAGAGGGAGAAGTTATATAGTATCCTGCTGGAGCTCGGAATTCCTAAAAAGTTAGTTAGACTTATACGAATGTGTCTAAATGGCACAAAGAGTAGGGTGCGTGTAGGCAAACAGTTTTCAGACACTTTTGAAATCCAGAATGGGTTGAAGCAAGGAGATCCACTATCTCTTCTACTATTTAATTTTGTACTAGAGCATGCCATTAAATCTTTAGAGAATGAGGAAGGCTTACAATTCAATGGCATTAATAAGCTGTTAGTTTATGCTGATGATGTAGTATTATTGGCCGATAGCGAGGAGATACTAAACACGCACACACTATTGAGTAACACTAAGAAATTAGGACTGGAAGTAAATATCAGTAAAACTAAATATATGGTCACACGTAGAAATATCATTATATAATGGAAATGGACAGCTAATGACAAATGAGGGAAATTTTGAGGAAGTGGCTGAATTCGAATACCTAGGAACAATAATCACAAATAGGAATGATATGCACAAATAAATCAAACATAGGCTCAATTCTGGAAATGCGTGCTATCATGCATTGCAGAGACTTTTGATGTCGCAACTCCTTTCAAAAAAGTTAAACTGAAAATATATAAAACTATTATTCTACCAGTTATATTATATGGGTGCGAAACATGGACTCTTACTTTAAGGGAGGAAAGGAGATTACGAGTATTTGAGAATAAAGTTCTTAGGAAAATTTTTGGACCAAAGAGAGATGAACAGACAGGTGAATGGAGAAGACTACATAACAATGAACTACATGGACTTTATAGGAAGCCAGATATAATAAGAGCAGTTAAGTCTCGTAGACTGCGATGGGCAGGACATGTTGCGCGTATGGGGAATGAAAGACGTGCATGGAAACTTCTTGCAGGAAAGCCAGAAGGAAAACGCCCAGTTGGTAGACCAAGAATGAGGTGGGAGAACAACATGAACTATGATTTGAGGGAAGTAGATTATACAGAGAATGATTGGAAAACATTAGCTCAGGATAGGGATGTATGGAGAGCTTATGTCCGCGCGGCCATGAACCTACAGGTTCGATAGTGCCAGTGAGTAAGTAAGTAAGTTATAAGTGTTTATACTGTTCCAAATTCTAAGTCTTAAGAACGATTAGTTTTTTATAAGTATTCCATCTTTACGTACTTTGTTATGACTAATGTCACGTTAAAAGGAGAGCGACGGGCAATGTGTGCACACCTTACAGCTTAAATCATATTTATAATCTTTAAATAAAATTACACATACAGGAATGAGACAAGGATGTCCTCTATCACCACTTTTATTTATCCTATATATGAATCAGATAGTTAGAGAATTGAGAGAACAACGTTATGGACACATACATTTGAATAGAAATATGAAATTAGATGCGTTAATTTTTGCAGATGGTTTAGCATTAGTGGCACCCTCAGAGGACGAATTACAATATTCAGTATATTATTTTAACAAAATAGCCATCAAATATAACATGAAAATCAATACAGAGAAAACAAAAGTAATGGCTTTTCATAAGTAATGCCACGAGTGATTTCCAAATTATCGATAAATTCACGACTCACGAAGTGAGGAGTGAATTTATTTACAGAATTTGGAAATCAAGAGTGGTATTTGTTAGGAATATTTAACGAATAAAATTAAGCTGTTTACTCACAAATTATTATTTAAATATAGTTATTTTAAAATATTTATACATTTAATGTAAACGGCGATGGTTGAAAGCAAATGAGAAACTATTGGTACGTTTCATTTGCTTCTTTTGTTCATCACTGCAACCAGATCATATAATTTATTGCCGAAGGAACGCAATATGATAAGAATGCACTGTAGCGGAGAAAAAATAAAACACATCAAACTATATTAATTCATTTCTGATGTCCTATGATATAAGTATGACAATTATATTTTTCTGGAATTTTATTACCTGAGAAAAAATACATTTAAGAAAGTGCAAACAGTGGTTTCCTTTTTTGGTGGTATAATCAATTACTACAAATGTTTTTATATTAACTCCTGCATGCGCTTGTGTTGACATTCATGCACTATATGTACAATCTGGTAGCCGTATTTCTTGCGTAGTCAGTCACTGCAAAATATTGCTATGACCTATTCAGAATGTTAAAAAGGAGATGCTTTGTTTATTATGATAAACTTTAGTTGCTAAATTCTAGGCGAAACACGACTGTGATTGGTTTGTAAATAAAAAATCATTGAAACGTGATTGGTCATTAACTCCCATTTGGGGCACGAGTTAAATAGTCAAGGAAAATATTTATGTAGCAAATATTTGAATAAATTTAAAATACTAGAAAGAGTAAATTAATTTACCTACCTGGATACATATTAACATATTTGGATGAAATAGACATAGTAAATAAAATTATCAACTTTAATAAAACCATGGGAACAATAAGTTCAGTAATGAAACCTTCGCTAGTCCAGAGAGATACCAGAGTACGGTTATACAGCATCTTAGCAAGACCAACACTTTGCTACGGCAGTGAGGCATGGGCTTTGAGGAAAGGAAAAGAGAGCAGGATTAACTTCTGAATGAGATTCATGAGATATACAGCAGGATATACCAAATGGGATCACAAACGCAATGACGATATTTTGAAGGAATTACATTTAGAACCGGTCATTGAGTACACACATAGATACCAGAACTGGATGAATCGTTTGCGACTAATGACTTCGATTGAGTTCCCAAGGCCATGCTTCGTTATTGTCCAACAGGGAAGAGATCTCTGGGCCGTCCAAGGAAACGCTGGATACAAAATTCATCAGTGAGATCGTAACAGGCCTATAGGCCTAAGACTTGGTTGGGTGAAGAAGATATACAATTAATATTATATCCACATTCATATTAACGTAACTTAATAATTATTTTAATCCATCACCACTTAAATATAAATTGAGCATTGACCTGAAATAATATTAATTTAAATTTCCAGAAAATTAACCCTAAAAATAATTGACCCCAAGTAAGCTATTCCGTTAGTCGTGATTCCCATTCGGCTTCCTTCTTGATATATTGAGTCCTGGTGAATTATTTACAACGACCAATATCGTGCCCTTTCAGATTTTTGTCACGCGATCTTTTGGAAATATTCTTCCCTACCAGTCTTTAAATAATTATAACAAATGCACATATTGGTTACTAAACGTTGGTTAAGGACACGATTTTCACTTCTTCTTGCCAGCGGGCGTTACATTAAAATAATGCGCTGACGATTTCGTCATCACAGCTAGACTATGATGTTAAAATAATAGTCTATTAATCAATGTTTAACCAGCAAATACAACATCAATTATGGAAGATGTAAGTTGGCAATTTTGTTGCTTAGCACCCCGCTGAGGTAACGAACAGCTCTTTTCATCTTATATTTTTGTCTAGCTGCAACTTGCTAAACTTGCTACATATGTGGGAACGTGAACCATTTGTTCTTGTTTGAGCGAGCACATAACCTTCAATCTTTGCCCAAATGAGCAAACATTCCCTTTAACTTCTAATTATAATTATTATTTTGTACCTATTTTAGTCCATTTTTTATCTTCATTGTTATAAATAATATTTCCTTATTTAATAGGACTTCATTCATTTGAATTGGGATTTTTATTTTTTTACCTCGCTTTTAAATTGAACAGGAACTTACTTAGATAATAATGAGTTACATCTAGTATTTTGGAATTAAAAGTTCTTAGTATATTTCAATTCAATATTACAAAATTATTCTGTATTTATTAATTTCCACATTTAGATTTATTAGACGCTTTATATTAGCTTGACCTGTACCTGTCTATCTATGTAACGGAATCTTTCAACACGATTATCACCCACTTAAAACATTAGATCGACTTGAAACTTTGTATACTTGTAAAGGACCAATGATAATACAATAATTTCATAAATGTTTTCTAAGATCTTGGCCAGGATCATCATCACGGCATAAAAAAAATGAAGACCGGTATAATAGTTTGCGGATGTATGGACTTTTTAGTCCATCGTTGTAAGAAATTAATATTATATCCTCTAGTAGCTCATTTAGTAGAGAGGTGGACTGTAGTGGTATATAATTTCAGTAATCCATAGGTCGCTAGTTCAAATCCGGCCCGGAATATTTTGTTTTAGAAGAGTATTACTTTTAGCTCATACTACAATAGTATCGAATTTAAAGATATTTACATTTTTATCTTATTCTGTAAAATATTAATGACAGTTTTGTAAACTTACCACATTGTAAATTATCCAAAAAATATGAGAAGGATACGATTAACTGTAATATGCACGGGAATTTTTTATATTCTTGGGGATAGTTTAAATCTATTAAATGTAAACTGATATTGGAACTTTATACTTCATCTTCGGGGCCTGATCGGGAATAGTGGGGACATCCCTATTTATCTATATTAAAATATTCAAAAATATTATAATAATGTTAGATGATAATAATAATTTTAAGAAAATATAATTACATTCGTGCCCAGACACTAAAAATATCGTAAGCAATTACATTTCCATGGGATTCCGGTTTATGATAATCAATTAAACTAAAAAATAATAATAGTTTAAAAATCTAAAACAACATGCTTTATCAGAAAAGTGAACTAAAAAATGAAAAATAATTTCAATTTCCAACGCGCTTGGGATAAAATTAAAGTGGTCAACAAAAAAAAAAAATTAGATTTATCTACAAAAAAAAGTAAATTACCATCAAAAGCGTGGGGTGTTCTATATCAATTAATATATTTGATAATAAACAGATATTGGTAAAAGTAAAGTCTGTAAGAAGAAAACGTGAAAACAATAAAAAGCACCCCACGCTTTTGATGGTAAACTTATTTTTTTGTAGACAACTCTAGTTTTATTCTAGATGTGTTGGAGATGATTTTTTTTGTTGACCACTTCAATTTTACCCAAGCGCGTTGGAAATTAAAATTATTTTTCATTTTTTAGTTTACTTTTCTAATAAAGCGTGTTGTTTTAGTTTTTTTTATTATTTATTTTGGTATCGCAATTGAATCCATGATATTGTGCAGTCATTATATCAAAGGCAATACAATTAAATTAATAATAATAAAATATTAAATTACATACATTATAGCGAAAATGAACTATTCTTTATTTATGAACTAAAACAATTTACCTTAGTGGTAATTCCTCTAAAGAGTCAGCAATCAGCGTGGATGCAGATATGTCCAATTAAAACCTCAAACTCCAGTAAAAGTGACAAAACAGGACAAGAACCATACATAAATTGATCGTGACACGTATTCTACCCTTGAACAGAGCATTATCAAGGTCACCAGATCAAAGTAAAAACATTACTGAAAAGAAAAACATGCTCCACCTATATATATATATTATATATATATATATATATATATATATATATATATATATATATCAGAAAGCATTGGTTGTTTAAAAAAGAGGCAAAACAAGAAATGGTTTGATGAGGAATGTGCCGACATTGTAAAGAAAAGAAAGCTAGCAAAAATTAAATGGTTACACGAGCCAAATGAGGTAAATTTAGAGCAATTGGGTAGTGTTAGACGGGAAACCACCAAGTTACTAAAGAGTAAAAAGAGGGAATATTTGGAGAGAGAGAAGATTAATGATCGTGAAATGAATGCAAAAAATAGGAACATTAGAGAATTATATCAGGGAATTAGTTTAGAGAAGAAAGGGTTTCAGGCTAGAACAAACATAATTCGGAATGAAAATGGGGATATGATTGCAGATTCTAGGAGTATATTAAATAGATGGAAAGGTTACTTTAATCAGCTATTAAATGTACATACAGAACAGGACATTGAGGAGGATAAGTTACAGAACAGCAGAAATGCTAGTCGCAGAGCCAAGTGCATTAGAGGTTGAAATGGCGATTGAAAAATTGAAGATGTATAAAGCATCAGGTTCAGATGAGATCCCAGCAGAACTGATAAAATCAGGCGGAGAAAAATTGATGGACAAGATACGCTGGTTGCTTAGTATGATTTGGGAAAAAGAAGCTCTTCCAGATGAATGGAAGGAATCAATTATCGTACCAATTTATAAGAAAGGAGATAAAACTGATTGCAACAACTACAGGGGCATCTCGTTACTTTCAACTTCGTACAAAATTCCAACAAATA
This sequence comes from Diploptera punctata, assembly GCA_030220185.1. Classification (NCBI taxonomy): domain Eukaryota; kingdom Metazoa; phylum Arthropoda; class Insecta; order Blattodea; family Blaberidae; genus Diploptera; species Diploptera punctata. The sequence continues at coordinate 1,828,065 of JASPKZ010009353.1, read as the reverse complement.
TATTAGTAAGCAGACTTACTCCCTATATTGATGACATTCTAGGAGATCATCAATGTGCATTTAGAAGAAACAGGTCTACAACAGATCAGATTTTCAGTATAAGACAGATTTTAGAGAAGAAGAAATGGGAATATAATGGTACTGTACATCAACTATATGTAGACTTCAAAAACGCATATGATTCAATTAAGAGGGAGAAGTTATATAGTATCCTGCTGGAGTTCGGAATTCCTAAAATAGTTGGTTAGACTTATACGAATGTGTCTAAATGGCTCAAAGAGTAGGGTGCGTGTAGGCAAACAGTTTTCAGACACTTTTGAAATCCAGAATGGGTTGAAGCAAGGAGATGCACTATCTCCTCTACTATTTAATTTTGTACTAGAGCATGCCATTAAATCTTTAGAGAATGAGGAAGGCTTACAACTCAATGGTATTAATAAGCTGTTAGTTTATGCTGATGATGTAGTACTACTGGCCGATAGCGAGGAGATACTAAAGGCCAACACGCACACACTATTGAGTAACACTAAGAAATTAGGACTGGAAGTAAATATCAGTAAAACTAATAAATATGGTCACACGTAGAAATTCAGTATATAATGGAAATGGACAGCTAATGACAAATGAGGGAAATTTTCAGGAAGTGGCTGAATTCAAATACCTAGGAACAATAATCACAAATATGAATGAGATGCACAAAGAAATTAAACATAGGCTCAATTCTGGAAATGCTTGCTATTATGCATTGCAGAGACTTTTGATGTCCCAACTCCTTTCAAAAAACGTTAAGCTGAAAATATATAAAACTATTATTCTACCAGTTATATTATATGGGTGCGAAACATGGACTCTTACTTTAAGGGAGGGAAAGGAGATTACGAGTTTTTGAGAATAAAGTTCTTAGGAAAATTTTTGGACCAAAGAGAGATGAACAGACAGGTGAATGGAGAAGACTACATAACAATGAACTACATGGTCTTTATAGGAAGCCAGATAATATATAAGAACAGTTAAGTCTCGTAGACTGCGATGGGCAGGACATGTTGCGCGTATGGGGAATGAAAGACGTGCATGGAAGCTTCTTGTAGGAAAGCCAGAAGGAAAACGCCCAGTTGGTAGACCAAGAATGAGGTGAGAGAACAACATTAACTATGATTTGAGGGAAGTAGATTATACAGGGAATGATTGGAAAGCATTAACTCAGGATAGGGATGTATGGAGAGCTTATGTCCGTGCGGCCATGAACCTACGGGTTCGATAGTGCCAGTGAGTAAGTAAGTAAGTATACTGTATGTAAAGGTAGAGTCATGTTACGTCATCCAATAGCAAAAGTACGTAACAAGAGAGAAGAAAACAAACTTAGTCTGTTCATTCAACAGTGCAAAACTATTTTTTTGTTGTTGTTCCAAGAGACACATCCGGGAACTCTTATCACACACATGGAAAACATTACGCGCCAACTAACGCTTAGTGGTCTCGGGATAGCGTCGCTGCCTCGTATGCAACGAGACCGTGTTCGATCCGCGGTTGGTACAAGTTTTCTGAGTGATTGTTTTTTTTCGGGGATTTTTCTTCGCCTGTATGACCCATTTATTTAATCTAATTATATGTTATTACTTTGGTTATTATTATTATTATTATTATTAATTCTACTACTACTTATTATTATTTTTTATTATTATTATTATTATATTATTATTATTTATTATTAATTCTTATTATTATTATTATTATTACTATTATTATTATTGTTATTATTATTATTATTGTTATTATTGTTATTATTATTATTGTTATTATTATTATTATTGTTATTATTATTATTATTACTAGTTTTCTTTCTTTCCCAGCTAAGGTTTGTGCGCCTGGAAGCTACGCTGCTCCAGTGATGTGGTGGATGATGATGCACCAAGAGTGGTCTTAAACCTAAACCTAATCTAACGAGGTGAATATGATAAACGATGATAAAGATGACCAAATGATGTTCGAGGACAGTGTGGGCCTCAAAGCTTCCTGACATTTGTCTTACAGGTGAGGAAAAATCCTGAAAAAGAGACCTCACCCAATAAACTTGACCCGACCGCGGATCGAACACGGGCCCACTGTGTGACAGAGAAGCACGCTACTTCCAGACTTCAGCGGTGGACTAGAAGGAAAATATTACTTGCATAATTTACAATTTGTAGACGATCAGGTAGTGATTACTCAAGACCCGGATGAAGTATCGCATATGAAAGAACATTAATGGTGGAATTTACTAAATGGGGATTACAAATAATAGTATATTACGATGCGGGTTGGTACGTGTATGGTCAAAGCAAAAGTACAGCAATGGTAATTTAAGATGATGATATTAATATAGTAAAACTTGTTTAATCCGGAACGTGAATAATGCAGAAATCTGTCCAATGAGAACAAATGTATTGGTCCCGTCGATATAATAGTAACTTTTCGTGTATTTATTTTGTATAAGACGAAATCTGTCCAACGCAGAAACGGAAGGATATTTCTACACATTTCATGAAACAAATGTTTATCAGGCAGGAAGACAGGGAGAAATAAATTAGTTTCCACTTCATTGAATTCCCGTTAGGCGAAATAACAATAAGGGATGAATCCTGCCGCCGAGTTAAGTAGATGTTTTACGTGTATCTGAAATTTTCTTTCGGCCTCACTGTACATCTGTTCGTTTAACAAATATTTGGTATGTGACATCTGTCTTATAAATAACCAGTGCACTGTAAAATCTTAAATTAAAGATCTGAGACCAATTGTGTACGTATCTTTCACAGGCAGTGTTCTAAATTTCCGGATTAAAGTTGGCTAAATCGCATGTATCATTGTCATTAAACGAAAAGGTGAAAGTTATTGAAGATAAAGAAAAACAAACTCTCAGTACGCGAAATGATGACTAAATTTAAATGTGAAAAAAACCAAGTTTATGATACTTTAAAACACAAAGAAAAAAATGAATGGATGCAAGGAAATGATCAAAAGAAGAGGGAAGCAAATAAATAAGTAAATAAATAAAATAAATGAAGAAATCGAGGAAGTAGTATGGAAGTGTTTTGCAATAGCACGATCAAAAAACCTCCAAATTTCCGAACCGATGCTCCAAATTCAAGCTCTATCTGTTGCTACATCCCTAGAGAATAACGATTTCAAGATATCTTCAGGTTAACTACAGTTTTAAAAGACGAAACTATGTAGTGTGGGATGAAATTTATGGGGAATCAAAGGATGTGGACGAAAGTATAGTTAGTGAATGGAAAACGAAACTGCATACTAAGACGCCTAAGAGACATTTTTAACGCCGAGGAAATGGACTGTTTTCTTGCGCGTTACCGTCGAAATCGTTCGTACATACTATACTTCACTTTCCAACGGCAGTGGAACTACAATTAATCCAAGGTACGTAAAAGGACATACACGGTACTCTATAACCCAAGATTGGTTAATAGTTTTTTTATAATGCGCAATTTTGTATATTGTGGAAAAGAAAAGTGGTCCCATGCGATTCCGCTTTGAGCAAGTTATACTGTATTATTAGTTTATAGTACTAGTTTTTATAGATTTAGAAAAAGCATATTACAGTGTACCAAGAGCAAAATTACGTACAGCAAACATTGATGAGTCCCTAATTCAAGTAATACAAGAAATATATATATAAGAAAAATAAATGTCAAATTAAAATGGGGTCTCAGTTATCAGAAACTTTTGGAATTAGTAAAGGATTGCTACAAGGAAGCCCGATGTCTCCAACACTGTTTATATATATATATATATATATATGGCATGATAAGAAAAATAAATGCCTGGACGGGATTCGAAGCCGGATCTCCGAGTCTGTACCTCAGTGTGACATCCATTACACCACCAGGCGAATCCAATTCAAACACTTACCTTTCTTATATATGTATTATACTCTCCATTATTACTAGATGTCGCGAGAACACTGTCTTCACAGTACATATCGATGTTCTCGCGACATCTAGTAATAATGGAGAGTATAATATATATATATATATACATATATATATATATATATATATATATATATATATATATATATAAGAAAGGTAAGTGTTTGAATTGGATTCGCCTGGTGGTGTAATGGATGTCACACTGAGGTACAGACTCGGAGATCCGGGTTCGAATCCCGTCCAGGCATTTATTTTTCTTATCATGCCATATTAAGCTTGCATTGCTCAATGTTAAACATTTAATTATAACATCGATAAAGCGTCACTGCTATAAAGTAAAATACATATTCTCTTTAATTTGCTTACTTGATATAGTCAGCTACTAGATGGCAGTGAAGACAGTGTTCTCGCGACATCTAGTAATAATGGAGAGTATAATACATATATAAGAAAGGTAAGTGTTTGAATTGGATTCGCCTGGTGGTGTAATGGATGTCACACTGAGGTACAGACTCGGAGATCCGGGTTCGAATCCCGTCCAGGCATTTAGTTTTCTTATCATGCCATATTAAGCTTGCATTGCTCAATTGTTAAACATTTAATTATATATATGTATATATATATATATATACACGCATTTGTTTAGTAGAATGGTCACATAAGTGTGCGAAAATGGGACTAGAATTAACAGAAAGAAGATATCTACATCACTTACTTTTTACCGATGATCAGATAATTACGTATAACCCAGGATGGTGAAGATGCAAGTTATATGTGTAATCTGTCGTCAAGAACATATCAGAAATGGGGTTTGAAAATCAACAAAAACAAAACAGAATATTTAACAAATGACTCAGATGAATTATATATTGATGGAGTAAATATAAAGAAGAGCGATAGTTTCTGTTATTTGGGATCAATTATAGAGAAAGATGGACCATCGAATAAAGAAATAGTAAAAATGATTAGTAATGGAAGAAAAAACATAGGAATGTTAAACTCTATACTATGGAGTAAAAACATCATTAGCAGAACAAAACAACTAATTTATAAATCCATACTACAAAGTATAATGTTATATGGATCGGAAGTTTGGACAATGGCAGAACAACATGTCAATAGAATAACTTCAGTTGAAATGGATTTTTGGAGAAGAGCTGCCAGAAAATCTCCACTGGAAAAAAATAGAAATACACAAATAAGAAATGGATGAATGCAGAAAGAAATATAATGGATGGGATTGAACACAGAAGGCTAAAATAGTATACACACGTAAGAAGAATGCAGGATGGAAGACTACCAAAGGCCGTCTATGCATTGAAAATTGAAAGAATGAACAAAAAAGGAAGACCAAGAACAACATGAAAGAACAACATTCAAAATTTAATGAGGAAAATTGGTGTAACAGATGAAGACACAGAGGGCAGAGAACGATGGAGAACTTTAATTAAGGTAAATTTGTGAAAGTTTGTTGCAAACTGATAATCTATAAGTCTGTAGTCATTTATATGTATTTATTTATTTTTTAAATTCATGTTAAGTAGCCTACTAAGATTGGTTGGAGAAAACCCTCAATGATGAGTAAAATTCTCAAAATGAATGAAGTTTATTACTTAAAAATATAAATTTTTCACACACAGTGAGTGAACAAGAATTTATTTTTGATGATAACAATGAAGTTTGTCAAAAAAATACAAGAGGTTTGAAGTCTACTTTAAGTTCTGACGTTGCAATTTTAAGTGTATAACATTGAATAGACTACAAAGATGTGTTTTGGAATAGAAACCTGAGGGAAGACGAGGCAGAGGAAGACCTAAAACTTCCTGGAATCAGGGAATATATTTATACACGAAGGAGAAACATCTACAACAAGAAGTTTGGTTGGACCGACAAAATTGGCTATTAGGAATCAGACGATGTCAAAGACATTAAACAACTGGTATATACAGGGTGTAATTGAAGTATTACCGCATAAATTTAACTACGAATAGAGGGTATTACATAATCATTTTGAGATAATGAACTAATGGTCTACGAATAAAAATATCAAAGTTATGATTCAATTTGTAAAATAGTTGGCACGCCACTGATTATTTCAAATTAAAATGGAAATAATATGATACAAGACTGTAACTTGTAACAAGCATGCGCCTTTAGCTCAGTGGTTACAGTAGTCTAATACCGACGCAAACGTAAGATTTATGTATCACGTTCGAAACAACCTACAGTACGTGTACCCTTTTTTCTTTCTTCCTTTATTAAGTACGTACTGTAAATTAGTTACGTGCGTAGATTTACTTCTGGTCCAATTATTAATTCATTATTTTACAGAATACGATAATGGAATGTCGGAGTAGTACTCGAGTTACAAAACTATCTATGTACGTATTGTACTGACAATTGTTTGAATGGTTGTATAATACGATTACTGTAGAGTGCAATAGGTTTCGTAAATAAAATGTGCAAAGGTACTGTACAGTAGTTACGTACTTAGATAAATGATAGTGCAGTGATTAATAACATGAAGAGGCATAGTTTATGTACACATGGCATACATAATGTTAATGGGAAATAAAAGCAATGCATTTGAGTAAACCAGAAAAAAAAGTAAAGCACTTGCACGCTCATTAAATAAATTGTTTAAATTGGCGACATCCGTTCTCACAACACAGACGACATCGGCGACGAAAGGATTCTCGTACCCCGTTCAAGATACCAGGTGTCTCACGAATCACATCACATGCTGCAATTATGCGTGCAACTAACAGTTCATCTGTATCAAAAGAGGTCACACGCAAATCTGTTAATCACAAAGATAGTCATTCATCCAGACAGTGTAGGGGTAACATCTAGTCAGCATGTCGGGTCTCTCAGCCGTTACAGCTGGTTTTATCTACCTGGAGTCCATACTTATTGTAGCTACCCAAATTTCTGACGATGCTGGGTGGGCACCGGTCCCACATTTTTCCGAAATTCCATGAGAAAATTTCTTCTCCTAAGGAGACTCGAATTAGCGCAAGTCCCTTAGCTCTGTGCTAAGGCATCTTGCCTTAACCACTGTGCTATGGCGCGAGACTCTTTGGTCCATACACCTAGAGTTATTTTAATGTAAAATTGGTTATATTGGTTTGGTTGAAATCACTATTTCCTAGTAACAAATTTTAGTTTAAAAATAATCAATTCGATATTTAGATACATAGATCATCGGTTGATTAATGTCTTTGACATCGTCCGATTCCTAATAGTCAGTTTTGTCGGTCCATCCAATCTCCTGGTTGTAGATGTTTCTCCTTCATATATAAACATATTCCCTGACTCCAGGAGGTTTTAGGTCATCCTCTGCTTCGTCTTCCCTCAGGTTTCCATTCCAAAACAGATTTTGGTAGTCGATCCTCTTCCATTCGCTGGACATGTCCGTACCATCTTAATTGCTGAGTTTTAATATAATCTAAAATAGTGTCTTCAATCTTCATTTTCTCCCTTATAACTGAGTTCCAAATTTTTTCTCTTCTTGAAATTCTTGCGGCCCTTCATATAAAATCCATTTCGGAATATTAAATTTATCACATCTCACTTAATGACAAATTAAAATTGAAGAGAAAAACATGTGCCTAAATCGGGATTTGGACCCAATATCCAGTTTGAACCCGAGACATCCGGAATATGTGTCTCGCAGGTCAGTATGTCTCGCTAATGGTTGGGTAATTATGCATCCATTTGAGCAAAAGCATAGAGAAGCAGACATTACATATGATATGAACTAAATGACGGCATTGAGTCGATAACTACAAATTAGCGAATGATGTATGACTAGTGCAACGTGCATGACAGCACTAATCAAGTTAATGTCGTCACAAAACTCCATCCAAAATTCTCGTTTGCCTTCAATATCACCACCCACGACCATATTAAATATTTCTACTGATCTCAGTAGTTTGTAGACAAACTTTCAGAGGTTATTCATTAATGTTTCTACATTTTTAACATGAAGAGGTCAGCATCTATAGCTACTTACATCCAAGGAATCGCATTTCTTTGATGCCTACAAATCAACCATTAGTCATTCAATGTATACTCGTATGTGGAGATATTCGTAAATGCACACTGTATTTTACATGTGTAATTAAGAAGGTACAGCCTGGTGGTATTATATAGTGTTTCAAGAGAACCATCAATCTTCTCGTATCTTCACTTTTTTTTGACTGTTTAACTCATGCCAAATGGGAGTAAATGACCAATCACATTTCAATTAATTTTGATTTATAATCAATCACAGCCACACTCTTTTTTACCTCGATTCTATCAATTTAATTTTATCACTTTAAAATCAAGCTCTCCTTTTTAATATTCTGAATAGGTCAAACCATTATTTTGCAGTAACTGACTCTCTAAGAAATACGTTGAATATAACAATTTATATATTAAGATGTAAGAATTCTAGAATGTGGCTTCCAGATTGTATATATAGTGCATGAATGTAAATATATAGTGCTTGCGGGATATAATATAAAACATTTGTAGCAATTGATTATACCACAAAAAAAAAAGAAACCACTGTTAGCAATTTCTTAAATGTATTATTTCCAAGGTACAAACGTTACAGAAAAATAAAATTCCTCATAGGACATCAGAAATTAATTAATAACCTATAATGTTGGTTATAAACAGTTTGAAGTGTTTTATTTTTTCTCCACTAGGGTCCATTCTTACAATATTGCGATCCATTGGCAATAAATAATATGATCTGGTTGCAGTGATGAACAAGTGAAACATAACAAACGTTTCTAATTTGTTTTCAAACATCGCCGTTTACATTAAATATATAAATATTTTAAAATAACTATATTTAAATAATGATTTGTGAGTAAACAGCTTAATTTTATTCGTTAAATAGTCCTAACAAATGCCACTTTTAATTTCCAAATTCTCTAGAAAAATTCACTCCTCACTTCGTGAGTCCTGAATTTATCGATAATTTGAAAATCACTCGTGGCATTACTTATGGCAAACTGGTCATTTAGTAAGAATTCTATGTACCGAAATTCAGCAGGAAGTTCCAACTTTAAGGTTCTGAGATCAAGACTGGAACATTTTGTAGGGTGTCAGCTCGGAAGTAGCACTTGGGCAACCTATTGTTATCTCCCGCACATTTTCCTCCCTCCAGCAAGTTAACATATACATTTCCCTTTTCTTTTCCTTTTTTCAGAAAGTGGGACCTGGATTTCGGTTCCATACAGTTCACCTGTAGTTATTTATTTTTTTGTCTCTTGGATAGAACGAAGATTCTGCCATAACAATTTCATGACAGATTTTATATGAGAACATTGAAGCTAGTTGATGTATAACATCTCACATTATTAGAATCGCATTTCAAATTGCACATTTGAGTGATCTGACTTTTTAGCAGTTCTTCTTCTTCTTAAACATAATTTGTAGGATTTTCATCCTGTTTATTTCCAAAATCACTCTTCGGAGGAAGATGTATTGGATGTGCATTCACTGTCTATCCATCTCTTGGCTGGTCTTCCTCTTGTTCTTCTCCCTTCCATTGGTCTATCTTCTTTAGCTCATTTTGCAAGTCGGTTTTCTTTCATTCCTTCTATAGTCTATATGATCCTTCCAATATTTTCGTCTATCTATATTAAATTTGGTTATGTCTTGAATTACATTTGTCCCTAATTTTTGTGTTGTGTATTTTATCAAATAATGTTTTCCCCTGAATATTTCTTAAGATTTTCATTTCACACGTACTTATTATTTGTTTAGTTTTTTGTGGTATCAGCCCTAGTTTCTGCTGACGTATATGATAGATAAGTGGTCGAACTATCGTTTTGTTTATGCGGAGTTTGCTTTCTATTAACATATGTTTGTTGCGCCAAATTAAATCTTTAATATATTCTGATATTTGTGCTGGTTTATCAGCTTGTTTCTTTACTTCTTTTATTAAAATTTTTAGTGTTTGTTATTAATACACCAAAATAATTAAATTCTGATAAGTATCAGAATTAATTTGTTGCAGTTGAATTTCATAATTAGTTGTATTTGAAAAAAATTGAAAATTCTAAAATATGTAATGATAATGCAATAAAAAATCTCATGAACATATTCATAATAAACTTAGGTATTCATTAAGCATATATTCTTGATGGACTGAATTATTATAAAATGTTATAAATAATAATATAGTACATTTTATTCTATCCGTCTTCCTAAAAAAACCTTAAATTATTAGTCGTGAAGGCCTTTCAAAAACATGTTTCATCCTCGGCATGGTAATTGGTAATAATGTCGGCGAATAATTTACACAATGGGTTTAGCTCTGAGGGTGTGTTCTCATTTATAATGTTTATATTCCTTGCTTCTTTTAAAATGTCCATGTTTTCAAAGAAAATTGAGTTATTTGTTAATCATACTTAGGTTATATCCTCGAAAATATACAATATACACACGCACGCACGCACGCACGCACGCACGCGCACGCGCACGCACACGCACACGCACACGCACACGCACACGAACACGCACACGCACACGCACACGCGCACACGCACACACACACACACACGCACATATATATATTCTTAAGTTTACATTAAAAAATAAGTTCCATTACAATATCTGTGTTTTTCTTGTGCACAATAGTATATAACACAGTGCGTCTAATTCGTGTGGTCAGGAAGGGCGCCCGTCTGCTTGCCGGGTGGGAGACCAATCAAGTGCTGCTAACTAAACTTACGCCGTCTCGCAAATTAATTGTTAAAACGTAGCTGTACATTACATTGTACACTTCCCTACTTATAGAAGATGCTTATGTCTTTCTCGATACATTTTAATTCACACGATCTAAATTGTTCTGCTGTTAATGGACATAGTAATTATTCTTTGTGCATTTTATTTTCCTTCATTTAACGTAAGCGGATTATTTTTTACAAACTTCATTTTTCACCATACCCATAAATAAAAATGACGAGATGTGAGATCTGGAGATCATAAATTATTGCTTATTCTGCCTTCAAATATCCAGCACATTCTATTCGTGGATTCATGCGCAATATGGAACGTCGCGTTGTCTTGTTGGAAACACAGATTGAAATATAAAGCAACAATAATACAGTATGAACGAAGTATCTTTAAGCAGATGCTTCGAACCCGAAGAGGCTATGCCAAGAAAAGTGTAGCAATGAAACTGAGCCTAATATTCCATTCGGATTAAACAAAAGTATTGAAAAAAGTCCATCCATCCACGTCTTTCAATTAAGCATACTTTACGGTTTATATAATTAATTACGTACGTTATTAATAACCAAGTTAAGTCATCACACACAGGTGACTGATGCACTTGGTGCAATTTTTTCTTGACTATTTAACTCATGCCCCAAATGGCAGTCAATGACCAATCACATTTCAATGATTTTTCACCTCGATTTTATCAGTTTAATTTTATCACTGTAAAATCAAGCTCCTCGTTTTTAAGATTCTGAATAGTCATAGCATTATTTTTCAGCGACTTCATGTGGCTACCAGATTGTATATATAGTACACGAATGTAGCCTTATCGTGGTTGCGGGGGTTAATATAAAAACATTTGTAGCATTGCACTTTCTTAAACGTATTTTTTCCCAGGTAATAATGTTCCAGAAAAATATAATTACACATTTACATCATAGAACATCAGAAATTATTTAATATACACTTTATAATTTTCATTTCTTCTCCACTAGGGTGCATTCTTACAATATTGCGATCGTTTGGCAATAAATAATATGATCTGGTTGCGGTGATAAACAAGTTTCTCATTTGTTTTCAAACATCGCCGTTTATATTAAATATATAAATATTTTAAAATAACTACATTTAAATAATGATTTGTGAGTAAACAGCTTAATTTTATTCGTTAAATAGTCCTAACAAATGCCACTCTTGATTTTCAAATTCTCTGGAAAAATTCACTCCTCACTTGTTGAGTCGTGAATTTATAGATCATTTGGAAATCACTCGTGGCATTACTTATGATAAAAGTCGGTTTAGAATTATATACTCAGTAATAGAGACCTAAACATAACAGAGAGCTACAATATCTTTATAGCAAACCAGATATAATATGGACAGTTAAGTCTTGTAGACTTCGATGAGCAAGACATGTGGCACGAATGGGGAATGAAAGAGGGACATGAAAATTCCTTGTAGGAAAATCAGAAGGAAAGCGCCCAGTAGGTAGGCAATAACATTAACCATAATTTTAGGAAGTAGATTATACAGGGGATGATTGGAAAACATTAGCTCAGGGCAGGGGCGTATGCAGAGCTTATTTTCGCGCGGCCATGAACCCACGGATTCGTTAGTGCCAGTGAGTTAGTTGCTTAGTCACTGATGGCACACAACATCCCTAATTTCGCATTTCTCGATGTATTTGCAATACGAAAACGCGACCGCCCACACTGAACACCGAATCGATGGCCAAAGTGCGTCGGATATGTGGGGAGAGAATTATGAGCAGCCATTTATGGCCCTCTAGATCCCTAGATCTCACTTCTTGTGATTTGTATTCATGGAGAACGATAAGAAATTAAGTTTACGAAACTAATATTCATATTTATAAAAATGTACAAAAAGAAAATATAACAAAGATTCACAAAGTCTATCGCAATATAACTAGTGCGTGTTATTAAACAGTTGTGAAACATGCGTAAGAGAAAACTGACAGCACGTACAACATTAATAATAGTATCTTTTTGTAAACCCTTGTTTCCCTCAACGAGATTTAGGAGCTCTCCCCCTATAGGGAAGAAATTGAACCATACTAATTTAGTTACACATAATTATTCAATTTATATCTCAGTTTTAACAATTAACTTGCGAGAAAATGGAGTTCGCTTAGCGACAGACGCCTGGCATTCCAACCGGCAAGCTGGCCTTCTTGAATACGTGAATTAGATGCTCTTTATTATACATTATTATATACAAGACATATAATATAAACTGATTTTTTAACGGTAACTAACAAAAACTATAATTGTACCTGTGGTTCTCAACATTATATATATATATATATATACACACACACACACACACACACACACAAGTATAAGGCAATATTGTAGAAAATTCTTAAACATAATATTATTATTATTATTATTATTATTATTATTATTATTATTATTATTATTATTATTATTATTGCTGGATAGGAATATTGAAGGCAAGGGGCGAAGGGAGAAACCCAGGGAACAGTGGATGGATGAAGTAAGAAGAAACATGATCAGTAAAGTCCTCAAAGTAGAATATGCTGAGGATAGAAATCTATGGTGGAGCAAAATACATTTGGGCTGTAGGATAAATACTGTAACATAGAAAAAAATCCTTAATAAAAATATTATTATAAATTATTATTATTATTATTAAGTGTAATAAAATGGCTAATTATGTGCATACATATGGACTGAAGATTGTCAAAATATGGAGTAAAACATGGACTAAAATTTTATAGAAATGGTGGGAATTACAATTTGACAACAATGTTTCATTAGGAATATCGCTTATATTACAATAGCAATTTTAAGATGATTTACGTGTGGTGATACTTTGATTTTTTAATATACCGAATGACTATACATACGAACCACACTGAGGATGCACTTAAGGCCCACACATAGTTCCTGATTTATTGGACAGAAAATGTTAGGCTAAATCTTTGTTCCTGTGACCTATTCAGTGGCTCTGATGATTGTCATGAACATGTAAAATAAAACCCATTGTCACACGAGGTTAATTGACAATACCAGAGCGGAGGTTCAACAATAATGAAAATATTGTGCGGCATTTGACATGCTGGCTGCGTGGAAAATTGTCCACCTCTTTGATTAAAACATGTGTATGTGAAGCTAACAGCAGGCTGGTAGACCAAAGGGCCTTCTTGGCTGTCGGACTATGTATCTTTCTTCTCAGTCTATTCAACATAGCTTATTTTTAAGAGTCAATAAAATTCAAGAATCCAACTTTTAAAAACATATGCTGGTAAGAAAGTAAACAATTATCTGACAAGAATAACTTTAAATCCATGTAAACATGCAACATATCTAATATATAAAATGAATGTTTGTTTGTTTGTTCGTACTTTATGTGCAGCCATACCGTTGATCCGAAAGTGATGGGGCATTTTGAAAAGTGTTCAGGAGATTCTCGGGATGAACATAGGCTATAAGAGAGTTGTGATACTCAACCCCTACACCCTCAAAAATCGCCCTTTGTAGTGAAAAACGTTAAAAAGGTAGCTTTTTGGACGCTTAAATGGCTTACGCTGCCTAAACCATAACAAATATACAAAATTAATGTACACAGAATTGAATATCTTAAAAATCTCTAAAAAAAGTCCGCGACAGTATATGTTCATCTCTTAGGATAACTCACAATAACCATTTTTGTCTTTCATTGATGCCAAGAAGATCGAGACAAGTAAGTGGATTCCTGTGCAAATATAGCAGCACATGGTGGGTATTCTTTTACGGATAAGTTACAATAACGAATTTTGTCTTTTAGCTCATTTATGCCAAGAAGATCCAGATAAGTAGATTCCCTGGCAACACCGGGTAATCAGTACGGGGAATCTTAAAATAATTACGATATGCATTTATAATTATTATTCCTCTTACTTATTCAACTAAACAAAAAAGCACATTAATTTTCATTTATTTAGGCGTAGCAGCGCACGCCGGGTATTAGCTAGTTTAAAATAAAATAAATTCAGTTATGTAAAGATATATAGTATTTTCTATAATATGTAATTTCCTCTGACATATGAATAAATATGGGAAAACAAATGTCTCTTTAACCACTCCAAAAACACTCATTTCTAAATACATAACCAAATTACCAAAAAATATACAGGGTGTTTCAGAATAAGCATAAGCATTACCGACTTCTAGGGGTTGTAGAGGGGACTTAGTAGATCAAGTTTTGATAAGGAATTCATGTCCGGAAACGTATCATTTTGATGTAAACAGGTTTGAAAATCGAAACACAATTGGCTGATATCGTGTGTCATGTATTTCAGAATACGTATTACAGTCTTCTAGGGGTTGTACTACAAGTGTGGTTCCACGTGGCGACCCTGTTGTTTGTTGCAAAAAGTGTACCTGCGACGTATGTTTTCATACACACGCCCCAGGAGACCTGGTGTGTGCTCAGTAATTAATACCGTCGCCAGAATTCGCGCAAGATCTTCCTTCGACTAGACACATGTAGTACAACCCCTAGAAGCCTGTAATACTTATTCTGAAATATCCTGTATATTTGCCAAGATTATATTGTTATTATTATTATTATTATTATTATTATTATTATTATTATTCTAAGAAGGGCCAAAGGATGCACATAATTGGATCACATAAGAAATGAAGAAATAAGAAGAGAATTATAAATATATCCAATAAATCATAGAATTCAACAACACCGCGTCGGCTGGGAACAGTATGTTCAGAGTATGGAAGAAACAAGATTGTCCAAGATAGTATATCATTATAAACCAAAAGGATTAACGGATGTAGGAAGACCTAGGAAGAGATGAAAGGAATCATTCTGAATTCGGAACAGGGGAATCGCCTAAACCTTGAAGTGAAGATGATGATTATGATTATGATTATGATTATGATTATTATTATTATTGTTGTCGGCCGCGGTGGACTAGTGGTTATGCTTCTTGCCTCTGGTCCCAAGGTTCGCGGGTTCAAACCCGGCCGGGGTCGATGGATTTTTTAGGACGGAAAAATCCAAGGAGCAAAGTCCTCCGGAGGGACTTTAAGCCGTGGGTCCCGAGTCTGAAGATTTTCAGGCTCGTAAAAAATCCTTAAGCCTGAATGAAAAGGCCTCTAAGCAAAATTTACCTAATTTTCCCGTCCTAGTACTACCTTGGTTTCCTAGATGTCAGTATGAGGTGGAACGCTGACCACGTACCACTCAAAATGACATCTGTACGAAAACAAGTGTAACTAAATTAGTATGGTTCAAATTCTTCCCTATAGGGGGAGAGCGCTTAAATCTCTGTAAAGGGAAAACATAGGCTTACAATACAATACAATACAATTTATTATTATTATTATTACTATTATTATTATTACTCTTATTATTATTACTATTATTATTATTATTATTATTATTATTATCATTTTATAATCAAATGTAGAAAGTGTGTAATTGTATTACAGTTTTTTCTCTCATAAATCATAATTAATTTAAAGTGGAGTTGGGAACTCGACAAGGGAAAATAATGACATTAATATTTCTAACTACTCGAGCTCAGAAAGGGGAGATTTGATCTGTCAGAGAGGTGGACTAATATTGTGTATAAATTATAGGCTCGGGAGAGTTCTGTACAGAAGTTATATGCTTTATTTGATCATTTATTGCTATGGTTGAGACGTTTAAGAGACAGAACTTTATCTTTTGATAAAATTAAGTACATTAGCAATATTTCAAACTGGGTCTGAAAGGTTTTCATGATATAGGGGAGAATTATTCATCCCCTTACACCTTACGGTATCGACAGAAAAAGATGGATGGTCGTGTTCCATTCACTCGGCTTCCTGCAGGTGCCGGGGCATTCAAAACTTATCTACACCAGTCTTCTTACGTTCCATATTCTCACAGTAGTAAGCTTAGCTCATTTACTGTATGCATTCTTTTTAAAAGGTGATATAGTAACACAATGCAAAAATAGATAATATTAATTACTAGCTAATACCCCGAGTGCGCAGCTATGCCTAAATAAATGAAAATGAATGCGTTTTTTATGATTATTTGAATAAGTAAAAGGAAAAATAATTATAAACTTATATATTTTAGATACCCCGTGCTGATAAACCGGCGTTGCCCCGGAATCTACTTATCTCGATATCCTTGACATAAAGAGGCTGAAATACGAACATTAATGTGTTTTATGTTTAGTTAAATAAGTAGGAGGAAAAATTTATATCGTGATTATTTTTAGATTCCCCGTGCCGATTACACGGTGTTGCCCGGGAATCTACTTATCTCGATCATCTTGGCATAAATGAGCTAAAAGACGAAATTCGTTATTGTGAGTTGTCCGTTAAAGAATACCAGCCACGTGCTGCTATGCTTGCACAGGAATCTACGCACTTGTCTCGATCTTCTTGGCATCAATGAAAGACAAAAATGGTTATTGCGAGTTATCTGTAAGAGATAAACATATGCTGTCGCGGACGTTTTGTAGAGATTTTTGAGATACTCAATTCTGCGTACATTAATTTTGTGTATTTGTTACGGTTTAGGCAGCGTAAGCCATTTAAGCGCCCAAAGAGCTACTTTTCTCACGTTTTACACTACAAAGGGCGATTTAGGGTGTGGGAGTTGAGTATCACAACTCTCTTATAGCCTATGTTCATCCTGGGAATCTCCTGAACATTTTGCAAAAAGCCTCATCGCAATCGGATCAACGGTATGGCCGCGCATAAAGTACGAACAAACAAACAAACATTCATTTTTATATATTAGATTAATAATAATTTTATTAATATACAGATTTTCAATGTTTACACATCTTTCCCCACCTCTCTGTATACTCCGTTTGTACCTAACCTGTAGCGTTTGTTTGATGTAGAATCCACTAATAATAATAATAATAATAATAATAATAATAACAATAATAATAATATTTCCTCAGCTTTGTTCAAACTTTCTCCACAATGTTTCATTTTTCAGGTAAAATTATTATCAATAAAAGAAGCTGTTAAATGGTGTGCAACAAATGAAATAAGATCTCGCATACACAGTGGTTCGCAAACAGCCCTGAAAGCAATTAATGATAGATATAACAATAACCGAATAGCTTCCGAGATTAGGGAACAAATGAAGCAAAGTTGAAAACATATTTGTCTATCTTGGGTACACGGGCATTGCGGGATATTAGGAAATGAACGTGCAAATGTTTTAGCCAAGTCTGCAGCATATTCCAGTTTACAGTATGCGTATGATCTCTGCCATATTTCTTTCCTGAAGTCACAAATAAAGGAACATATAATAACAAGATGGAACAATGTGTGGCTCAATAGTACCACAGGTACATTAACAAGACAACTGTTCTTTCCAAGTATTTATGACAGAGTAAAATGCAAATACATTGTTCCAAATTTTATATTAACACAATTCCCCATTGTGCACGGAAAATTTGGCCAATATCTACAGAGATACAAAATCAAAGTAAATGCAAGCTGTAATTGTGGTATTAGCAACTACAGTGTAAAACATATTATATTTGATTGCCCTATAGCATTTTCATGCTATGCTTTGCAGCTTTACTAGGGAATTATACGTGTGGTAGCTTCCCGTTGCTTTCCACACCGGTGAAGGATGGTGATGATAATGATAAGGATGATGATGATGGCTGGATGATTTTCGGGGATCGTTGGGCCCTAAGCTTCGTAACATTTGTCTTACAAGTTAGGAAAAACCCCGAAAAAACCTCACCCAGGAGCCTGTCCCGACCCGGAATCCAACCCGGGCCCGCTGTGTGACAAAGCAGCACGCTACCTCGAGACCACAACGGTGGACAAAAATTATATAACAACACAAATTTGACAAAATATAACCCTAATGTACCTTAGGTGAAATAGGGTTTATACGTTTAGGATATTATATATATATATAAATATAATATATATATAACATAATATATAATAATATATATATAGTGAAATATCTATAAATATAGTATTATATATATGAAATATATATAATATATATATATATGAAATATATCTATAATAGATATATATATATATTCATTATTTACATTTTTATGTTAATGAGTGGCTATAACATAAACGTATTTGTATGAACATATTCATTAACGCACTTTAACCTCTCACGTTATAGTTAGAGGAAGTTTTCGGGTAATGTGGACCCTTCGGTTTGAGTGGACCCTGTTAATATCTTCTTTAATTGACTCTGGAACAGAAAATATTGTAACTTCTTGCCCTCATTGTTTTGGCATGTTCAAGGCCAGTTTATTTTATTCTTTGTCCGAAGAAGGGTTTATTTGTGATATTTATGAAAAAAACCGTTTTAAATGTTTTTCAAACTAAAATTTAATTCTTAATTTCTGTTATTGAATGTTATAAATATTGAAAAATCTCCTAAATATGTTATATTATATAGATGCTGTTTTAATATATTGATGAGTTTGATTTGATATTATGTGACATGGCAGCTGTATAAAATAATGAAACATAACAAAGAATTCGGTTAATGTGGACCCTTCATGGGGCGGTTAAAGTGGGTCTCGATATATTTTATCAATGAGGATGCTATCTGTAAAAACCATGCACTTAATTATTTTTATTTTATATCCTTGTAATTTTACTAAACCCAAAGACTATCGCTGTCTACAGATGAATGGCGTGTGAATCAATATTTTTTCTAAACATTAAATATATATCAACGCTTTTCAATTACAATCAATCATAAATACTTACAGATTAATGTGTGCCTGTCTGTATAAATTAATAGAGAAAATAAACTTAAAAATGGTCTAAAAGCTAAGATGGACTCTGGGGCCACTTTACCCGAATATGGAGGACCTTTTTTGTAATGTAAAAAAAGTTTATAAATTTTGAAGATGTTTCCATATCTGAATAAAATAACAATGAGATTTCATAGTTACAACACTAATGATAATCACTGTAATTAAACAAAATTCAAGTCCCTCAATTAAAAGAAGAAAAACAAATTCAAAGTAGGAGTCCACATTACCCGAAGTTCCTCTACGTTTTACATAACACACTCCACTCCGGTCTTATAGAGTCGGGACAGAAATTACTTGTCGGGAGAGGGATTTTTTAAACTATAGATCATACACATATTTTATTGACCACACAAGGACATGGGGGAACTCCCCGAATGAGTTAACAGCTCAATGTTAGGTAGGTCTTCCTCCGAGACAACACGACATGAAGACGAAACTCACATCACATACCCTTTCGTACTGATTATTTTTATACATAAAATTTCAACCTGCGTATGTCTGTTCTTGCAAAACCAGAAAACTAGTCGGTCGGTTGTCTCGAATTTTTGACACAACATTGGATTCAAATTTGCGCGTGTTCCAATTCAAACGACTTTAATTTCCATAAGCCTTTACATTCGTTGTGATTATAAAAAAATCGCTAAGGAAATATTTGCAAGTGTGCGGGTTTGAATTTTGGAAATACCGTACGAAATGTAAATTTGTTCAAATCGGAAAAAAATGGACGAAGTTTGTACGCGCTGCAAAGCAATGAAATTTAAAGGAGAAAACCCGGGAATCTGCTACTCGAGCCGAATTAATTAATTTAAATCGCTCAACAGATCTTTATGGAAATTCTTCTTTTTTCCCCCCCAGATTGTTTCTGTTATTTACACAGGTATCCTCTACCAAAATATACATTTTTTTTTCTTCCACACTTCCCGATCTTACGTGTCTGCTTCTGTCATATTTCTCTTCTTCATGTTGTCTTGAATTCCCTTTATCCACGTTGGTTTTGCCTACTACGTTTTACGTTTTCTAGGAGGTAACCATTTCAATACTTCTTTGTTTGTTTCTGTGCCAATTCTTCTCATTATATGTCCATGCCATCTTGGTCGAACTTCTTCAATCTCTTGTACAATATCCTTTTCTACATTCATTATTTCACTTATTGTATTATTTTGTCTAATTTTGATATTCTTGCCGATCTTCTTATGTCCATGTTTCCGCACCATATAATAAAATACTCTTCACAATTGTGTTGTATATTAATAATTTAGTCCTCTTGAATAAAATTCTTTTTACATATTAAACTAAAAATAAAAATACACATTCATTTATTTAGGCATAGCAGCGCACGCCGTGTTTTAACTAGTATTCTATATAAGAAGAAAAGTGCGAATATTGCACACAAGCATGATTACACATTTATCCTTATTTTCCGCAAATCAGCTTTTTTAAATTTACAGTTTTGCCATAATTATGAAGAGGCTCAGAAATTATTAGCCACTACCGGTAATAGAAATTTTAGTTATTTTTCGTTCTTCATTTTTTTCATATAATAATCCCATTATTTATACTTATTATTGTGAACCGTGCTTTATTATGGAAGGTAATGCAAAAAAAAAAGGTATACCCGATTCACCTAATACAAACTATTGAAAGTATATATGAAGATACAATATTAGTAATTGAAATAAGTGGGAAATTAACAGAAGAAATTAGAACTAACTGTGGTTTAAAACAGGGGTGTAAGCCTTTCCCCAACGCTTTTAATACATATTTAGACGACAATCTTGAAATGGAAACAATTAGTTCATAAGGGATTAAAAATTGTACGAAATAAAACATTGAATGCATTATGTTTTGCGGATGATATAGTATTAATTTTGACATATTAGGACAGGCTACAAAAAGCAGTCTATCAGTTAAATTATATATAAGAAATATAATACGATAATTACAAAATTAAACTAAAGTAATGGCGTTCCATGAAAAGTATCCAGTACTTACTTACTTACTTACTCACTGGCACTCTCGAACCCATAGGTTCATGGCCGCGCGGACATAAGCTCTCCATACATCTCTATCCTGAGCTAATGCTTTCCAATCATTCCCTGTATAATCTACTTCCCTCAAATCATAGTTAATGTTATCCTCCGACCTCATTCTTGGTCTACCAACTGGGCGTTTTCCCTCTGGCTTTCCTACAAGAAGCTTCCATGCAAGTCGGAAAGTAGCCAGTAAGAACAAAATAGTAATGGAAGACAAAGTGTTGGAACAGGTTTCACACTTCCAGTATTTGGGCTGCGATATAACTTATGAAGAAGAACAAGATATAAATAAGAAAACACAGAAATTTCAACATATTTGTGGAACAATCAGATGAACACTGAGGAACAAAGTAAGAAAGGACACGCAGGTAAGATTTTACTCAACGATGACACTACCAGCGGCGATAAACGGAAGTGAGACCTGGGCCCTGAAGGAAAAAGAAAAAAAATAAATTCAGGCAGCGGAAATGAGATTCCTACGGGCTGTGAAAGGTTGTACAAAAGAAGAACATAATAGAAATGAGAATATTAGAGAGGAACTAAACGTACAACCACTTTTTCAACAATTAGAAGAACACAGAAACAAATTGGATAGAACATCTGCAAAGAATGGCAGATGATAGGATACCAAAGATGGCACTGATGTACAATCCTGGAGGACGAATATCGGTGGGAAGACCAAGAAAACTCCGGGCTGAACAGATTTGAGATCGGAACAGGCGTAGAACTAATCCATGGAGTTGATGATGATAATGATACATATTATTGTTCATATGTATACATTCGTTTCATTTTCCCTTCACTATCATTAAATTTAACATCGTTAATACAATACTTGTTTTAGCAGCTGTAGTAGCCAAGTTGGATGAGACAAGACGCTAGATATCGGAATATCATAGTGTGGAGTGTGGATGGGGTCAGGGTTTTTAAATCAGCATCATGGAATTGGGTTCGGCACAGCCTCTAATGGAAATTATTCGCAGGGAATCATCTGGCGGTAAAGGCGGCCGTCACGCAGGGTTGACAATCCGACTGACATGTCGTGACGAATGTTTAGGAAGGTGAGAACTTTAACCTTATACTACACCAAAGGCCACCTAAGGCCTATAGTGCATTTTGTCGTGCTTACAGCGATGGCGACCATGATTGAAAGTTCACTTCCTACATTTAGGGGTTGCCAACCTAAATAACTACACTGTAATAAAATAACTATACTGTAATATTACATATTACAAACCACGTACGGGAAGTAAAACCACTGCCCTCTATATTTACTACATACAATATATATATATATATATATACAAAAATCCTAAAGATAGTGTTAATATACGTTATATGAAACAAATCACTGCATTTGGAATGAACTGAACTTTATTTGAAACAATATAAAGCAATAAATACGTACTTGCCGCCATTCTAACACTAATATTGGTCTCACGGCCTCTTGTAGTTTCAACTAATAAACATTGCCCACATTGTTAACGTTAGTCAATTGTTTATTATGAATGCAAATATTTCCAACAAATATATTATTTTACAATTATTTATTATTTTGAAAACATCATCGCCCAAAAAATAATGTACAACGCACGTTTTTGAAGTGTTTTACAGAATCGTGGAAATTGAAAATCTCGCTATCACTCGATTTTTAAACATTTTCCTCTATTCTGTAAAAACCACTTCCCAACCTCGCAACGTAATATACTAATACGTACTTCTACTTCGAGTACATTACGTTGCAAACAAATGCTATCAATATACGTATTATTAACTAATGCAGAATATTATTCTCTCAGTTACATTATATGGATATGTAATACGGACTATTACTTTAAGGAAGCAGAAAATATTACAAGTATTATAGAATAAAGTTCTTAGGTAAATGTTTGGGCCAAAGAGATATGAACAGACATGGGAATAGAGAACACTGCACTCCTTTATAATAACATTCCAGCTAGGATAAATGTATTTGAAGACCTCGAAATTATAAAGGAAACAAACAACACCTCACTTCTTAATGAGAACGCACCCCAGTCAAACCCATTATATAAGATCGTCAAAAACAAGTCAGTTGCTGCTACAAACAGTTGGAGTATACATCACCATACACAACAACAACAACGAGTAGCAGATAATCAACCTGCAGAAGATGGAAGATAACTTCCGAAAGCGCTGCAGTTAATTTTATATACATATTTTAACAAAGTTGAGGACGACGGCACCTACCAACAGGTACAATTTAATTTTTAAGTATCATCATGTATGTGGAGCATTCTGCAATAATCGTATTTAGATTTTGAACAGTCAGTATTGTGTGTTGGTTTGAGAGCCTTGAATCAGATAACGCAACCAGTTCCAGGGCAACATTGCATGAGCATAAAACTGGGATATCTCTGTGATATATTATAATGTGACGTTTCATACGCTACAAATCCTGCTCGTGTTACTCAAATACATTCATAAAATAAATATAGTATTTTCCAGTTTAATTTCAATGCAGCGAGTATTATTTTATATTTCATTACCATTGTATGGTACATAACGTGCAATGGAGGACATTTTAACTTTATAAATTAACTAAATCACTGACAATATCGAACCCATAGGTTGATGGAGCGCGGACATAAGCTCTCCATACATCCCTATCCTCAGCTAATGCTTTCCAATCATTCCCTGTATAATCTACTTCCCTCAAATCATAGTTAATGTTATTCTCCCACCTCATTCTTGGTCTACCAACTGGGTGTTTTCCCTCTGGTTTTCCTACAAGAAGCTTCCATGCACGTCTTTCATTCCCCATTCGTGCCACATGTCCTGCCCATCGCAGTCTACGAGACTTATCTAGCTTCCTATAAAGACCATGTAGTTCACTGTTATGTAGTCTTCTCCATTTTGTAGCATAGCGATTCGATAATTATTTACTTCTACTTCCATAGAGAATAATACATTAATATGAAACAATGATAAAGTGATTTTGATTAAATATTATAATAATTATATAATTATATGAAGATTGAAGACACTATTTTCGATTACATTATAACAAAACATTTCAGATGGTACGGATTTGTCCAGCTAATGGAAGAGGTTCCGCTACCAAAATGTGTTTTGGAATGGAAACCTGAGGGAAGACGAGGCAGAGGTAGACCTAAAAATCTCCTGGAGTCAGGGAATACATTTATACATGAAGGAGAAACATGTACAACCAGGAGATTGCATGGACCGACAGAATTCGCTTTTAGGAATCGGACGATGTCAAAGACATTTTATCAACCGATGATCTATCTATCTATAATTTTATGAAGGTAGACGCTATAAAGAAATGATTTTGCAAATATACTTTATTTTCAATAAATAACACAGATTGTCTCAAATTGATGACACACTCTTTAAAACGTTAATTTGGTTTCTGAGACACAAGTGTTTTTGAAGTTTCGCAGGATTTTGGACGATTCCGAAAGAAGTCATTGAGGCAATGTTTTCGTGAGTTTGGTGTCGAGAAATCCTGTGTTCATCAAATATTGCGAGCTTGAAAATGGAAGCCGTACTTTCCACTACTTTTCCACGCACTTAATGAGGATGACCCAGATAGGGGACTGCAATTTTGCGAGAGGTTCCTCAACAAATGTAACGAAATGAAAGATTTCAAGAGTGAGAAGTTTGGTCAGATGAAGGTCACATTTAAATTAAATAGCACAATTAATGTGCTGGTATGTCGTTTTAGAGGATTAATTAGCCCGAACTTCTTCAAAGAGACTACCACTGGTCAGACTTCCCAGGAAATGTTAGAAGTAATGATACCATCTATTAAATATTTCTTTGAGAATGAAAATAAGGTTTACTTCCAACAAGACAGAGCACCAACTGATTTTCATATTGATGTGAGAAATTTTCTCGATCGCACATTCAATCAGAGATAAATAGGAAAATGAGGAAGTGCTACGGAGTTCCCGCCTCGATCTTCCGATTTAACCCCTCTAGACTCCTAACTTTGGAGAACTTTGAAGAGCACGGTATACGCCGTAAAACAACAAACACTGGAGGAATTGATACATCAGATTATACTTGGAATTATATTCCATTAGCTACAATCTAGACGGTATGTCGTTCTGTTTGACGTCGTTATGACGTCTAGCAGAAGGTGGACATTTTGAACATGTGCTAGCTTAAATAAGTTTAAGGAATGCAACACAATAAACATTGTATTTCTGTCTCATATTTTTGGTGAGAAATAACGTTTCAAAGAGTGTATACAACAATTAGAGACACTCCGCATAACAATAAAAGTTATTTTTATATAGTCAGAGTGTAGCGGGGTAATTTTACTTAGAGTATTGAGTAAGGATTGAGTTCGATGCAGGACATATGTTGAAGTGGATTAAGTGAGTAATCTCGGAGGATTGGGTTCGTTGCCATTCTCGTAACAAATCCCCACAAAACTTTGAAGGACTGTAGTTCGCTGATTAAATAATGTCAAAACGTTCGTGAATAAAACCATTTATTTATCTTATCTTCTTGATGTTTCACGTGGTGATACTGCAATGCTTGGAATCCACTGACTCCCAAATAGTAACTATAACAGTTGAATGAAGCCTTTCAAGGCCTGCAATCATAATGTTGAGTGATTCCCGGCTACGTTGCCGTGGTCCATTACAGGTGTTTCTACCAGACGTTTCCCCCTCAACTGCGGAGGGCAACTTCAGGGGCGAGTACCTCCTAGGTGTTTCCTCCGACCAGGAAACAACATATAGAAGTACTCGGCACTGAAGATGCTCCTCGCAGTTGAGGGAGAAACGTCTGGTAGGAACACCAGTAATGAACAATGGCCACATAGCCCGGAATCACTCAACATTGGTAACAGTTACTAATTATATTTAATGCTCCATTGAGGCACAAAGATCGTCGACAAAGACGAATCACGATGAATAACTTGTTCACACATTGCTCATTGGCAACCACAAAACAATCATTACGGGGCATGAACAATGTATGACTCACTCCTGTAAGAGCCATATTAATTACTGACGCTATCAAATTATAGGCAGAAAAAAATATCGACAGTAGTGAAAACAGAAACTACGAGAAAAGCATTGTTGACGCACGTATCGAGTGAAAAAAAATACATAAGTTCCCAAATGTATGCATATTTAGCAAAAGTAAACAAAAGGAAAGCATACTCGTTTTACAAAACATTGAGATTTCTCAAGAGTGTGTTGTTTTTTTAATTATCACTTTTATTTTTCGTCTTATTTTCACTGTTTATTTTCCTGTTTTTCGTTTATTACCTTTTTTCATGTTTAGTCAAACACAGGACACAGGAAATCCAGACCCAAGATGAAGACATGACGTCTCCATAAATCTCTATCATTACCTAATATTATCCAGTCCTTTGCTATATTATTCACATCCTCAGACCATGTTTACTGTTATTCTCCCACCTCATTCTCGATATCGCTACTGGGCCATTCCCCTCTGGATCTCGTATAAGAAAGAGGTCGGGTTGATGGTCCGAGTTCGATTCAGGGCAAAGTTCGTGATCCTAAATCCCCAAGTTGAACCTAGGTGTGTGTTGTGTGTGATCTTTGTGTTTTGCTATCAAAGGCGCTCGGTTCGACACCCTGTTAACTATAGTTATACGAAATACGGCATGCTGTATCGTTAGGTTTGTTTTCCCACGCTCTTTTTGCCTGCCGAAAGTTGACTCTCCCGTGACATAGGCTTATAATCCCATGGAAATGTTAAAATAATAAAGAAGAAAAAAAGAGTAATAGTGAATTAAATCAAATAAAGCGAACAATATAAACACTATAAAACTCCATAGCGCGACCGGGCCACAAGGCCCAAGGATACCAGCCGCCTGCTGGTCTCTCATCTACGTGTTTTAATCACATAGGTGAATGATCATCTAGCCAGTACTGGTGTAACAAGTGGTCAGCATGACGGATCCACTAGTCGTTATAGCTGGTTTTCTCAACGTGGTTTGAATATTGCTGTAATAATAATAATAATAATAATAATAATAATAATAATAATAATAATAATAATAATAATAATAATAATAATAATAATAATAATAATAATAATAATAATAATAATAATAATAACAATAATAATACTAACAATAAAATAATAACAGCAGCAATATTAAATTGGAAACGTGTATTAAACAATTAATACATGTAAATTACACATGAAGGTAATGTTTAAACCAAGGTTAAAAGAAATATAAATTTAGATTCATTTTAAATGATTCTTACATCCGGCAATCCCATTAGGTGTATAAATAAAATTTATTGAAATCCATGAGTATTCAATGGTATTCCAGGGCAAATCAGAAATCCCTCCGGAGATTCGTGGATCTGTAGAACAGTAACAATAACAGACATGGTGAACACACTTGTATCAGAGGAAAACATATATTTTCAAGTTTTCATACGTACTTGTTGACAAAGCGTAACTTGTACATTTTGCAGCTAGAGGGCAGTCAAATCAGTTAATGAACATGCATTTTGTTTGCTGCAGTTTCTAAATGTTAGTCTCTAAGGCCACCTGATCTAACCCTTTGTGATTTTTCCTTATGGGGTTATGTTATAGATCACGTGTTCGTTTTCCCTATGCTCCTCGATTTAGCAGATCTGTAACAAAAGATTGAACATGCAGTCGCTGGTATTGACCATGAGATGTTGGTACGTGTATGGCAGGTGCTGGATTATAAGGTTTCTATCTGTGGAGTCACCATCGGTGGGCATATGGAACACCTGTAAGGTACATATGAAAACTTGGAAATATTCTCTTTCCTCTGATACAAGTGTTTTTACCATGCTGTCATGGTTATTGTTCTACAGACCTCGAAACCCTGAAGGGACTTTTGACTTCCCTGTATTTAATAATATACTTCAAGACGCGATTAGCACATTATGCGTTTTGTTCTGATGAGTACGTTAATGAATTATATAGTTTATGAAAGTAATGTTGGTTGGGAGAGCATAATTTAACTTACTTCATCTAACTTAACTTAAGCTAACAGCATATCGGCTCTTCATGCTGTCTATGTGTCATAATTTATCTGGCAGGACGATCGTGCATCTATGTGATTAACACATGTGGATGTGAGGCCGGCAGCCGGTTGCTAGGCCAGCCTGTAGCGCCATGCAATACAAAATGTAACTGTTTCTTAAGTAGCCTACAATACAGTTTTTATTGATCTACTTCGCCTTTTTTTTTAAGTTTTGCATCTCTCAAGGGATTTAAAGCACTGGGAGTTGCCAATATACAATACAGGCCTTCCACATTCTGAATATATGCAAGGTGGGGGTCTACCAGGACATTTTAGGTATGAAAATTCCAAAGCCATAACTTCAGACAATATAGGACATAGGACACACACTTTGAGACATTTATAATCACATACCGGAAATTGAACAGAACTTCCGAAGCTGAAGATACATTACCACATTAAGATACATAATATGGTACAAGCTAGTTAGACTTTTGGGAATATAGCATAGCGTAGTGTTAAGGCAATACGCTACAAGCCGCAAGGTCGAAGGTTCGAGTCCCGTTGGGGTCAAGATTATTAAATCGACCCAAACCTTTTAGCGGTACTATGGCCTTGGGTCGAATCAGCCTATAATAGGATGAGTACCAGACGTTAGTTATGGGGGTAAAAGCGGCTGTTACGAATTAACGAGAACCTGACTGGCATCAAGTGCCGATTGTCTAGAAAAAGTGCGAAACTTAACCTCCTAGTATCCGAAGGGCCTCCTCAGGCCTGTAATGGGACCACTTTACCTTTACGTTTTTAGTTGGACTTTTATTTATATCTCCTTAATATGTAATTATAGTTCTAAATGCATTATTCCACTGCACAGTAATCCAGGACTGAACATAGTTCTTGCTATAATAAGCTTCTAGATGGTAGCATGATTCATTATCACAAAGTTAATTTCATCATCATCATCATCATCATAGTACATTCACGAATTTAGGCCATTTGTGACCTGTTTCGGCCAGAAGAGAAACACCATCAAAAGTCTTTTGAGTGGTTTTCTGGTCTTCTTCTTCCTGCAGGTAGATATCTTAGCATTTGTTTGGGTATCCTGTGATCTTCCATTCGATGAACATTTTGCACCCATCTTGACTTATAAACAGACATTTTGCTTTTTTAAGGTTCCATGTGTAATTCTTCTAAGATGTTTTCATTTTTTTTGTGATCTAGTAGTGTGTATCCTGCAGTCCTCCAAAGGTATATTATTTCAGCAGATCTAAGTCTCTGTATATCCTTCTGTTTCAACGTCCATACTTCGCTACCATACAAAAGAGTTGGAAGAGCCAGTGGTATATACACTTTTAGTCTTGAATATTTTTGGACTAACTGTGACTTGAAGACAGAATTTATTAACCCTAAAATTCTTTAAAAAATTGATATTTTTGTATTAAAAAAGTTAATTTCAATTTTCTTAACGAATTTTTGTACTTCTCATATCTATTCAGTTGTCCTCAAGAGGCTGAGTGAACCCTTTTCCAGACTCTCTGTTGGAGGAAAAATTATTATGGTTTAGACGTTAATCAACCAGTTTATTAATCGTTGAACCAGAGATGGAATTTAATTGTAACTAGTGTTCGCCAAGTGGGTGAGCCTTTGGCAGGGATTCCCTGAAGTAGACACCGCAAGGAGAATCGAATGGAGGACTATTTTAGCTCCGGAGAATTTTACCCCAATGGAACCCATGTCTGCGTTTCTTGACGGTTGTATTTTTACGGAGAAGAATCGTCACTCTTTATACAAGGTACTTTTTTCGTCTGGCTTATCGCCTTTGACCTGTCCGGCATGGGTAACCCTTTCGGCAGCAATACTACCGGCATACCTCTCAGGGAAACTTGAGGAAAAGCATCCAGTTGGTAGACCAAGAATGAGGTGCGAGAATAATATTATCCATGATTTGAGGGAAGTAGATTATGCAGAGATGATTGGAAAACATTAGCTCAGGATAGGGATGTGTGGAGAGCTTATGTCCGCGCGGTCGTTAACCTACGGTCCGATAGAGCCAGTGAGCTAGTTGGTTCGCCAAGTTGTCTAAATTCGACCATAATTATTATATGTAACAGATTTAATGAATTCGAAATGGCAAAACCTGTATTGAGTGTTGTAAAATTATTGTACAGAGTGATTCAGAAATATGACTATACGTTTGATCGCATTTTGCGACGAAAATACTATTATTAAAGGAAATATGATGTTATCATTGGAAAAGGAATCCTTCAAATTACAACAATAGAACAAAACAAAACAAATCATTACAATAACACTAAGCAAGTCACTTTATTGCTTCAAACTCTTCGCCATTTAAAAGTAAAGTAAAGTAAAGTAAAGTGATCCCACAACAGGTCCGGAGGCCCTTGGGGTAGTAGGAGGTTAAGGCTCCCACTTTTTCTAGACAGTCGACACTTTATGTCAGCCGGGTTGTCAGCCCTGCGTGACGGCCGCCTTAACCCCAGAACAAGCGTCTGGTACTCATTTCTGTTAGAGGCTGAGTCGACCCCAGGGTCATAGTGCCGCCAGAGAACTTGGGTCAGTTTAAAAATCCTGACCTCAACGGGACTTGAACCCTCGACCCTCCAGCTTGTAGCTCAGTGCCTTAACCACTACGCTACGGCGTTCCCCCTTCGCCATTTACATCCAAGTATAATTGGCAACGCTTTGGGAAACATGTTTAGAGGAATAGATCTAATTTCTTCCTGAATCACTAAATTCACCATGTCGACGTCTTGAGGTTTCCGGGCATAAACCTTCTCCTTCAAATAACCCCGCAACTACGACCTCACGATCATTAGCATACGTTATTGCCCATGCAGAAATTATAATTTGCTGTTGCATATTCAACACCATTTTGACTAATGACGTAAGTTATACACTGTTTTGATTTACTGCACTGTTGTAATTTGAATAATTGCCTTTCCAACGGTAATTTAATATTTCCTGTAATGGTGTAATTTTCATCACACAACGCGATCAAACATATAGCCATATTTATGATTCACCCCGTAGATTGTAGACGTAAGGAGAGTAGAGTATGACGTAGAGACTTCTAATCAATACTTTTAAAATTAAACTTAATCAACTTATACAACAACATTAGCACCAGTTGAAATGCTGAAGATGAAACATTGTTTTGAAAGGCCTTCATATTTAAGTTCTCGAAGTTTTCTAACAGAATTGTATTTTAGTTGAGGACGACTGTTTTATCAGGTACTCGTATTTTTAATATTTTAGAGACGTCTAAATAAAGGCCTCGACTCTAAGTAAAAAGTGGGAAAAAAACTGTTTTCATTTTTTATTGATACAAATAAAGCTCATCAACTAACTAACTGGCACTATCGAACCCGTAGGTTCATGGCCACGCGGACATACGCTCTCCATATATCCCTATCTTGAGCTAATATTTTCCAAACATTCCCTGTATAATCTACTTCCCTCAAATCATAGTTAATGTTATTCTCCCACCTCATCCTTGGTCTACCAACTGGGCGTTTTCCCTCTGATTTTTCTACAAGAAGCTTCCATGCACGTCTTTCACTCCCCATTCGTGCTATATGTCCTACCCATCGCAGTCTACGAGACTTGACTGTTCTTATTATATCTGGCTTCCTATAAACATTAATTTATGTAGTTCACTTATGTAGTCATCTCCATTCACGTGTCTGTTTATCTCTCTTTGGTTCACAACTTTTCCTAAGAACTTTATTCTCAAATATTTGTAATCACCTTTCCTCCCTTAAAGTAAGAGTCCATGTTTCACACCCATAAAATATAACTGGTAGAATAAAAGTTTTACATATTTTCTGTTTAACGTATTTTTTAAAAGAGTTGTGATGTCAATACATAATAACACGCATGAGGACCAGCAGCATCAACCATCATACTAGATATTGTAGCGAAGAAGGACGTGCTGAAGCTGGAACGGATGTTCTGAAAGGTCTACAGGCATAACGAATACATTTTTTTATAAGTTGAGGACGTCAGATCTTACCTAAGAAGGTATATTTTATCTTATTTTATTTTATGACTCTCCACCTCAACGGTTTTAACAATGAATTATATTAATATAAAAACAAGTTTATTCTTTGTTGCTCATTGTTATTGTTCCTAGCCACTTTGTCTTTACTTAATTATATATAGATTTGTACAACATCAGCACATATGAGCATTAGAGGCGGAATGTAACGTGTCGACATGCCATGTGTTGATGTTGAACATACTTATTTCAATAATGGAATTTGAGTATTAATCGGGTGCTAATGCAGACGATGCGCTGTGCAATCACTTACACATTTTGATATTGAAGCCGTAATGATCGCATTTTAACGCAGTAATTACACTTCCTTACCTGAATCTCTCCTCCGGGAACAACCGCTCCAGTTAGTTCAAGTTTCTGCCCTTGTGAATGAGAACAGATGAAAATTATAGCGTAGTTTCAAACTCTTAGCCTCACAATTCAAACGTCTGTTGGAACTAGATTTCAAGGCGTGATGACGAACTAAGTTTCATCCACTTGTTATCTCACGTGTGAAGCAGATATCTTTGAACAATATTAAAAAAAATGTCTTCTAACTTAAAACAAGAAATTAGGGAAATTTTGAACAAGTGACTGAATTAAAATACCTAGCGAACAAGTATTATAGATAGGAATGAGATTCACAAAGAAATTAAACATAAGTTTCATTATGGAAATGCATGTTATTATTCATTACAGGAACTTTTGTCGTCCCATCATCATCATCTGGTTTCATGGTAGCTGCTGCCGTCTTCCGGAAACCAAACGCCATACCCCTCTGTCCATCCATTGATCTTCCTCCAATCATAGCTGCTTGTACTCCTTCTATCCAAGTTTTCTTCGATCTTCCTCTCTTCCTCCTTTCCATTGGGATCCATTCCATAACAATTTTAGGCAATCATTGCTCTGGCATTCTTTTGACATGGCCATACCACTGTAATATTTTCTTTCCTATAATGTCTATGATGTCCGGCTCCTCTTGTACACCCATAATTTCCCTTATTTCTTTATTTCGTATTCTATCCACTCTAGATTTTCCAGCTGATCTTCTTAAAACATCCATTTCTGTTCTTACAATTCTTTCCGTTTCCCTGGTAGGAATTTGCCAGACTTCAGCACCATATGTTAAAATGCTCTGAATTATGGTTTGATATATCCCAACTTCTCTAAAAAATAAAAAAAAATTAACTTGAAAATATATAAAACTTTATTCTCTCAGTTATATTATACAGATGCGAAATATGAACTCTAACGTGAGGAGAAAATATTACGAATACCGTATTTGAGGATAAAGTTTTTATGAAAAATGTTGGATCTAAGAGAGAAGAAGAGACATGCGAATGGAGAATACTATATAACAATGAGGTACATGATCTTTATAGGAAACAAAATACAATAAAAGTACTTCAGTCTTATAGACTGCGATGGGCAGGGCATGTGGCACAAAAAAATGGGAATGAAAGAGGGTAATGGAAGTTTCTTGTAGGAAATTCAGAGGGAAAACGCCCAATTAGTAGACTAAGAATGAGGTACGAGAATAACATTATCCATGATTTGAGGAATTGGATTATAACGGGGATGACTGGGAAACATTAACTGAGGTTAGGGATGTGGGAGAGCTTATATCCGCGCGGCCTTGAATCTACGGGTTAGATAGCACTAATAAGTTAGTTTTAGTTAATTCTAACTTAAAACAAGAGCTAACTCTAGTTGACTAAGATTAATATAACTACAATAAAAAACACGTAGAGATTGGCAAGAATGTTGACTGATGTTTTAACATAATGGACCCTAGCTTTATATAACACAATAATTTCTTACTGGTATATATAAGACATTTGAAACTATAAAATCAGTTACCGATGGAACCCACTTATTTGAGGTGTCATTTCTTACTGATATATAAGACATTAGAAACTATAAAATTGTTCCCGATGGAACCCACTTATTTGAGGTGTCATTTCTTAGTGATATATAAGACATCATAAACTATAAAATCAATTACCGATGGAACCCATTTATTTGAGGTATCATTTCTTAGTGATATATAAGACATTAGAAACTATAAAATCAGTTACCAATGGAACCAACTTATTTGAGATGTCATTTATTTACCTTTAAAGTGGTTTGATTACATTTCGCTTAAGTTTTAAAACAGTTTAGAATTAATTGGTTACGTTTTATCAAACTCTACTCTGTCCTAGGGCAGCACTTTCCATGCTGTGAATCGCAAACTCTCGCTGAAAAGGCGAATTGAAGCCGAAACAGAAATCGAACAACTATGAATTAACAAAGATATATTCTTACAAGTTTGTGCCATCTGTCTGAATTCTAAGGAACAAAAATTTTCAAATTAAGTTACAAGAACATAAATAACAATAACCAATGCCAGTCATCTTAGGAAACTGATTTATACATATTAACATAGACTTTTAGCAAGAAATACCGTAGCATAATATATGTCGCCATATCAACTCACAGACACTACATACCACACTTCTCTGGAGTCCCTGTTTGTAAAAATATGTGCATTTTTTTCCACAGCAGAATTTTGGATACTTGCTTCCAATTACTGAGTAACTAATAGAAATAAATGCGAAGGAAAACTTTATGAATTTCATATATATTTTTAATAATTATGATCCACAGAATAAGTAATATTGTTAACTCATTCTTTCGCGGAATTTGGTAACCTTTACAGCTGGAAAATTATATTCATATCTGAAAATAAACTTTAACATTACTTTGCAGTACGTTAAAATTGCACCTAAACACTCAGGCAGAGTTCCCAGGTACAATTCATATGTACTCTGTACAACGTTATTGTAAAATAGTTGTTTGTTTATTTAAAAAATAGCATGTTTCATTACAATTTCAATTAGTGACGCTTTTAAGTCCGTTTCCGGACCAATGCCTTCCTAACTGTTTTCCTCCATTATTCTCTGTTACTTGATGATTTCCAATTATGGATGTGGTGTAAGTTGGTATCATCCTTCCCACCATATATTACTAACTGATTCTGAATCTTCCAATCAATCTCCTCCATCCAAAGTGTCCATCTAGATCTTCCTTTGGTATTCTTGCATCTTCCATTCTAACTGTAATCTCTTGATGCGTGTATAGTTTGACAGCGCCATATCATCAAACAGGGGATGTATCGTACAGTAATTCATGATAGTATCTGATTCTCCATGTTCCATTAGAACATACTGGACCAAACATTTTTCTTATTTTGTTCTCTCAAAGAATCAGCAATATATATTTCCTACTGTAAAAAAAAAAAAAAAAAGGTTCATGATTCACTTCCATAAGTAATAATGCTGCGAATCAGTACTAGAGTGTTAATCTGGTCCTCCAACTGACACCTTGGTCTCTGATCAGGGGTAATACCTCATAAAATTATTTATTAGCTGTCTAAATTCTACTTTTGATTTCCTCCATTTCTCCCTTCCTATCTGTGAGGTAAATTCAAATGTGTGCACTATTTCTACATAGAAATTCCCTGCTTGAATTTTATGTAGTGATTTCTTTATTCTTGTTTGAACTAAATCTTTAATTTTTGTTTCATACGTAATCTAGCCAATTTCCTTCCCAGCTATATATAGATATCCTTTAGCTTCTTTCACAGAGTTGAGTGATTTTTCTATCAAATTACGAAAATTTCATATCCAACAATCTGCATTTTGGAATATATTAAACAGTACCAACTAAATTGGAAACACCATCTTGAAAGAATGAGTTCAAATCGGATCCCCAAAGCGGTTTATAATTATATACCAAGAGGACGAAGATCTCTTGGCCGTCCTATGAAACGCTGGAGAGAAAATTTTCTATCGGATCGTAACGGGCCTTGGCCTAATACTTGGAAGGAAGAAGAAGACAATCTGCATGGCTTTATATTCCAAAGTATATTTGATATTTATTACCATCTTCCTAATAACGTGCTCCAACGCGAAGTTAGACAGAAGTAGGGCTTGCCTATCTCCCAGTACACAAGGAAGAATTTTCCTCATTCCCTGGGAATTTTGACAGGTGGGATGGTTGCTGTTATAATTGTTTCTACCAATCGAATAATCTTTCCTGAAATTTTAAGCTCTTGTAAAATGTTATCAATCCAATGACTGAATCATATGCTAGCAGGAAGTCCACAAATATTCGATAAAATTCAATATTTCCTTCCCAACATTTTTCGATTACCTACTTTATAAATTGGTCGATTGTAGATCCTCTTTTTGTAAAGCCTACTTGTAATTCTCCTATGAATGATTTAGTTTACGGTTCAAATTTCATTTTCAACAACTTCTAAATACTTTGTAAATTGTGCGTAAAAGTGAAATAACCTTACAGATATTATAGTTACGTTTGTCCCGTTGTTTTTCGATTGGACATATGACTTATTCCTCCAATCCTTAGGAATTATTTTCATTGCTATTTATAATAGTCTTCTTCTTCTTCTTCCAAGGATTAAGCCTGTTGACTCGTTCCGTTTCATGAAAGTTAGAATTATTAGAATTGTTTAGAATATCTTCTGTGTGGCGTCCAACATTTATCCTTCCATGTGGCCTATAATTCAAACATAATTTTAGAAATCTTTCTTCTGGCATTCTATCAACATGTTCTTTTCAGGCATTCCTATATTTAACTATTCGATCTGCAAGTTTAAAATTATTTAGTTCCTTTCTTATATCTCAATTTCGTTTCTTATCCAGCACAGTATATACTACTATATTAAAACAAAATCTCATCTCAACTGCTTCCAATCTTTATTCTTATCTTTTAGTGATCGCCCAACATTCTAATCCATACATCAATACAAAAACAGTCATTTTTGTTACATGTTTTGGTTCTCCATAATTGTAAATGGTTTCATACGTCCATAATAGACTACGTTTAAATTAATTATAAAGTTTAATAACAGCTAATTACTTATTTCTGCTGAATTGACTACATAACAAATACTTTAATTACACTGATAAACAGGATTTTTATCTCATGAGTACCAATAGCTGTACTTAATGCCGTTTTTTATCGTGTTTTCAAATATGTATTCGGAATTTCTCCATCACCCACAGTTTTTTTCTATTTCAATTAATGGATTTAAATAATTATTTTTTTAATAAACCTAGATTTCTTCCCGGAGAATCTTGGCGCAGTGAGCGATGAGCACGGGGAACACTTGCATCAGGAGAGTTCAGCTATGGAAAAGATATATCAAGGCAAATGAAATCCTAATATGCTGGCCGATTATTGTTGGACCATCAAAAGGGATGCTCCACTGGCGAAATGTGTCATTTCTTACTTTCTAGGTGAGTCCGAATGTTCGAATATTGTGTAGTTACGAATGTAGAAAATATTAAAGTGTTTGAAATTATAAATGCCTGTTCTCTCGGAAATAAAGATTATTTTTTGTTGCTCAGTGTAAAAATGTATATATACAATGTACCTCGAGAGCATATAGATCACGAGTATTATTTATGTTTATTATTATTGAATGAAACTAAGAAAAAATCAAATAAAATCCTTTTATAGTGCGTATATGAATTAATAATATTTAGCATTAATAATTTAACATTTTTCAATACTGTTATTTTAACACAGTTCCAATAATGGATCATATTATAATATTGTAATGATATTGTGAAAAGAAAAATTAATATCTGAACCAGGAATCGAATCGTGGACCTCTAGTTATTCGTACTAGTGTGCAGCCCACTACACCATTCTAGACCTGGCACAAACATTAACAATTCTTTCCACATATACAAATTTATAATTCTCGTTTCGTCCGCTGCCAAGTAGGTGTCACTACCATCGCCAACGGCCGGCTTCGTTTAGAAGTATCTGCATTTGAGAATTTTACACCACTACTTTTATAAGCAGCAAAAGATGTTATTTAACGTTTTCCAATACTGTTATCTCTTTTAACAATATCATTATAATATTATAATATTATCCATTATTGGAACAGTGTTAAAATAACAGTATTGGAAAATGTAAAATAACATTGTTTACTGCTTATATAAGTGGTGGTGTATAATTCTCAAATGTAGATACTTCTAAAGGAAGCCGGCCGTTGGCGATGGTAGTGACACCTACCGAGCAGCGGACGAAAGGAGAATTATAGAAATTTGTGTATGTGGAAATAATTGTTAATGTTTATGTCAGGTCTAGAATGGTGTAGTGGGCTGCACACTAGTACGGAGAACTAGAGGTCCACGGTTCGATTCCTGGTTCAGACATTAATTTTTCTTTTCACAATTTCATTATAACATTATATGATCCATTATTGGAACTGTGTTAAAATAACAGTATTGGAAAATATTAAATAACATTGTTTACTGCTTATATAAGTGGTGGTATATAATTCTCAAATATAGATACTACTAAAGGAAGCCGGCCGTTGGCGATGGTAGTGACACCTACCGAGCAGCGGACGAAAGGAGAATTATAGAAATTTGTGTATGTGGAAATAATTGTTAATGTTTGTGTCAGGTCTAGAATGGTGTAGTGGGCTGCACACTAGTACGGAGAACTAGAGGTCCACGGTTCGATTCCTGGTTCAGACATTATTTTTTCTTTTCACAATTTCATTATAACATTATATGATCCATTATTGGAACTGTGTTAAAATAACAGTATTGGAAAATATTAAATAACATTGTTTACTGCTTATATAAGTGGTGGTGTATAATTCTCAAATATAGATACTTCTAAACGAAGCTACTTCGCAACGGACGAAACGAGAATTATAGATTTGTATATGTGGAAAGAATTGTTAACGTTTGTGTCAGGTCTAGAATGGTGTAGTGGGCAGCACACTAGTACGGAGAACTAGAGGACATTATTTTTTCTTTTCACAATATCATTATAATATTATTTATTAATGTTGAGTCCACCAATTTAATTTCTGCCAATCATAATAAATGATGCTCAAAATTAAAAAGAAAGATTTTTTCCGGCATGATATAAAATATTAAATCTTTACTAAACCCTTTATAATAAGTTGATGAAAATATATGTTATTGGCGGTTTATATTAATCAGCCCGGTCGTCTGTTTTCATACATTTTGCTTCTTTCATTTGTATTCTGATCGGTTGTAGAATTCACTAAACGTGTTTAAATGAGTACCGTGAAATTTCCTGAGGGCAAAGTCTGTCATCGTAGCCACTCAATCTCCTCTGGCATGGACCAATTGCACACATTTCTTGCCTCTACACCCTGGTTGTCCTTCATGACTCTCTACGAGAACATTTGCTTCTATTTTTTACTAAATAATTAAATCGCAATATATCATAGAATTTTTATTAAAATATACAGTCAATATGCCCAATTCACCAATTAATGATTAAACTGCTGAACACGTTTCTACAGCTAAGATGTCATTCGCAAGACCAGATATTGAGTCAATATTAGATATTGAGGATGAAAGCTTAGCTGTAGAAACATGTTGACCATCCAAACATCCATAGTAATTCTGCCCGAAGGCAGGTCCTTGACTGCAATCATAGCATTTTCGTGCTATGCTTGCAGCTTTACTAGGGAATTGTAGGTGTGGTAGCTTCCCGTTGCTTTCCACACCGGTAAAGAATGATGATAATGGTAAGGATGATTATGCTGACGATGGCCATATGATTTCGGGGACCGTTTAGGCCTTAAAGTTTTCCTGACATTTGTCTTACAGGCGAGGAAAAGCCCCGACAAAAACCTCACCCATGAAAACTACCCCGACCAGGGATCGAACCCGGGCCCGCTGCGTGATAAGGCCTCGAGACCACAGCGGTGGATATATGTTGACAATTTTAATCCTTGATTGGTGAATTGGGCATATTGACTGTATCTAATATATACAAATTAATGTTGGTTTGTTTGTACTCTATGCGCGGCCATGCCGTTGATTCGATTGTGATGGGGATTTTTGCAAAATGTTCAGGTGATTCCCGGGATGAACACAGGCTATAAGAGAGTTATGATACTCAACTCCTACACCCTTAAAGATCGCACTTTATAGTGGAAAACGTGAAAAAAGTAGCTCTTAAATGGCTTACGCTGCCTAAACCATAACAAATAGACAAAATTAATGTACACAGAATTGAATATCTCAAAACGCTCTACAAAAAAGACCGCGACAGCATGTGTTTATCTCTTACGGATAACTCACAATAACCATTTTTGTCTTTCATTGATGTCAAGAAGATCGAGACAAGTACGTGCATTCCTGTGCAAGTATAGCAGCACATGGCGGGTATTCTTTTACGGATAACTCACAATAACGAATTTTGTCTTTTAGCTCATTTATGCCAAGAAGATCGAGATAAGTAGATTCCCGGGCAACACCGGATAATCAGAACGGGAAATCTTAAAATAATTACGATATGCATTTATAATTATTTTTCATTTTACTTATTCAACTAATCGTAAGAAGTACATTAATTTTTGTCTTTCAGCTTACTTATGCCAAGAAGATCGGGATGAGTAGATTCCCGGACAACGCCGCGTAAAGAGCACGGGGTATCTAAAAATAATTTCGATATAAATTTTTCCCCTTACTGATTTAATCAAACATAAAACAATTTTCGTATTTCAGCTCATTTATGTCAAGAAGACCGGGATAAATAGATTCCCGGGCAACACCGGGTAATCAGCACGGGGTATCTAAAACAATATAAATTTAAAATTATTTTTCCTTTATCCCTTGTTCGGGGCACGCCGTAGCGTAGTGGTTAAGGCACTGAGCTACAAGCCGGAGGGTCGAGGGTTCAAGTCCCGTTGGGGTCAGGATTTTTAAACTGACCCAAACCCTCTGGCGGCACTATGGCCCTGGGGTCGACTCAGCCTCTAACGGAAATGAGTACCAGACGCTTGTTCTGGGGGTAAAGGCGGCCGTCACGCAGGGCTGACAACCCGGCTGACAAAGTGCCGATTGTCTAGAAAAAGTGGGAGCCTTAACCTCCTACTACCCCAAGGGCCTCCGGGCCTGTTGTGGGATCACTTTACTTTACTCACTTTACTTATCCCTTGTTCAACTAAACATAAAATCACATTAATTTTGATTCATTTAGGCGTAGCAGCGCACGCCGGGTATCAGCTAGTATTTTAATATTTTATGACCAAGAAGGTCACTTGTGTATTAAATAAAATTTTTACTATATTTAGGTGGGTGTCATGGTAATGCGGTATATTACCAGGTTAAAGGTACGGTGGATACAACGGGCTGAGGTATATAAATATGAATTGTACCCGAACAAGAACAAACCCTCCTCTACATATCTTACTACATGTTGCCATGTTGTTTTATCGTATTGATATTAAATGTTTCAAATTAATATATGTACATTCTCCATGTTACAAATCGTTCCCTTTGGTTTATTTTTGATAGACTAGAATTAATAACAGTTTATAAATATCATAGAGGTGGAACATTGCGTTCTCGAAAGTTCACGATACTCTTATAACATAACGTTTCTGGACATGTGTTAATATTTTCTTCCAATAAATGGAGGACCTTGCTCACTTCAAATTACGAGGTCTGTGGAAGCAAACCACGCTGGGGTTAATTGATTATTTAGGGTATAAATATCTGCATTACTGCTTCATTCAAAAGGTAAATAAAATCTTATGTCTCGTGTTTACCGCACGAGACATGAATTTGAAAACTTCTCCGAAACTTTGTTTTCCTTTTCACGCCTAAATTGAAATTGCGACGCTAATAACCTGATCTGTTAAAGAGCGTCGTTAAATTAATAAAAATACTACGTACCTAGATAAAAATAATATTTTATTGTAACATGTTTTACTTTTTTCATATTATTCAACCAAACGCGTTTTATCCGTCCTCGGTAAATGCCGGGTTGGAATTTCATTATTGCATTGTTCATTATTTAATATTTGGCGGGTAATTAAAATGAAATATTAATTGAATTTGTACAGAGATATATAAATAAAAGACAGCGAAAAACTGACATAGCTACCAGTACAGCGATATGATAAAAATGCTCAACATTAAATTGAAGTAATTAACTTGAAATTGTTGCTTAGAACTCACGTGTGCATTGGCGAGGTTCATCTGAAGAATCTCCACAGTCGTTGGCAGCATCACAATAATGATTTAGAGGCACGCAGCGGCCATTTTCACACGAAAATTCAGATCGACGACAAGATGGTGCTGCAGTCATGACCAACAGGGTCCACAGCACAATTAGCACCTCCACCACAATCATTCTCACCTGAAAGTAAGACAAAATATATAAGATACGTATAATGGATGCAATACCATTCCGTAGCCCTCTGATATAAAAATAATTTAAGTACCCTGTATATATTTTAAGTACAAATCCCTTGAGATAAGTTTACCGTGTACAAGAATCCTGTAACTTATATAATTCATTAATAGGAATATATCTTCCTTCTATTAACGAAACTGTATGTATCTAGTTTCATTGCAATAAAACAAACATGGAGGCCACTAGACAGATTTCTAAATTTCGACTTTCAAATAACCTAACTGTCGGATTTCAGTAATATTTTAAGTATATCTTTCTACTTTCACTTGAATGGCATAAACCATGTTTTGTTGCAAGACATTACAATTTGGTGACATTAAGGACATTTTTAAATGTTTACTTCAGATTAAACTCGATACATCGTTTATATTCACAAATAAATGAGCAGCCACATCCCGAAATCGGGCATTTTGATCTTCTCTAGACATCTTACGTGCAACTACAAGAGCCCATATTGAAGTAAACATAATTAAATTAGACTTTTTGCGTTGAAATTTGCAATTAAAGAAACACCAGGTTGCTATATCTAGGTCGTTGTTGTTAAAGAATTAAATGTGTACGAGAGTTCTTGTTCACGATCACTAATCGAATTATTTTCGAGACTTCGTGATGCGAATCTACGTTTTCTAGAAATAAATTATTATTTTGATTCCGAAGTTTACTTGTACATTG
Source organism: Diploptera punctata (assembly GCA_030220185.1). NCBI lineage: Eukaryota > Metazoa > Arthropoda > Insecta > Blattodea > Blaberidae > Diploptera > Diploptera punctata. The sequence continues at coordinate 1,784,561 of JASPKZ010009353.1, read as the reverse complement.
CTTCACAATAATGGCGACAATTTATCTCATTTTCTCACGGTATGCACATAAGTGAGAGATAATATATAAAGTGCGATCAGTATAGTACTGGACAGCAGACGCGGGGATTTCATTGTCACTGCTGAAGCACTCGTGGCGGGGAACGGACAGCGTAGGATCGCGGTGTCCAATGCTACACTGATCGCACTGTATAAACCTGAACTGGTATTGTAAATATACGACTTTCTGAAAATATTGTGGTAGTACTGACCCAATTTCCATATAATACATGGGCGTGAAAATAAACATTTTATTTTGTTTTATTGGATAACATGGTAAGTTTTAGCACCAAATAAATTTAATAATGTATATTGTATTCAGGTTGACTTCAAGTAATTTGTATTTAAACAAGCGCACTTATGTGTTTACAGCCAGCCTTTAATCCACAACCAGTGTAAATGGAGTAATTTCTTCTGTGCAATTACTGCAAGTTATCTTCTTGGTCGTGGTGGACTAGTGGTTATGCTCCTTGCCTCTGGTCCCGAGGATCGCGGGTTCAAACCCGGCCGTGAACGATGGATTTTTTAGGACGGAAAAAATCCAAGGAGCAAGTCCTCCGGGAGGGACTTTAAGCCATGGGTCCCGAGTCTCAAGATTTTTAGGCTCGTAAAAATCCTTAAGCCTGAATGAAAGAGCCTCTAAGCAAAATTTACCGAATTTTCCCGTCCTAGTACTACCTTGGTTTCCTAGATGTCAGTATGAGACGGAACGCTGACCACGGACCACTCAAAATGACATCTATACAAGCATTTTAAGGACAAGCGCTACATCTATCAATCTCCTGGATGAAAACTTATTTCGAAGAGGCTATTCTATGAAATGTATGAAGAAGAATCTAGTAAAGCATATGTTATTCCTGACTCCGTTTTACTCATCGATGGATAAAAAAACGAATCCAATAATGCACAGAATGTAATTACAGTAAAACCCAATGCTAATAGAAGTACAGAAAAACCAAGATGTATGTTTTTGGAAGATTTTAATCTGTCGGGTGAGTCAGATACAGGAAATAAATTATGTGAAATTGTAATGGAAGTATCTGAAATAGCAAAAAACACAGAATAATACAAACATTTACTGCACTGTTTCTGACTGCCACCAACATGGTAAAAGTGAACGAAGGTAATACATTATGTCAGTCTGTCTGTAATTCATACACTGCAAATTTTCTGGCTAAGGATCTGATACCAAGAAATGTATAATCAAAAGTAAATCAAAACTTGAAATATTATTGAAAAATCCAGATCATCAGCTACTTGTATTGAATAATGTTCTAGAGTTTATCCTGACGTGGATACCCCATGTAGCTGTCAACGAAATGCATGGCTCTCTCTGGAAAGCAACATCAAAACAATGCTTAAAGTGGCTGGTAATGTCGAAAATAACAAACTTCAACATTAATAAGGTCATTTTTATTTAAAGAAAAAATGTATTCTCAAAGTACGTAAAACAATCGCACTCCTAGATCCCGCTAGTCAACACATCAACGCTTGTCAAAAATCAGAACCACTGTCACTAATGCAGTAGAATTATGGTTGGCACTGCAATTACATGAAATAAATAATGTTAAGCTACATCTCCATGAAAAGTGGAGAAAATGATCTCTATATCTGATAGTAAAAGTACTTCACCCACAGAATCTCCATTATAACCAAGTTGAAGGATTCATATTGGAAGCTCTAGTTGTAGATAGTATTGCCAGATTTCGGTAGCATCATGAAAATACAGGAATATTTTGTGAGCTTTTGAACCAGGGTGTTAAATCCGCAAAAAACATTCTGGGTTTTGCAAAGATTCAACAGTTATAAAATTCATATTAAAGCACCGTTGAGGTTATGTAATAAGATATTAAATTTAAAATTGGTACCTGGTAAGTCAGTCGTCCTCAACTAAATTATTATATTGCAACAAGTGATTCCAATATGGAGGCTTGGTACCAGTTAAAATGCATAAGATGAAACATTAATTTTGAAAGGCGTCCATATTGGAATCACTAGAAGAAGTATAACAACACTGAGCAACAAAATATATTTTTTTTTTGTCTCAGAAAGAAAAACATGCGATTCTGATAGTATTTTTTCTCCTGAATTCAAATATGATATCGGGTTTTCTCCATCATGCAAGGTTTCCGAGAGAGAGGAATTTATAATTTCAAATACTTTAACATTTTCTACATTCGTAACAACACAATATTAGAACATTCGGAATCACAAAGAAAGTAAGAACTGGCGGTTTTCTGCTATATTTCGCCTGTGGAGCATCCCTCTTGATGATCCAACAATAATCGGCCAGCATATTAGGATTCCATTTGCCTTCATATCTCTTTTCCATAGCTGAAATGTTATGATGAAAGTGTTCCCCGTTTTATTTTACAATGGACAAATGGACGAAAAAACGTTTATTAAAAAAATAATTATTTAAATCCATTAATTGGAATTGAAATAAAAACAACTGTGGATGATGAAGAAATTCCGAATACATATTTGAAAACAAAATGAAAAACTGCATTAAGAACAACTATTGGTACTCATGAGACAAAAATCATGTTGACCAGTGTTATTTAGTTGAGGACGACTGACTGACCAGGTACCAATTTCACATTTAATATCTTTTTGCAAATAGACACCATAAGAAACTAGCAGAATTACTTACTTACTTACTCACTGGCACTATCGAACCCGTAGGTTCATGGCCGCACGGACATAAGCTCTCCATACATCCCTATCCTGAGCTAATGCTTTCCAATCATTCCCTGTATAATCTACTTCCCTCAAATCATAGTTAATGTTGTTCTCCCACCTCATTCTTAGTCTACCAACTGGGCGTTTTCCTTCTCGCTTTCCTACAAGAAGATTCCATGCACGTCTTTCATTCCCCATACGCGCAACATGTCCTGCCCATCGCAGTCTACGGGACTTAACTGTTCTTATTATATCTGGCTTCCTATAAAGACCATGTAGTTCATTGTTATGTAGTCTTCTCCATTCACCTGTCTGTTCATCTCTCTTTGGTCCAAAAATTTTCCTAAGAACTTTATTCTCAAATACTCGTAATCTCCTTTCCTCCCTTAAAGTAAGAGTCCATGTTTCGCACCCATATAATATAACTGGTAGAATAATAGTTTTATATATTTTCAGCTTAACGTTTTTTGAAAGGAATTGGGACATCAAAAGTCTCTGCAATGCATAATAGCATGCATTTCCAGAATTGAGCCTATGTTTAATTTCTTTGTGCATCTCATTCCTATTTGTGATTATTGTTCCTAGGTATTTGAATTCAGCCAATTCCTCAAAATTCCCCTCATTTGTCATTAGCTGTCCATTTCCATTATATAATGTATTTCTACGTGTGACCATATATTTAGTTTTACTGATATTTACTTCCAGTCCTAATTTCTTAGTGTTACTCAATAGTGTGTGCGTGTTGGCCTTTAGTATCTCCTCGCTATCGGCCAGTAGTACTACATCATCAGCATAAACTAACAGCTTATTAATACCATTCAGTTGTAAGCCTTCCTCATTCTCTAAAGATTTAATGGCATGCTCTAGTACAAAATTAAATAGTAGAGGAGATAGTGCATCTCCTTGCTTCAACCCATTCTGGATTTCAAAAGTGTCCTGAAAACTGTTTGCCTACACGCACCCTACTCGTTGATGCCATTTAGACACATTCGTATAAGTCTAACTAACTTTTTAGGAATTCCGAACTCCAGCAGGATACTATATAACTTCTCCCTCTTAATTGAATCATATGCTTTTTTGAAGTCTACGTACAGTTGATGTACAGTACCATTATATTCCCATTTCTTTTCTAAAATCTGTCTTATACTAAAAATCTGATCTGTTGTAGACCTGTTTCTTCTAAATGCACATTGATGATCTCCTAGAATGTCATCAATATAGGGAGTAAGTCTGCTTACTAATATATTTGTTAGAATTTTGTACGAAGTTGAAAGTAATGAGATGCCCCTATAGTTGTTGCAATCAGTTTTATCTCCTTTCTTATAAATTGGTACGATAATTGATTCCTTCCATTCATCTGGAAGAGCTTCTTTTTCCCAAATCATACTAAGCAAACAGCGTATCTTGTCCATCAATTTTTCTCCCCCCTGATTTTATCAGTTCTGCTGGGATCTCATCTGAACCTGATGCTTTATACATCTTCAATTTTTCAATTGCAATTTCAACCTCTAATGCACTTAGATCTGCGACTAGCATTTCTGCTGTCTGTAACTTATCCTCCTCGATGTCCTGTTCTGTATGTACATTTAATAGCTGATTAAAGTAACTTTTCCATCTATTTAATATACTCTTGGAATCTGCAATCATATCCCCATTTTCATTCCGTATTATGTTTTGTTCTAGCCTGAAACCCTTTCTTCTCTATACTAATTCCCTGATATAATTCTCTAATGTTCCTATTTTTTGCATTCATTTCAAGATCATTAATCTTCTCTCTCAAATATTCCCTCTTTTTACTCTTTAGTAACTTGGTGTTTTCCCGTCTAACACTACCCAATTGCTCTAAATTTACCTCATTTGGCTCGTGTAACCATTTCATTTTTGCTAGCTTTCTTTTCTTTACAATGTCGGCACATTCCTCATCAAACCATTTCTTGTTTTGCCTCTTTTTTAAACAACCAATGCTTTCTGATGCTGACAATTTAATAGTATCTCTTATAGCCTCCCATTCTTTATTTATATCTCTGTTCTTCTTCTTCGTTTGCCACATTGTCATCTGGAAGATTCCAGTACTTCAAATCTATTAGCAATTTTGATTTGGTATTCTTGCCGCATTTCATCATTTTTGCAAGTTTTTTAATTCATATTTTACAGAATCATCTTTAGCGTTTGTTCCTCTCATAAGCGATAGCCGTTGTCTGATTTTCACCCTGACCAGATGATGATCTGAATTACAGTCTGTCCCTCTAACTGATCTAACATCAATGATGCTACTGTGCCAGCGTTTATCCACTAATACATGATCTATCTGGTTCCGAGTTTCTCCATCTGGGGACGTCCAGGTGTATTTATGAATATCCTTATGCTGAAATGTTGTGCTCTTAACAATGAGATTCTTTGATGTGGCAAATGTGGCTAATCTAACCCCGTTGTCGTTACTATCTTCATGAAGACTGAATTTGCCTATTGTTGGTTTGAATATATCTTCCCGCCCCACTTTTGCATTAAAATCTCCTAAGACAATTTTCATATGATATCGTGAAAGGCTATCAAATAAGCATTCTAATTCTTCATAGAACTCATCCTTGATCTTGTCATCTTTATCTTCTGTGGGGGCATGTACATTTACAATTATAAAATCATGTCGTTTACCCTTTAGAATTATGTATGATATCCTATCACTAACAAACTTAATATCTCGGATAGCGGATAGGATCCTCCTTCTGACTAAAAAACCCGTTCCAAATGCAGGTCTTTCTGCACCCCCATAGTATAATGCAAAGCTTCCTGATTCCTGACTACCTTCTCCTGGCCACCTAACTTCCTGTAAAGCGACTATATCCAAGGGCGATGTATCCAATTCCCGTGTTAATATCTCTAGTGCCCCGCTATTGTATAAAGTCCTAACATTCCATGTTCCTAGGAACATGTCCCTGTGTTTGAGCCTTTGGCATGGGTTCCCTGAAGTAGTCCCCGCCCGGAGAACCGAATGGGGGACTATTTGACCTCCGGAAAATTTTACCCCAGTAGAACCCATGTCCGCATTTCTTGACGGTTGTATTTTTACGGTGAAAGATCGTCACTCTTTCGACCAAGGTACTTATTTCGTCTGGCTTATCACCTTCGACCAGTCCGGCATGGGTAACCCTATCGGCAGCAATGCTACCGCCGGCATAGCTCTCAGGTTCATTTAAGCACACAAGCCACTCCACCACGACAAGGTAAAGATACCATGGAGGGAACTAGCAGAATTACCGTACATAATACATAAATTAAAATTGCAGCTACTGGAGAGAGTATTCCTTAACTGGTATTTTTCCGTAATGCTAACAGGAATCGCCTTTAATTTTTTTGAAAAATCAAAAATAATTTATTTATTCAAAATGTGAACAATATTGCAACGATATTCATTCTTGAACTTTTATAGGAATAAATCACTATGAGGTTTAATATAAGATAAATTCAAATGTTTCATACTTGTCATATATAAACTTCTATGTAGATCGCGATTTCGGGTTCGTGACGAACCCATCCTCAGTATCATTTTGCCGACTGATGTTATGTCGATCGGAAGAACCACTTCTTCTTCTTCCCTCTGTTGGTGGACCGATAAACCTCTGGATCAGGTCAGAATTCGCGGGAATTTCGATGTTCATAAGTTTTGCTTTGTTTTTCTGAATGTGGATTTTTTCCCCAAACCGTGAGTTCCTTTTGTTTATATATTTGTTTGATATGACTGGCTTTTGATTCAATTAAATGTTTTTCTGACCAATCATGAGCAGCTACTGCTGACTTTTCCACTTCTCAATTTTTGACATTTCTAAGATGTTCTTTCGCCCTTGTTTTCAAATTTCGTTTTGTTTTTCCCATATAAACTTTGTCACAATCCCTGCATTTTATCTGATAAATTCCTGATTTGTTTTCTTCGTAAATTTTTCCATTTTATTGGTTTTAATTATCCTATTGAATACAAGGGCGAAAGAACATCTTACAAATGTCAAAAATGGTGAAGTGGAAAAATCAGCAGTAGCTGCTCAAGCTTGGTCTGAAAAATATCTAATTGATTCAAAAGATAGTCTAATTAAACAAATAGATAAACAAAAGTAACTCACGGTTTGAGGAAAAAATCCACATTCAGAAAAACAAAGAAACACTTATGAGCTTCGAAATTCCCGGGAATTCAGACCTGATCCAGAGGTTCATTGGTCCACTAACAAAGGGAAGAAGAAGAAGAATTGGTTCTTCCGATCGACATAACATCAGTCGGCAAAATGGTACTGAGGATGGGTTCGTCATGAACCCGAAATCGCGATCTACTTACAAATATATTTATGAGGAGAGGTAAGAAACATTTGAATGTATCTTAAGATTCATTCTAATCTACTACGCGGGCTAAACTTTCTGGTCTCATCACAGTGTAGGTATAATAAATAAACATTAAGTTACTCTACAGTAGGGTATGATGCGTTTCTCAGTAAGTATTTTGAAAGGTAATTCATATTAAAGAGAATGAACTTTCAGTGTTATGAAGTAAGATTAACCAGTAATTTTATTACACTGGGTAACAAATTTTGGGCAACTTTTTGTTCCTCTCAGTTTTTCATGGTTCTTATATAGTTCAGGCACCCTGAGATAAAAAATGTCAGTTTCACTTACATAGCACCAATAGTTTATGGAAAATTAATATATTTCAAAATGTGGAAATTCACACAAAAATGTATCCACAAATATAGATGGAATAAATGCCAGCTTATGTTGGTATTATATCTGATGATATGGAATGGGACTTTGTTTCAGGATCACTGACTTAGCCATCAAATTTATTAAAAATCAAGTTGTGACCGCCCTTTTCTTTTGTGTTGCTGTGGACTGTCCCTCGCTAAACTCCAAACGTAGTGCCCCATCATGTTTATATCCCACCTGCCCTGATATCTTGATTCCATGTTTTTGAGATCCTGAAGGAATCGTTCTCCATGTTCTTCACTCACATCGTCCAAATTTGGTCTAAATGAATCCAAATGTGAGTGCGGGTAATGTAATTTAGTTGACATTCTGCAACCTAATGTACGGTATGTACTCAGCAAGTTCTCAATCAACTCTCGGTAATAGGGACTCTTCTTGTTTTCAAGGAAGCCATGCACAACATTACGAAATGCACTTTTTTCAACTGGTGTCATCATTTGTTCTAAATCTGCGGACTCCAGCATCTGTCTTATTTGAGGTCCTGTAAAAACTCCAGCAAATACTTTTGCATCAGACAAACGTGGGAACAAAGAGCGAATATGTGGCAAAGTATCTTACAATTTAACCAAAGCTTTAGCATACTGTTTTGCTAGTCCCAATTTAATGTGGAGAGGTGGTAGTAAGATCTTCTTCCTGTCAATAAGAGGTTCGTGTAGAACATTATTTTCCCCTGGAAAAAGTTTTGTTTCTTAAAGACCACATTTGTTGGATGTAGGGCTGTCCCATAAAACAAGGAAACATGGATACATGGTTGCGATCGAACTGTTAACATTTGGAGGAAAATAATATTAACCAATCATATACTTGAAATTGAAAAAGTAACGAAAACAAGAATTGTGATTACTATCGAACCGTCGACATTTGGATAAAAATTATCAAATATTTGAAATCAGCGCAGAAAAACCGATTCAGAAACACTTAAAATATCCAGAGGAACACTTTCATTGTTACCAAGTGTTATTTTTAGTAACTATGATTATTGTTGTACGTTTAGAATTTATATTTTGTTTGTTTACCAACAGTGTAAAATAAGATATCACTTCAGGCTCTTGGGGAGTGTAGTAGGAGGTAAGGCTCCCACCTTTCTACACATTCGGCAAAATAAGTCGGTCGGATAGTCAGTCCTGACGCCCGCATTTACCCCAGCTGATACTCATTTCCGTTAGAAACCGAGTCAACCTCAGCCCATGCTGCCACATTACAATGAGTTTGTGACAAAACGTGAGGCGTAATAAGTGGAATAACGTTTGCTTATAAATTTATATCCAATGTATAAAACTACCTACATTTTTAAAGCAGAATTTCTTCCTACGATGTAGGCTACTCGACAGTCAGCGTTGAGACTATGGTATGAATGCAAGTAACCGAGTAGGCGTAATATGTTGACTATCTCCTTTAAAACATGTACGATATAATCCATATGTAGCTATTTTGTAAAGATGTGTTGAAATCTGTAATTTATAATTTGTATAGAACATCCCTAATGGGAAAATATGTAAGCACATGTTTTTGTAAATAAAGGAGAGAGAGACGAGTCATGCAAACAAAACAGCAATTATGACCTCCCACCAACACATTATGTCCTGAAAATGTGAAGAGTAAACAGCTTTGTAGTGAAGTGTTGTTAAATGTGGGTTTATAAACAAAAGTCGTGCCATTTGACACCATCTACCACACCTTAATGTTTGTTACTGTCTCACCCAAACTTTCGATTAGTCTTTAAAACTAATAATATCCATAAATGTATATATTCTTTACTTTCTCCAACTATAGGCCTAGAAAATAAATAAATACATATATAATGTATTTCGACAGCCTATAGGCTTATATAAATAAATACATACATATATACGTATATATATATATATGTGTGTGTGTGTGTGTGTGTGTGTGTGTGTATACTGCAAATTATAGCATAAAAATGCTTTGACTGTAGTGAAAGACCTCCTCTAGGGCAGAAAACTATAAATAAAATTATATATATATATATATATATATATATATAGTGCACCGCTGTGGTCTCGAGGTAGCGTGCTGTCTTGTCACGCAGCGGGTCCGGGTTCGATCACCGGTCGGGGCAGTTTTTCTGGGTGAGGAATCGAAGCTAATTAAATATGAGCTTATTTCCTAAAAATTCCTTTTTGTTACTATTTTCAAAATTTACATATAATTTCATTTAGCATTAGTATTTTTTAATTGCGTTCTTAGGAAAATTTTTGGGACAAAGAGAGATGAACAGACAGGTGAATGAAGAAGACTTGCATAACAGTAAACTATATGGTCTTTATAGGAAGCCAGATATAATACGAAAAGTTAAGTCTCGTAGACTGCGATGGGCAGGACATGTGACACGAATGAGGAATGAAAGACGTGCATGGAAGCTTCTTGTTGGAAAACGAGAAGGAATACGCCCAGTTGGCAGATGAAGAAAGAGGTGGAAGAACGACATTAACTATAATTTGAAGGAAGTAGATTGCGGTAGGCAAACAGTTTTCGGACACCTTTGAAATCCAGAATGGGTTGAAGCAAGGAGATGCACTATCTCCTCTACTATTTAATTTTGTACTAGAGCATGCCATCAAATCTTTAGAGGATGAGGAAGGCCTACACCTCAATGGTATTAATAAGCTGTTAGTTTATGCTCATGATGTAGTACTATTGGCCGATAGCGAGGAGATACTAAAGGACAACGCGCACACATTATTGAGTAACACTAAGGAATTATGACTGGAATAAAACAAAACATATGGTCACACGTAGAAATGCATTATATAATGGAAATGGACAGCTAATGACAAATAAGGGAAATTTTGAGGAAGTGGCTGAATTCAAATACCTAGGAACAATAATCACAAATAGGAATAAGATGCACAAATAAATTAAACATAAGCTCAATTCTGGAAATGCATGCTATTATGCATTGCAGAGACTTTTGATGTCCCAACTCCTTTAAAAAAAAAACGTTAAACTGAAAATATATAAAATTATTATTCTACCAGTTATATTATATGGATGCGAAACATGGACTCTTACTTTAAGGGAGGAAATTAGATTACGAGTTTTTGAGAATAAAGTTCTTAGGAAAATTTTTGGACCAAAGAGAGATGAACAGACAGATGAATGGAGAAGACTACTTAATAATGATCTAGATGGTCTTTATAAGAAGCCAGATATAATGAGAACAGTTAAGTCTCGTAGACTGCGATTGGCAGGACATGTTGCACGTATGGGGAATGAAAGACTTGCATGGAAGCTTCTTGTAGGAAAGCCAGAGGGAAAACGCCCAGTTGGTAGACCAAGAATGAGGTGGGAGAACAACATTAACTATGATTTGAGGGAAGCAGATTATATAGGGAATGATTGGAACGCATTCGCTCAGGATAGGGATGTATGGAGAGAATTATGTCCGCGCGGCCATAAACTTACGGGTTCGATAGTACCAGTGAGTAAGTATATAACGATTATTACAGTATTATTGTTATGATTATTATTAGCTAAGTTTATCGTCCAGTATATAATCATATAATAACTATAGTAATAATAATAATAATCATATAATAATAATAGCTTTATTTTTACCTGGCAGAGTTAAGACCTTAAGGCCTTGTCTACCACAGAACCACATGTTAAAACAAAATACAAAAGATAAGTCTTAAAAAAAAATACAAAAAATAATATAGTATATAAATATATATATATATATATATATATTATAAACGATTACAAGTTATGAATACAATACAATTAATATTTATAATGTATTTTGATTACTCTAAATTTAACGAATTAAATATATAATATGTACAAGATATATAAAAAAAACGAGGAAAAGATTAATGACATAGTATAAAATTAAATAAATAGAGAAAAATTAATTATTAGACAACAGGTAATTGTATAAGCGTGACTTAAAGGTGCCAAGTGTGCGGCAACCCCTGATATCTTGAGGAAGGAGATTCCAGGAGCGGGCGGAGGCTACTGTGAAGGAAGTAAAATAGGAGGAAGTGCTATGAAGAGGAATTGTTAGCAGACTGCTATCTTGTGACCTAGTGTCAATATTGTGGTAGGAGGATAACTTCTCAAATCTGGACGCCAGGTAAGTAGGAATGTAGGAATTCAGAAGCTTGAAAAGTAGTGAAAGATAGTGCAATTTACGTCTGTCAGTAAGACGGAGCCAAGAGAGGTTATTAAAGTGTTCGGAAATATGGTCATAACGGCGGATATTGAAAATGAATCGAATGCAAGCATTATGAACACGCTGCAGTCTCTGCGACAAGGCATGGAGATCTTATGTCCGCGCGGAGTCAGTTCCAGTGAGTTAGTTAATTATTTTCATAATTATGTAACTATTTTCAAATAAGTTGCAGTCTCCTATACCAAAACAATCAGCCAACATTACAGAACAACGTCTGGAGAGTTTGTCACTCTGTAGTAATTTGACTTAAAGGAGGAGCGGTGTGATTTAGTATATAATTCGGTTTACATTACTTCAACTTTACTGGTCCAGTTATCTATTTACTTGTTTCCATCCATCCTATTAGTGCAACAAATATAAACTACAACCCAAGCGGTTGAAGAAATTTTTAAAGACCGAAGGCAATATGGGCACAACGGTGTTAAAGAATGAGACCGGAACATTCCTTGATGACGATGTAAAATAAAACATGTTGAATGTAAAAAGTATACTATTTTTTTAAATTCAATTATTAAAATATGTTATAAATATTTAAATACATCGATCATGTATAAACTCTCTCACTCCTCTCTCCCTGAGCATCACTCTGTTTTTCTCTGTGACACACACACACAAACACACACAAATAAACACACACACACACACAAATAAACACACACACACACACACACACAAAAACACACAAACACAAACACACAAAAACACACACACACACACACAAAAACACACACACAACAAAAAACCACACACACACAAACACACACACACACAAAACACACACACACAAAAACCCACACACAAAAAACACACGCACATCCACAAAACAAACACGCTCACACACAAAAAAAAACCACACGCGCGCGCACACACACACAAATAACACACGCGCGTCACACACACACACCAAAACACACGCGCGCGCACACACACAACAAAAAACACACGCGCGCACACACACACACAAAAAAACACACGCACGCACGCACACACACGACGCACACGAACGCACACGAACGCACACGCACGCACACGCACGCACACATACACAGACACACACACACACACACATAAACACACACGAGTTATACCGATATAAAAAGTCAGTATAATATCAAATTTCCAGAACATAAACCTGTGAACAAAATGAAACAAGTCCGGGAAATTCAATGTAATTATATTCTGTATATTTATGAATTGAGTTAAAAAGTAGATAAATAAATAAAAACATTTTTCAACAGCGAGTTGTGTATTGACGTCAACAAATCGGATTAAGCGAAGCAATTTTGCCATATCCTGTTCAGATAAATTCAGTATCAATCATACCTTATAACAAATGTCATCAATTATGGAATTCCTCTTAAAGGAAATACAATTTTATTTACAGTTCTCATCTATTTATATCCAGGCATTTCAACTTTATTCGCGTTTAAAATGTAGAGTACTATTCACACGGTGTTCTACAAGTCTTGGCACAATTACAACCACTTATCTATACTTCTAAAAGAACAAGCAAAGAACAATCGTGTTTTTTAATACATTGTTTCACCTTTAATTGAATGAAAATAATAAGAGAGGAGGAAGAACAATGTACAGACTCTTCTTAAACTTAATACTTACCGAGTTTCCCGATTTTGATACTTTTCCCAGACATCGTAACTTAGAAGGAACACATGCGATTCTGCAGTTTCATCTTCACCGTACCAAGTATTCAATAAGAGCTCCGTTCATTGTAATGCATCCTCTGATTTGTATTTATCTATTGTATTATTGTGAGTTTTAAAATATTGTCTCACATTTATTATATTTCATATTGTTTCAAACTGTTTTTATTTAAGAATATTCCACAATAGTGTGTTTCTCCTTCAACCCAAAGTGATTTGTCGCCAGAGGTTCCTGTCTAAAGCTTCTTCTTCCCTCAAATCTCTAGCTGCCATACTTCTCTTCACTCCATCCATCCATCGTTCTCTAGGTCTGCCTCTTCCACTTCTTCCATTAGCTTTCCAATTAAGGATCTTCTTTGGTATTCTCTCTTCTTCCATTCTTGTGAGGCGTCCATACCATTTCAAACGTTTTTCTTCTATGTTTTTTTGAACTTGCATAATTTCCCTTATTGTGCTGTTTCTGACCTTATCCGTTCTTGAAATTCTTGTCGACCGCCTCCAAAAATCCATTTCTACTGCTAACAGCTTGTTGACTTGTTTTCTACTTACTTCTGCTTAACTATTTGAAACTACTTATCTAAAAACACACATAAAATGATTGTTCTGCCTGTTATTATGAATACAGAACATTACCTTTTACTTTAAGACAGGAGAAAAGTTACGATCATTTGAGTATAAGGTTCTTTTAGTCCAATATAGATGAATAGACAGAAGAATGGAAAAAACTTCATAAGAGTGAGCTCCACGATCTTTATGGTAAACCAGATGAAGTCCATTTAAATAATAAACTATTAAATACTAGCTAATACTTGGCGTACGCTGCTACACCTAAATAGATAATGCGTTTTTGCATTTAGTTGAATAAGTAAAAGGAAAAATAAATTTATATCATTATTTTTACACACCCCGTACTGATTACCCGAAGTTGCCGGGGAATCTACGCATCCCGATTTACTTGGCATAAATGAGCTGAAAGACAAAATGCATTATTTTGAGTTGTACTTAAAATATAAACATATGCTGTCGCGGACTTCTCTGTAGAGTTTTTTTTAGATATTCAATTCTGTGTGCAATAATGTTGTGCTTTTGTTATGGTTTAGCAGCGAAAGCCATTTAAGCTTACAAAAAGCGATATTTTTCACGTTTTTTCACTTCAGAAGGTGATTTTTAAGGGTGAAGGGTTTGATCATTAAAACTCCTTTATAACCTATAATCTTCCGGGGAAAATCCTGAACATTTTGCAACAAAACCCATGAAAATCAGATGAATGGTATGGCAGCACATGCTTGCCCGAGAATCTACTTATCCCCACCTCCTTGGCATCATTGAAACATAAAAATTGTTATTGTGTGTTATCTATAAAAGAAAAATTTGCTGTCGCGGACTTTTTTGTAGGATTTTTTGAGATATTCAATTCTGTGTAAATTCATGTTGTGCATTAGTTATTATTTAGGCAGCATAAGCCATTTAAGCGTGAAAAAAGGATTGTTTTTACTATAAAGTGTGATTTTTAAGGTTGTAGGAGTTGAGTATCACAACTCTCTTATAGCCAATGTTCATCCCGGGAATTTCCTGAACATTTTGCAAAAAAAACATCAAAATCGGATCAACGGTATGGCCGCGCATAAAGTACGAACAAACAAACAAACAAACAAACAAACAAACAAACAAACAAACAAACAAACAAACAAACGAACAAACGAACGAACGAACAAACAAACAAACATACGAACAAACAAACAAACATACGAACAAACAAACATACTAACAAACAAACACACAAACATTCATGTTTATATATTAGATGTTGTTGTTGTCTAATGTGCTGCATCTAGCACTGAACTCATTAGCAGTCTTGCTCTCCAATACTTTGAGGTCTTAGAATCTTCATGTTTGACAGCAATACAGTTGTTCAGATGACTTAAAATTATTTAATATTTTCTGTTTCATATGTGCGTATGTTAGGCAAATAATATATTTTTCTTAAGATGTTTGCTTCTTTCACTTCAAGTTTTTTCAGTTGACTATTTAAATCATGGCCCAATTGGCAGTCAATAACCAATCATATTGCAATAAATTTTGATTTACAATCAATCACAGTCGTTTTTCACCTCGATTTTATCGCTTTAATTGTATCAAGTGGCTCCCAGATATATATATATATATATAGTACACGAATGTAACCAGATTTTGATTGCGAGATATAATAGAAAAACATTCGTAGCAATTGACTATACCATAAAAAAACCACTGTTTGCACTTTCTTTTACGTATTATGTCCCATGAATTAACGTTCCAGAAAAATATAATTGACATATTTACATCATAGGACATCCTAAATTAATTAATAACCTGTAATGATGTGGTACATTTTTTCTCCACTAGGGTGCATTCTTACAATATTGCGATTATATTTGGCAATAAATACGATCTGGTTGCAGTGATAAATAAATAAAACAATGTTTCTCATTTGTTTTCAAACATCGCCGTTTACGTTAAATATATAAATATTTTAAAATAACTGTATTTAAATAATGATTTGTGAGTAATCAGCTTAATTTTATTCGTTAAATAGTCTTAACAAATAACACAATTTATTTCCATATTCTCTAGATAAATTGGAAATCACTCGTGGCATTACTTATGATAACACTGCTCAACAGTGGTTTTGTTGCCCTTGATATAAGATTAATTTGGTATATATTTATGCTCAGAATTCATTAAACTATCAATGATTTTGGAAAAATTGCTCTGGTTTCTTTTTAATATTTATTTTCATTTTATACTACAAACATCGGAAAATATGAAGAAACATATAACATATATATTAATAATGTCAATTATTTTTTGAAAAAATAGTATACACCGACGTAAATAGAAAGAAAAATGTCGAAAACCCATGTAATACTTCAGTGAAACGCCTTTTATAAGATTTTCTTCTCTAATTTTTTTAGGGGAAAATCTATTTTTAAAGAGCAGCAGTAATCTGCCATCATGTGACGGTCTCATCTACCCAGATATATTTTGTCCGTTACTTTTAGATCTTGGTGAAAGCGCTCTCTCTGTTTGTCACTATAATTTCCTAAATATCCGGAAATCTATCCAGGTGACTGTGGAGAAAGTGTAACTTTATACTCGTGTTTGCTCCCAGAATCTTGAAGCTTGTCAACATGTTTTGCACTATTTCTTTATAATTTGGTGCTTTATAGTTACCTAGGAAAATTTCTACTACAAAACCCTTCCAAGCTTCACTTTCCGGAACTGTCATAACTTTGATAAAATTTCCATCTTTCATCAATTGCCGAATTTGAAGACCATCAAATATTCCGCCTTTTAACTTTTCCTTACTGAGCTTAGGAAATTTTCTACAAATGCATTTGAAACATTCTCCTTCCTTGTCCAAAACGTTGACGAATTGTTTTATCATATCCAGATGCACGTTGTGAGTATTTTAATTTTGTCAAATGACTGAGATCAAGGCAGATGTGCGGAGTGAGAGGTCGAAAGCGGGGATCACTTGATGGTTGTATGCGAAAAAAAAATGCGCAGAAATGAAATCTTGACTGGAAACGTACATTTTATTAGACAAGCCGTTTACTGTTTAAAATATAAGATACGCAAAAATCATAAAAACTAGAGCACATTCAGCACTTTCATGAATATATTCGTAAACTATTCACTTGAAAACATAGAAATTCTCTGAGATGTCCAGGGCAACAAAAACCATTTTTTTTGTAGAGCA
Source organism: Diploptera punctata (assembly GCA_030220185.1). Lineage (NCBI taxonomy): Eukaryota > Metazoa > Arthropoda > Insecta > Blattodea > Blaberidae > Diploptera > Diploptera punctata. Next base: position 1,767,500 of record JASPKZ010009353.1, on the reverse strand, counting down.
GTGTAAATTGACATATTGATGAGCATTGTAGATGCATACGGTAATCATTTCTCGTTGAAGTTATTTAAATGTTCCGGACCGCAGTGTAAACAAAATCATACAAACTGTAAGTTATTATTGTATAATTTGACACAAATTTAAGTAATTTCTACTCATTTGTTTTCCTATTGTTTTATAACCAACTAACTAACTCACTGGCTCTATCGAACCCGTAGGTTCTTTGCCTTGCGGATATAACCTCTCCATACATCCCTATCTTGAGCTAATGGGATGTATGGGGAGCTTATGTCCGCGCGGCCATGAACCTATGTGTTCGATAGAGCCAGTGAGTTAGCCAGTTATAAAACAGAAAAACAAATGAGTAGAAATTACACAAACAATATTAAATAAATGAAATCAATGTATCTTATAAGAAACATTGCCGATTTATGGGTTAAATAATCTCATAGCGTACATGATTAAGTTAATGCTTACAAGCCGGAAGTTCAAGGGTTTGAATCTCGATCTGACCAGGATTTCTATAGTGGCCTAAACGTTGTGGCACCACCTTGAACTTGGAGTAGACTCTGCCTCTAACTGAAATTAACACCATGTGTACTGTATCTTCTGGTGGCAAATGTGACCGTCAAGTTTGGCACCTCGTGTCGAATGTCTAGAAACATGAAAGCCATAACCTCATATTAGTCTAAAGGCCTCCTAAGGCCTAAACTTTACGATAATATCGAAGAATATACAACTTGGAGCTGACACATCCCAGTTCTTAGAAAAGTACATTACTCTTCAGACAACAGTAAAACCGACACAGAACTTGAGCCTCAAAAATTATTTTACGGAATTCGTAACTGAAATTACAATTTTTTTCTTTCATTCATTCATTAATTAATCGTAACTTTCCAAAATTTATTTCTAACGTATTAACATAATCACATTTTGTAATAACTTGCAGCCCATAATACTAATTATGATCCCCCGCAAATGAATTAAATACAGGGTACTTCTATCTTAAAAGGAAGGGGTACAACTCCAAAACTTATCACCCATTCGTTAAGTTTTTATTGTATAACATTGATCTGAAACTTTGTATTGAGATGATAGAATTTTTCAGAGAAGACAAAACAAAAAATATTTAATATAGATCTTTGCATTTTAAATACCTTAGACGAGTGATTCCATTTTTATGAACTATCTCATTATTATTGTTAAATTATTCAGAATCCACGATCTTTGTAATTCAACATATACATACACACGCACACACACACTTATACATATACAGCAAAACAAATTTAATTCGGAACGTGAATAATGCGGAAATCTGTCCAATGTGAACAAATTTATTGGTCTCGGCGAAATAATAGTAATTTTATTTGTACTTATTTTGCATAAAACGGAATGTGTCCAACGCGCAAACGGAATGATATTTCTATACAATTCATGAAAAAAATAATGCGGAAAGAAAGAGAGAGATAAATTATTTCACACTTCATTGAATACCCATCAGGCAAAAAAAAACAATAAGGAATGATTCCTGCCTCCGGGTGAATTATTCCTGTACCTGAAATTTTCTATCGGCCTCACTGCACACCAATTATGTTTTGAAATACAGATACTGTTCCTGCCTTACAAATAACAATACAAATAAAATTGCACTGTAAAATCTGAAATTAATTTAAGTTCAAAGACCGATCTTTTACAGGTGGCGTTCTGAATGTACGGAATAAAGATGGATAAAACGTATGTCTCATTGTCATTAAACGAAAAATTGAAAGTGATTGAAGATAAAAAAAAACTCAGTGCCCGAAATAATGTTCTGTCCATTTCTTATTATTTTCGCTGATTTTATCTTCAATTTTATATATATTTAATTCTTCTCGTATAGTTTCATTCCTTATTCTATCCGCTCTTGTACATCCTTTCACATTACGTAAAAACAGCATTTCCGTAGTCTGTGTCCTGCTTTTATCCCTTGATTTCATTATCCATTTTCACTTCCATACAACAACAAAGGAACAGCCATTGTTTCATATAATTTAAGTTTCGTATCTTTCCTTGTTTTCCGACCTAAGGTTCTTTTTATGGTTCCAGAAATAGCCTGAAATTTATTTACTTTATTTTCTACATCTTTATTTTCTCTAAGTTATATCACATCCTAAATATTGGAAATGTGATACTTGTTCTATTATTTTGTTATCCAGTACAATTTTTGATCTAATTCCATATTTACCAATAAATGCCATTACTTTTGACATATTTATTGATATTTTACAATTATATCTATTGGCTATTAATTTAAATTTATAATTGTTAATTGTTTTAACATCCAATCAGTTTAGTTTACTCTCATTTAAAAATATGAAATTGGGCAGGTGTTCTTATTACAGTTATAGCAGAAAGCTTTATAATGTTGACAACAATGACTTAAAACAATTTTTAAAAGCATTATTTAAACAATTTTTAAAAGCATTATTTAGAAATACTTCTTCTTCTTCCTCCCAAGTATTAGGCCAAGGCCTGTTACGATCCTATAGAAAATTTTTCCATATGGGAAATTCTTGTATAAGACTTGGAAGCATAATAATAGTCCCTTCGATTGGTTGCTGGCCAAAGGAAGGCAAGACCAGTGATGGGGCTGCCATCTTATAGCCTCTGGTCAGGCCTTTCTGGAGAAGAAAAGAAAATAAAGGAAAGAAGAAATGGAAGAAAGGAATGACTCCCTAGCCCACGGATGCCCTAATAGCGTCGGGGTCGAAAAAACAAGAGTTAACCAAGAGAGGTTAGATAGTTAAAAGAGTGCAAAACACAAGTAAGCGGAAGAAATATTTGCACAGCTTGGGCACCTTGTGGTCGCCATCCACATATCCCCTAGATGAGGACCCCTGAGGGTATTTAGAAATACTTATGTAATACAATTTCTTTAATTGTTACCGAGACATTTTTATTCAACAGTTAATTATTTAGATGTTTTTCTTTATTTAAGTTATATTTAAATATTAAAAGAATTTTAAAGTATAAAATTATTAACTTTAACTTTCATATTTACTATAATATTAAAATTCTGCTTTAATATATTATATATTATTTATGAAATTATTGTATTGTCATTGGTCCTTTACAAGTATACAACGTTTCAAGTCGATCCAATGTTCTTATGTGGGTGAAAATCGTGTTGAAATATTCCGTTACATAGACAGATACAGGCCAAGCTAATATAAAGCGCGTAAAAATAAAACGGGTCAGTGATCCTCGGATCCCATCATCTATTCTGGTATCTCCTGTAAAGGAGATTGGAAAAAGAAAGAAAAAAATCACAACCTTAAAAATTGCATACAACAACTTGATACAGCACGTTTTCGAAACATCATTCATAGTACATCTACTAGCTTAACTTTAAACTTAAATATCATCAACCCGGGAATTATGTCGTTCTGGACTGAAAATTCTAATCAATATACTCGGGAAACGATCTACATAGTTTGAACGTGATTATTACAGGGTCTATCGAAGTTCAATGATGAATCTGGAATGAACCATAAAAACAGAAACGATAAATTGGGGTTTCATTGTATCACAAATGTGAACGGAAATATACCGTTAAATAATACGAACACAAATAATACTGACCTTCGAAACAATAAACAGTCATTTTTGTGACCTCTCCACATATCTTTATTTATGGAATACTCTCTTCGGTTTCTTGTATCTCTTCCATTCAGATTCAGAGTTCAATATGGCGTAAAGGTTTCTTTTTCCTATACTTTTCTAAGTATTGGTTTAATCTGACTGAGTGGTCTCATTCTAAAGAACAGTTCAGAGAAAATTATGTGGCCGTTTTCATTCTTTAAGTTCACATACATTTTTAACGATTTTTGCCACTTATCCATATTTTCCTCTTAGGAGAATCCATCCATAGTAATTCTGCCCGAAGGCAGGTCTTTCATTGCAATCATAGCATTTTCATGCTATGCTTTGCAGCTTACTAAGGAATTATAGGCGTGGTAACTTCCCGTTGCTTTCCACACCGGTGAAGGATGATAATGATAAGGGTGATGGTGATGGCTGGACGATTTTCGGGGACCGTAGGCCCTAAGCTTCCAGACATGTGTCTTGCAGATGAGGAAAAACCCCGAAAAAAACCTCACCCAGGAGCCTGTCCCGATCGGAAATCAAACCCGGGACCGCTGCATGACAAGGCAGCACGCTACCTCGAGACCACAGCGGTGGACTGAGGGTTCATTATATTCGTACGATCTTGCTAAAATGTGAAATCATATTTTAATTTTATCCTCTCAATCACATAAAACAGCTCTTATTCTATATCCTGTTAATTCTAAATTCATCACTCACTTTATTTCCATCTCACTTCTGATATTCCGATCACAAACACTGTGTTTCTTCTCATTTCTTGTCACAGCGGGCCCGCTGCGTGAATTAGTGTGGTCAAAGTTTGAGATTCCCGGCTTACTCACATTCCAGGCTCCAATCCTTAGTCTTCTTTTCTTCTGTTGTTTTGAATGCATGATGTCTCCTTCCGCTGTATCCCCCTCCCGGACATCCGAATGGGAGATAATTAACGTCCGGAGTCTTTTACCGTGGAAAGACTCATCATGCTATGTTTACAGCTTTACTAGGGAGATATAGGTTTGGTAGCTTGCCTTTTCTTTCCACACCCCACTCTCTCTTTTGCATCTTAAAATCTTAAAAGATCTTGAGAAGGTCCCGAAGTGTCCCAATTTGGAGGTGAGGAGAGTGGATTTGGCTAAGTTAGACACTCGAGACTTAACCGAAATCCACCCCAGAGGTTAAATGTTTATATGGTATTATAAGTATAGAACAAGTGTCTAGTTTAAAATATTTGGGCTGTGATGTTGGCTACAATGTGGAAAGAGATATTGACTCCAAAATAAATAAATTTCAGACGGGGTGTGGAACAATACAGAGAACATTCAAAAATAAAATTAGAAAAGAAACAAAGATAAAAATGTATAATGTTATGGCGGTTCCCACAATATTGTATGGATGTGAAACTTGGGCTCCAATGAAAAAAAAACAGAAGGATAGAGTACAGACGGCGGAGATGAGGTTCCTAAGACAAGTTAAAGGATGTACAAGACTTGATAGAATAAGAAATGAGGATATAGGAAAGGAATTGAAAGTACAGCCTTTATTGGATAAGGTCACGAATTACAGACAGAAATGGATTGATCAAATGGATGGAATGAGTAAGGAGAGATATCCATTGTTAGCAAGAAATTATCAAGCAAGAGGAAGACGTGATGTTGGAAGACCTAGAAGACGTTGAGCTGATGCATTATGAAGTCGGAACGGGCAATTGCCTACTCCCTGGAGTGATGATGATGACATTATAAGAATAGGTTAGCGCGTGAACAGTTTGTACACGTGTCTCTCAAACGGACGACAACGTACTTTTCGCTATCGTTTAACGCTCAAACGCACTCTGGTGGTCGGTGTTATAGATTGAAGTTGGGGAATAATTTAATTGCCTCTCTCTAGCCGTTTCCAAGACTAAATCAATCATAGCGTCTTTAACTTCTTCTTATTTCACGAACGCAGGAGACACGGATTTTGTTATTTCTCTGTTTTCAGTATTGTGAACTATTTTCAAGCGAGAGATCCATGTATTAAATGCTTTGGAAATACGTTTCGTACTTCAAGTGTCTCTTGAAATTTCCTTCAAATCTTCATAGGTTACATTCTGTTGCAATCTTCTTGGTTCTACAAAGCGAGCATGTAATTTCGCATACGTAATTATTTATGTTCCAAGGGGTGAAGATCATGGATTCAACGTGTTTTTTTCCAAACTGTATAGTTGCCTCCTTTGACATCACTGAACAAAATTTGCTACGAACATTGGACAATTGCCGTTGTTTACCTGTGTACCGCCGTCGTTAATCCAGAATAACACAGCTCTTTTTTTATAATACATGCTAATATCTTCTGTACAATGTTCCGTGAATTGTAAACATAACTGAGCTACTGGACGTCGATAGATATTTCTGTCTTTCGAGTTAACGGATTCTAAAGTTTCTAACTGGAGGTTTGAATCCTGAATCTTAACGCCGCTAGAGCTTGCAGCATAAATTTCGCACTTCGATAATGAAAATGAAGTGTCACTATTGTCACGGTAACTGTCTTCATCCGGTTTAAACTTATTACTGACGTAAATATTGGTAGGATTATTTCCAATTAAATCAACAATGTGTTTGCTTATATCCCCTTCTTCTGAACTCATATCGCCTGACAAAAATCCTTTATCATGAAAATAAGGCAACACAGACTCGAGTGTATTAACTGAATTCATGTTTTATTCTTCACGCACACAACGGTTAAACTACAGTAAGCAGTACTCTATTTGCTCGCCACACGTCATTCGATGCTCGACTCGGAGATAAAAAAGAGAAGTGAGGGGATGCGATTGGATCCACGGAAAAATGGAAAAGCTCGTGGTTTAGACGTTATTTTAGACGTTTTATACCAGGCCGAGAGTTCTATAAAAAGATTTTGAAAATTGATAAATGGCAGGGTGCATAGTCGGTATTTTTAACAAAATTTGTGAAAAAGGAAGCTTTCCAGATGAATGGTCCACATCGATACTGCATCCTATATACAAGGATAAGGGCGGAGTTAACAATCCGGATAATTACCGCGGTGTCTCCCTTCTGCCGGTGTTTGGGAAAATTTATTGTGCACTGCTTTATAACAGGCTAAAAAATGGGTACCCGGTTCGCTCACCTACCTGCACACGCGCAGTGCAGAAAGCCCGTCGCCAGGTTGGCACAGTTGCTTCTCCTGCGTCCCGTGTAATTATCCCTACATGATCCAAGAGATTCTGAGATCGTTTTAGGTTAGTTCTAGTTATACGCTGCAGCTAAGTTTTGATACACGGGTTTTATTTAGAACATGGACTATACCCTCAGAGTTTCTGGTATCTACCGATGTGAATATCTTGATAGTTTCCTTGTTAGAAGAAATTCGCTCTTCAAGAGTGCAGCCATATTATTTTTTGTCATTTTTACATTCTTATGCGGACATTTACTTATATGTTAATTGTCATAAGATGTTGATTATAAAATTGGTACCTGGTAAGTCAGTCGTCCTCGACTAAATTTTTAAACTTCATCAAGTTATTCCAATACGGAGGCCTTTAAAAAACAATATTTCATCTTCTGCATTTTAACTGGTACTGCTGGTGTTGTACAGGTTGTATAATGGATTTATGTCTGCAGGTATGTTCTCATTGAGTAGGTCTTAATTCTTTGCTTCTTTTAGGATCTCTATGTCATCAAGGATGCTGATCCTGTTATTATACTCTGTGTATTAACAATGAAGAAAAATCAAGTTTTGCCGAACATATACGGGTCATCTGTTCGAAAAAAAATCGATAACTCTATGTTAGTACTACACAGAGAGTAAAATAACAACAGAATCAGCATCCTTGAAGACAGAGATCCTAGAAGAAGCAAAGAATAAAGACCTACTCAATGAGAATATACCCGCAGACATAGACCCGTTATACAACCTATATAATACCATTAGTACCAAAAAATTCAGAAGATGAAACATTGTTTTGAAAGGCCTCCATATTGGAATAACTTTATGAAATTTAACATTTCAGTTGAGGACGACTGACTTACCAGGTATCAATTTTATAATTAACGTCTTATTACATAACCTCAACGGTGCTTTAATATGCATTTCAAAAGTGTTGATCTTAATTGTCATAAATCACCCTTTACCTTCATTTAATCGAAACTTAAGTGTGATTTTGGAAAAACTTCACTTAAACTAGCGTTCCTATAGAACAACAGCGCGCATGCGCCAGAGTTTATAGGGCCAGCGATAACCCACAATCGAACCACATATCGATTATCATTCTCGATTACTATCCGTTGCTATGAAATTTAAATGACCAATGTTTGCAATAAATCACCAAATCTATGTTAAAAAAATACTAATAATATTAAAATTACCAAACGTTTATTAAAAATAATCGGTTTACACTTACTTATCACTCCCTAACGCTGATCCAACCAGCGAAAACCCAAAACAGCGATAGAATAATCTTAAACTAAGTAATATACTCTGTGGAGAAAATAGCAGTTAGTATCACAATATTGTCTAACAGTGTCATAATATTGTGATTTGCTATTTAAATAAATACTTGAAAATTGTCTAATAATGCTATAAAATTGTTTGAAAAGTTAAAAATATTAAATAATGTTAGTAAATACAGAACTGTAAAATCAAGCGCTAGTAAAAGTGCAGTTGAGCCGTGATTTTTGTATCAAAATCATTTAATGCCAATGTCTTCTGAGGGAGTATACCAAATATTGTTATAGTACATTTTAATATTAGTGTGGGAACTGTATCTTAACAGAATTGAGGAGAAGTTAGAAAAAACGATGTAGGATTCCGGTACATATTTTAATTTTTAACAGTCAGTTCAAGTAAGAGCTAAAATAATTTTGGAGGGGAATCCCATTGAACAAGTGAACCATTTTAAATACCTGGGTTATGAAATCTCCTATTTTAAAAATGAAGATCTATTTAACAAACTTAATACATTTAATTATATATGTGCAACAATCAAAAGGATATTTAAAAGCACAAGAAAAGAAACAAAACTAAAATTTTATAAAGTAGTGGCAGTCCCCTTACTATTGTATGGTAGTGAATTTTGGGTTTTAACTAAAAGAGAAGAGAAGATCATAGAAGCAGCTGAAATGAGATTTCTGAGAAGTGTGCCTGGCTGCAAACTTCTAGAAAAGAGAAGAAGTGAAGATATTAGAAATGAGCTAAATATCTTTAATCTCATAGATAGAATAAAATAATCTAGAAAAAAATAGAAAGAACATATTCAAAGAATGGAAGATGATCGCATTCCCAAAATTATACTTAAATACAAACAAAAGGACGCAGGAATGTTGGTAGACCGAAGGAGAGATGGATCCAAATTTTGAAAGAAAATCTATGAGGCCGGAACAAGCCACATGGGCTTAATCCGTGATTGATGATGATGACGGTCAGTTCAATTGCTATAGGGATACGATGTCCTCGGTTGTGGTCACTGTGATTAACAAATTTCTGCGAAGCCAAAGTTGACGTAAAAACATGTAGGGCGGCGGCACGTATTTTAGTATAAATCTTTTCACTGTTGCTTCTAGAATATTTTTCACTATGTCAAGTAGACTAGTAGAACTACACTTTAACTTGATGTAACACAGTTTTAATGGTATCTTAAAACACGATGAAGCAACCTGCTCGTAGCAAGTACAGGACTAAACTTGTAGAACGCAGTAATGAGTCGACAGCTCGTCGAACAACTTTGTAGAGCTTGAAAATTGTAAGTAACAATATAGCCTGCTCTAATTAAGCAGGACGGTCTACTCGCGGCTGGAGTAGAACTCAACTCGACCATGCAGCTATTAAATTAAACATGGTAGATGGTAGAGAGAAAACTCAACTTTAATACTTGAAGATTGAGAAGCAACTATACTATAGAGATTCTATGTAGAACTTGTAGAACTATGTAGAATTTCTCTTCAAGTACAAATAGCCTGCCCACTAGGGGTAACAGGACGATCTGCTCGCGGCTAGAGCAGAACTTACTCTCTACTATGCAGCTTTAAACTAAAACATGATCTGCTATAAGCAGAACCAGAGCTTAAACTGTAGAGAAGTTAACCTTCCTACTTAAAGGCTTAGAAGCAACTTAGAGAGAGCTCGACCTTACACCTTGAAGGTCGAGTATTAACTTGAATCGACCATGCAGCTTTAAACTAAAACATGATCTGCTATAAGCAGAACCAGAGCTTAAACTGTAGAGATGTTAACCTTCCTACTTAAAGGCTTAGAAACAACTTAGAGAGAGCTCGACCTTACACCTTGAAGGTCGAGTATTAACTTGACTCGACTATGCAGCTTTTAACTTAAACATGATCTGCTATAAGCAGAACCAGAGCTTAAACTGTAGAGAAGTTAACCTTCCTACTTAAAGGCTTAGAAGCAACTTAGAGAGAGCTCGACCTTACACCTTGAAGGTCGAGTATTAACTTGACTCGACTATGCAGCTTTTAACTTAAACATGATCTGCTATAAGCAGAACCAGAGCTTAAACTGTAGAGAAGTTAACCTTCCTACTTAAAGGCTTAGAAGCAACTTAGAGAGAGAGCTCGACCTTACACCTTGAAGGTCGAGTATTAACTTGACTCGACTATGCAGCTTTTAACTTAAACATGATCTGCTATAAGCAGAACCAGAGCTTAAACTGTAGAGAAGTTAACCTTCCTACTTAAAGGCTTAGAAGCAACTTAGAGAGAGAGCTCGACCTTACACCTTGAAGGTCGAGTATTAACTTGACTCGACTATGCAGCTTTTAACTTAAACATGATCTGCTATAAGCAGAACCAGAGCATGCAGAAACCCAGACTATGCAGCTTTTAACTTAAACATGATCTGCTATAAGCAGAACCAGAGCTTAAACTGTAGAGAAGTTAACCTTCCTACTTAAAGGCTTAGAAGCAACTTAGAGAGAGCTCGACCTTACACCTTGAAGGTCGAGTATTAACTTGACTCGACTATGCAGCTTTTAACTTAAACATGATCTGCTATAAGCAGAACCAGAGCTTAAACTGTAGAGAAGTTAACCTTCCTACTTAAAGGCTTAGAAGCAACTTAGAGAGAGAGCTCGACCTTACACCTTGAAGGTCGAGTATTAACTTGACTCGACTATGCAGCTTTTAACTTAAACATGATCTGCTATAAGCAGAACCAGAGCTTAAACTGTAGAGAAGTTAACCTTCCTACTTAAAGGCTTAGAAGCAACTTAGAGAGAGAGCTCGACCTTACATCTTGAAGGTCGAGTATTAACTTGACTCGACTATGCAGCTTTTAACTTAAACATGTTCTGCTATAAGCAGAACCAGAGCTTAAACTGTAGAGAAGTTAACCTTCCTACTTAAAGGCTTAGAAGCAACTTAGAGAGAGAGCTCGACCTTACACCTTGAAGGTCGAGTATTAACTTGACTCGACTATGCAGCTTTTAACTTAAACATGATCTGCTATAAGCAGAACCAGAGTTTAAACTGTAGAGAAGTTAACCTTCCTACTTAAAGGCTTAGAAGCAACTTAGAGAGAGCTCGACCTTACACCTTGAAGGTCGAGTATTAACTTGACTCGACTATGCAGCTTTTAACTTAAACATGATCTGCTATAAGCAGAACCAGAGCATGCAGAACCAGACTATGCAGCTTTTAACTTAAACATGATCTGCTATAAGCAGAACCAGAGCTTAAACTGTAGAGAAGTTAACCTTCCTATTTAAAGGCTTAGAAGCAACTTAGAGAGAGCTCGACCTTACACCTTGAAGGTCGAGTATTAACTTGACTCGACTATGCAGCTTTTAACTTAAACATGATCTGCTAAAAGCAGAACCAGAGCTTAAACTGTAGAGAAGTTAACCTTCCTACTTAAAGGCTTAGAAGCAACTTAGAGAGAGAGCTCGACCTTACACCTTGAAGGTCGAGTATTAACTTGACTCGACTATGCAGCTTTTAACTTAAACATGATCTGCTATAAGCAGAACCAGAACTTAAACTGTAGAGAAGTTAACCTTCTTACTTAAAGGCTTAGAAGCAACTTAGAGAGAGAGCTCGACCTTACACCTTGAAGGTCGAGTATTAACTTGACTCGACTATGCAGCTTTTAACTTAAACATGATCTGCTATAAGCAGAACCAGAGCTTAAACTGTAGAGAAGTTAACCTTCCTACTTAAAGGCTTAGAAGCAACTTAGAGAGAGCTCGACCTTACACCTTGAAGGTCGAGTATTAACTTGACTCGACCATGCAGCTTTTAACTTAAACATGGTGTAGAGAGAGCTCGACCTTACTCCTTGAAAGCTGAGCGGTAACTTAACTAGAAAAACTACATACTAAACATGAAACCAGCTATCAGACCGAGTGCTTTCATAATATGGTCGGTCTGAAGCAAACATAAACAAGTGGAAACAAGATAAACAGAGGTAAGGCGAAAACGCTTAGCTGTTCAAAAATTAGTATACACATTAAATCTGAGATTTAACAAACGAGAATAGTCGAAATTTTTGTCTATTTCAGAGGATTTCAGAGTTACGGCATTTCACACACATGTGTAGCATACTATTTTTGGACGATGGATCATATATTTTGGAAGATTGGCATAGATATTACTTAAAATGTGTCGATATTAATTAAAAAGTGTTGATAATTAAATTAAAACATTTTTGCACGACATGAACGATCTTCGGTATTTACTAATGTTGTCATGGATCATTACGTTTAATACTAATGCTATTTTGCTCACAGGGATTCTTATTGGTTGTCAAGTATGCTGTTTGGTAGTCTACTTTGCTTACGGAAATTCTTATTGGCTGACAAAGGTCACAATCGCATTGACATATTTACTTATGCATTAACATGTTCTATTTGTGTTTCACTAAAACAACTCCACAACACAAATAATTCGGACCACAGCTTCCCGGAGATTTTAATGAATGCTTCTTATAACAAAATACGCCAATACATTCTCCTCCTTTATATTCACACATTTTTCTTTGAATATAATAATAATAATAATAATAATAATAATAATAATAATAATAATAATAATAATAATAATAATAATAATAATAATAATAATAATAATAAAGCCTGGTATGTCCCTTTAGGGCAAAGGTCTCCCTGTACAGGGGTTAAGCTCTATTGTGAATGTCACCCGGTGAGCTACTCCGTGGTGAGAAGTTGACTTGGATGTAGCACTTGGTTTGTATACACTGTCTGGTCTGTGATTAGTTAATGCACAGTTGGTTCTCCATCGTTCTCCAGTTTTTCCTGCATCTGGCGACTCTGGACCATTGTCCCCCTGCTCGTTCTTTGAAGAATATACTGAATATACCATAAACCAATTCGCAACTTTGTCTAGACTTCTTCTTCCTTTCATGTAATAGACCTAGGGGTCTGATACGATCTCAATCCAACATTCGAAGGGTCTGCCCAAAGATCTCTTACCTCATGGCTGGTAATTTAAGATTTGACTTGTTCTGCTCATTCTTCTTACGTGAGATTTCCACTTGTTTCTATATGTTTGTACGTACTCCATGATTGATTCTATTTGTAATTCTTTGAGAATCTCAGAATTCCTTTTATGGCGGTTCTTGAGTAACCTGCAGTACGTCTTCGACACTAAACTCGGCACATCGACTCATCCAAGCTTTGTAAGAAAAGCTTTGTACTACAGAGTATAATCAAAACAAATTGCAAGTCCATCACAGGAAGCATAATGTTATATTGATATTAAGAGTGAACAACTTGCCGGGAGGTTAGCTTCAGTTGAAATTATTTTTTAGAGAACAGCTACCGGAAATTATTGAACTGTAGGGACTAGGAATACCGAAATGATAAGAGTAATACATGCAGAAGAAACATTAACGGATGAGATTGAATGTAGAATACTGAAGTGTAATGGATTTTAAGAAGAATAAAGAATATAAAATATGTGCATATATTGAAATTCAAGCAAGAGACAGAAGAGGAAGATCAAGAATTACGTGGTATTATAACATTGAATGGGGGAACTTGGAATAACGGAATAAGTGACAGAGGATAGAGCACGGTCGAGAAATTTAATTTTTCAATCTGTAATAATAATAATAATAATAATAATAATAATAATAATAATAATAATAATAATAATATATATATATATATATATAGTCCGGCTATTCATCAGAATGACTTACCCTTGATTTTTTAGTTTATTATTGTGAATTATAGCTTTTCTTCTGTATTTACTAATATTTTATAATATTTTAAACTTTTTCAAAGAATTTTCAAGTATTTATTTAAATACGCAAATATTAACATTATTACACCGTTAGACAGTATTGTGATGCTGACTGATATTTTCCCCATTAATCTATGATTTTTCTACCGCTGTTTTGGGTTATCGCTAGTTAGAACGAAGTTAGGAAGTGATAAGTAAGTGTACACCCATTTTAATAAACGTTTGGTTATATTAATATTATTACTATATTTCTTTAACATAGATTTGGGGATTTATTGCAAAGACAGGTGATTTCAGTTTTATAGCGATGTGCTGCCATCTAGCATAAGCTGTATGAACTTTAGTGCGATATAGATAATAATAGATATGTGGCAAGGGTGATAATCGATATGTGGTTCGATGGTGGGTTATCGCTGATTCTATAAACTCTGGCGCATGCGCACTGTTGTTCTATATGACTTTGAAAATATATCAGGAAAGTTAAAGTGAAGTGTAGTTCTTTACTTGATTAATTGTAAAGTTTTATAATATTAGTCCGAGAAACAAACTCAGTAATGAGGGAAATCTCAATAATAAAATCAAGCATCTAAAGTAATATGTCTGCATACAACTCAGTTTTTAATACATTTTTATAAGTAGCCTGGTTCTTGTCGGCTATTCTCACGACATTGATGATACGTTCCTTTCTAAGTATTCTAAAACTCTCAAAGTTATCTTTTTACTGAATAAATATAACATTTGAGGAGAAATTATTGTATACCCCAGGAGTATTAAAGTGTTTAAATATTTATAGAGGAGTTAATATGCATTACAGAAAATGCCTTGTGCAAATGGATTGCTGCAAGACTCGAATATTTTGACTTCAAAACTCTGTTATGCTCATAGTATAATGGCCCAGTAGTACGATATACAAAGTCGTGTGCTCTCATCTTCACAGTAGCGTGTGTGTAATTTGGTATTTCACTCAAATTCACAGTTATCTCTTATGACTGAAACAAAATCGTGCTTGTTTAGAACAGAATTTGTTAATAAGTATAAAAAACATACGCTCGTAGTGTATATAGGGAAGTTCGGGTAATTTGGATAATTCTGTTTGAGTGGACCCTGTTAATATCTTCCTTAATTGGTGCTGCCCCCGAACAGAAAATATTTTAACTTCTTCCCCTCATCAACTTACGGGTTCAGAGTCGCCGTGGTGTAGTCGGTAGAGCCCCTACCTTCCACTCCGGCGACCCGGGTTCGATTCCCGGCGGGGTAGGGAATTTTAAATCCCCACCTTCGGTCTGAGTGTGTGTCCTGTCTTGTGTTTGTATGTGCGAATAAGATAAAAAGGTTAACAAAGGTAAAACAAAAAGGAAGAACAGTGCAAACTTAAGAAAACGAGAAAAAAAAGTTTCTTTTAATATTTGTGCGAACAAGGGATTATTTGTGATATTTATGACCACTTCAAAAGTTCTTCAAGCTAAGAATCAATTCTTAATTTCTGCTATTGAATATTACAAATGTTGAAAAAACTCCTAAATACATTACATTATGTAGATGTTCTTTCAATATACTGACGGGTTCGGTTTGATATTATGTAACATGGTGGCTGCATATATAATTAAACATAACAAAGGAATTCGGTTAATGTGGACCCTCCACAAGGACCTGGGTCCACTTTACACGAATACGTATATTTTATAAATGAGGATGCTATCTGTAAAAACCATTCACTTAGTTAATTTTATGTAATATTCTTGTAATTTTACTAAACCCAAAGACCGTCGTTTTCTACAGTTTAATGACGTGCGAATGTTATAAGGAACAATAATTTTTCAAAAAAATTAAATAAATATCAATGCTTTTTAATTATGATCAGTCATAAATATTTTAAGATTAATCTGTGCCTGTCTGTATAAATTAATAGAGTAAATAAACTTAAAAATAGACTGAAAGGTAAGGTGGACACTGGGGTCCACTTTATCCGAATATGGAGGTAAAATGGACCTTTCTTGTAATGTAAAAAAGTTTATAAATTATGAAGATGTTTCCATATTTGAATATAATAACAATGCTATTTCATAGTTACAACACTAATGATAATCACTGTAATTAAACAAAATTCAATCCCTTAATTAAAATAAGAAAAATAACAAATTCAAAACAGGGGTCCAAATTACCCTAAGTTCCTCTACCATTAATAGACGCTGCGTACACTCATGCTCATTAAATTATTCCATTATATCCTTATTTAATTAGAAATAACATCAAAGATTGTACACAAAACACCTGTGCCTGTTTTGGATACGAGGGCACCAGGGAACTGTGGAAAATGAAAGTGCTGATCAACTAGCTAAATTTGCGGCATCTTTTGAGATCTGTTATTCATTTTGAAAGTGTCCAATATCCTACGTTAAAAATAAACTGTTGGACTATATCATCACTCTTTGGAATAAACATTGGATAAGGAGAGCAAATGGTGCTTTGACTAAAGAGCTCTTCTTTCCTACGGTACACCTTAGGCTAAATATAAACAATGATATTCCAAATTTCATCTTAACACAATTTATGACTGGCCATGGAAAATTTGGAAGCTATTTTAGGAGATTTAATATTAACCCAGACAATGATCATAATTGTAGATGTTAAGAATCAATACAATCTGCAAAAATGTTTTATTTGATTGTCCTACATTCGAAAGACAACGATTCTTGTTAAACTTACTTTTAAATGATGATGAGGCTTCTGCCTCAATGTGTGAAGTGATTTTTAAGAACCAAAATTATTATAAACATTTTATGAAATTCATAACACACATTCATAACTATATGTAGTATTTTCTAAGACACTTATAGACGATTTATGTAATTCATAACACTCATTCAAAACCATAAGATACAATGTATAATATAATATTGTAAGCTATAATCCTAACATGCCTTGTGGCGAAATAGGATTTCAAAATATTTGGAGATTCATGAATCAATAATAATAATAATAATAATAATAATAATAATAATAATAATAATAATAATAATATAATAATAATAATAATAATAATAATAATAATAATAATAATAATAGTGATGATAATAATAGTGATGATAATAATAGTGATGATGATAATAGTGATGATAATAATAGTGATGATAATAATAGTGATAATAATAATAATGATAATAATAATATGCATAATAATAATAAGAATAATAATATGCATAATAATAAGAATAATAATAATAATAAGTGATAATGATAATAATAATAATGTGATAATAATAATAATAATACCGGTATATATTTATTTCACATGTATCGCTAGGGAGCTCAATTGAAGATTCTACAATACAAATCTTATTGGTGAAAGACATTTATGTCTCAGAATATAATCATTTTAGAACCCTGCATAAAATCTCGGAATTTTTCTCTCCGAACATGTGGTTAATATCTGGAGTTTAGCGACAAGTTTGCGGAGCCCATAGAGACTTAGTGGATCCTCTTCCATAACTTAATAGGCCTACTTGAGAAAGAAATTTCGAACGGATAACAAAAATATATATATAAACCAGGAACCCGTGATTATAGTCGTACAAACCAGTCATTTACGATTACATCTGAAGGGTAATAATAATAATAATAATAATAATAATAATAATAATAATAATAATAATAATAATAATAATAATAAATACATTATGTTACGCGAATTAGTTAGGACCGTAAGTCTGTACTTTATTAAGGAAAAATTCATGATGGGAACTGCGTAGCTGATTCGATAGAGAAATATAGTTAGGAAAACTGGGACTAAGATGGATGAATTGCGTCATGATAATCATGCACTCCCTCTATCGTAATCTGCTACATAGTGCGTACAGGCATTTCACTGACTATTTAACTCATGCCCCAAATGGGAGCCAATGACCAATAACATTTCAATGATTTCTGTTTTTCAACCAATCAGAGTCGTGTTTCACGAAATATTTATCAGTGTTATAATTACCATATTAAAGAAAGCTCCTCCTTTTTAATATTCTGAACAGGTCTGACCATTATTTTGCAGTGACTGAGCCTGTGAGAAAAATGTCAACACATGCCGCATATGGGAGTTAATATAAAAACAATTGTAGCAATTGATTATACCACCAAAAAAAATCACTGTTTGCACTTTCTTAAATGTATTTTTTCCCAGGTAACATTCCAGAAAATGTAATTGTCATATTTACATCATACGACATCAGAAATGAATTATTATACAGTTTGATGTGTTTCATTTTTTCTCCACTAGAGAGCATTCTTACAATATTGCGTTCCTTTGGCAATAAATACTGTGATCCGGTTGCTGTGATAAACAAAAGAAGCAGATGAAGCGTACCTATCGTTTCTCATTTGTTTTCAAACATCGCCGTTTACATTAAATATATAAATATTTTAAAATAACTATAGTTAAATAATGATTTGTGAGTAAACAGCTTAATTTTATTCGTTAAATAGTCTTAAATGCCACTCTTGATTTCCAAATTCTCTAGATAAATTGGGAAATTACTCGTGGCATTACTTATGAGAATTGGTTCTTCTAAGCCAGGGGTCACCAATTGGAGGGCCGCAGTCCGGATCCCGACCCTGGGGATCTGGTTTGATAACCGGTTAAATATCGAATTAATACACATTTTTAAAACCGCTTAAACCTCGAATACAACCAGTTGTACTAAATTTCATGTCATTATAGTATTATTGTTGGCTCCGTTGGCAGTACTGCTTATGGTCGAAGATTTGAGTGAAGATGAACGGGATTCCGTTTGAAACCTGCTATCGTGAAAAACACGAAATTTGTGAAATGAGATATTTTAATATTACTCTGACCATATGTTAAGTTTCTCATAAACTTATTAATAATTATTAGAATTAATAACTGTGTACTACTGTGCTATACCCTTTTAGTATTTACCATGCGTTTTATTTAATTTGTACAATTCATACCCATAACATTATTTAAATAATGTTCTTATAATATTAATTATTTAATAAAAGCTTCGTATGTTTAATCAACTGTGGTTTCGGACCTAGACTCAATTTACTTCTTTGAGAAATGGATCTCCATGAAATCTAATTAGTCATCCCTGTTCTAAGCTATGATCCAATGTATTATTTGGTCTAACTCTTACAATTAAAATTTTAATAATACACGTACAATATGGGATTCAAAAGGGAAAGCTAACATAAAAATAAATAATTGTTTAAAAAACTAAAACAACACGCTTTATTAGAAAACCGAACTAAAAAATTAAAAATAATTTTAATTTCCAACACGCTTGGGATAAAATTAAAGTAGCCAACAAAAAAATCAGCTCCAACACATCTAGAATAAAACTAGAGTTATCTACAAAAAAAATAATTTTACCATCAAAAGCATGGGGTGCTTTATATGAATTAATATATTTGATAATAAACAGATATTGGTAAAAGTAAAGTCTCTAAGAAGGAAACATAAAAACCATAAAAAGCACCCCACGCTTTTGATGGTATTTTTTTTGTAGATAACACTAGTTTTAGTCTAGATGTGTTGGAGATCATTTTTTTGTTGGCCACTTTAATTTTATCCCAAGCGTGTTGAAAATTAAAATTATTTTTTATTATTTAGTTCGGTTTTCTAATAGAGCGTCTTGTTTCAGTTTTTTTTTTAAAACTATTATTTATCTTTTATTTTTTAGTTTGGTTTTCTAATAAAGCGTGCTGTTTTAGTTTTTTAAACTATTATTTATTTTTTTAAATTTTTAGTTTAATTGATTGTCATAAATCGGAAACCCATTAAAATTCAATTGCTTACGATATTTTTAGTGTCTAGGCAAGAATATAATTATATGTTCTAAAATTATTATTATTATTATCTAACATTATGATAATACATCTGAATATTTTAATATGGATAAATAGTTACAATTAATCGTATCCTTCTCTTATTTTTTGGATAAATTACAATGTGGTAAGTTTACAAAATTGTCATTAATATTTTACAGAATAAGATAAACATGTAAATATATTTAAATTCGATACTATTGTAGCATGAGGTAAAAGTAAGACTCTTCTAAAAAATATTCTCCGGGCCGGATTTGAACCAGCGACCTATGGATTGCTGAAATTATATATCACTACTGTTCACCACTCTACCAACTGAGCTACCAGAGGATATAATATTAATTTCTTACAACGATGGACTAAAAAGTCGGTAAGTCCGCAACCTATTATATATTATTTATGAAATTATTGTATTCTCATTGGTCCTTTACAAGTATATAAAGTTTCAAGTCGATCCAATGTTTTTAAGTGGGTGAAAATCGTGTTGAAAGATTCCGTTAAGTAGATAGATACAAATCAAGCTATAAATTGGTAAGTGCACGTGGAGTGTATGGACGTAAATATACTGTATTATACTTCTATACGTCCACCGCTGTGGTCTCGAGGTAGCGTGCTGCCTTGTCACAGAGCGGGCCCGGGTTCGATTCCAGGTCGGGATAGGCTCCTGGCTGAGGTTTTTTTCGGGGTTTTTTCTCATCTGTAAGACAAATGTCAGGAAGCTTGGGCCCAACGGTCCCCAAAAATCATCCGGCCATCATCATCATCCTTATCGGTATCATCATTATCCTTCACCAGTGTGGAAAGCAACGGGAAGCTACCACACCTATAATTCCTAGTAAAGCTGCAAAGCATAGCATGAAAATGCTATGATTGCAGTGAAAGACCTGCCCTCGGGCAGAATTACTGTGAATGGATACTTTTATACCCGTGTGGAAAGAAAGCTACCACACCTATAATTCCTTAGTAAAGCTGCAAAGCATAGCATGAAAATGCTGTGATTGCAGTGAAAGAACTGCCCTACGGCAGAACGCTATAGAATAGAATACTTTTATACAGTAGCGGTAGTTCATGATTGACCTATAGTTACTAAAAAACTCATGTGCATTCCACGTCTTCTGTTTCCCTCTATTCCACCAATTTAATACCTATATTTCCCTGGGGTGTACTCTTACATAGTCCACACCATATAGAGTCCCGACCTGAAGGGAGAGGATTTATCTCGTGGATCACACAATGCGTTTAACCACACAAGGGCTATTTCGAATGAATGGCTAGTTGAATGACTGCGCCACTTTGTAGTCTTTCACAATATAATTATAATATTACAGTATGAACATTTAAAACAAAATACTCCATTTACTAATATATTCATTCTGAAGAAAGTCAATATTATATCGGTTATCATGATACAAATTAGGGAATATTTTGACTTAAACTCTCGTGACATTTGCATTACAGGCGAGGAAAATCCCGAAAAATTCTGCTCACCTACTCCACTGTTCTGCACTAACTGCTACACTTCATCAACGCTACTGGGAGGCAAGAGGGAAAATGATCTCACTGCAAACCCCGTAATCTACTTAAGATTATTCTGTTTATATTTTTATAGTGATTATGTTATTGTTTCTATTGTATATAGTTATTAAATCATCATCATCATCCGGTATCATGGCAGCTGCCGCCGTATTCCGGAAACCAAACGCCATTCCTCTCTGTCCATCCATTGATCTTCCATCAATCCTCTGATATTCATAGCCGCTTGTATCCCTTCTATCCAAGTTTTCTTCGGTCCATCTCTCTTCCTCCTTTCCATTGGGATCCTTTCCATAACAATTTTAGGCAATCTTTGCTCTGGCATTCTTTTGACATGGCCATATCAGTGTAGTCTTTTCTTTTCTATAATGTCTATGATGTCCGGTGCCTCTTGCACACCCATAATTTAACTTATTTCTTTATTTAGTATTCTATCAATTCTAGATTTTCCAGCTGATCTTCTTAAAACGTCCATTTCTCTAGTTAAAATTCTTTTCATTTCCCTGGTAGGAATTTGCCAAACTTCAGCACCATATGATAAAATGATCTGAATTATGGTTTGATGTATTTGTAATTTTCTATTATTTGCAATATTGTTGTCCCCACCAAACGGAGTTTAAAACATTTATTGCTTGTTTTTTTGTGCGATTCTATTTTTAATTTCCCCTGTGTTATCGCCTGAACGGTTTAATTTTATTCTTAAATAAGTGCCTTTAATACTAGGTTTTAGTTCTTCTCCATTGTTCAAATTTATATTTTCCATTTCTTCTCCTATACACAGATATTTAGTTTTCTCTATATTTATATAAAGTCTCCATTTTTCATATTCTTTTTTTTTAGTTTTTTTGCCATATATTCTATGTCATCATGGTCTTGTGCAATTAATACCTAGTCGTCTGCAAAATTGAGTGAATTACATGTGTATTTTGGATTGGTATGCCCATTTTTTTACTTTTTTTCCTCCAGTCTCTTAGTACTTTTTCAAGATAAATTTTGAATAGAGTTGGAGATAAACTGCAATCCTGCCTTCAACCTTTTGTAATAGTAAATTCCTTTGTTATATGATTTCCAAATTTTATTTTCGAAATCGATCCTTTATATAATGCTTTTATAGCTTCTATTAATCTTATGGCAATGTTAAAATTGCCTAAAGTTTCCCATAACAACAAATATATTAAGGTCTCTCATTTGGGTGAATGATCTGCATTTCAAGTGCCCTGTATTAAATAAATATATAACCCAGGTAAGTCGTCCTGAGTGGGAATTGGACCCGGGCTTTCTGGGTCTGAGGGAACGATCTTTTCTTAGAACACAACACAGCGGTAAATTGCTCTAATAATACACTAAACAATAAAAAAATAAATAATAGTTTTAAAAAACTAAAACAACACGCTTTATTAGAAAACCGAACTAAAAAAAATGAAAAATAATTTTAATTTCCAACACGCTTGGGATAAAATTGAAGTGGCCAACAAAAAATCATCTCCAACACATATAGAATAAAACTAGAGTTATCAACAAAAATAAAATAATTTTACCATCAAAAGCGTGGGGTGCTCTATATCAATTAATATATTTGATAATAAACAGATATTGGTAAAAGTAAAGTCTCTAAGAAGAAAATATAAAAATCATAAAAAGCACCCCACGCTTTTGATGGTAAAATGATTTTATTTTTGTTGATGACTCTAGTTTTATTCTGTATGTGTTGGAGATGATTTTTTTGTTGACAACTTTAATTTTATCCCAAGCGTGTTGGAAATTAAAATTATTTTTCATTTTTTTGCTTCGGTTTTCTAATAAAGCGTGCTGTTTCAGTTTTTTAAAACTATTATTTATTTTTTATATATTAGGTTATTAGTTTACAGAATAAGATAAAAATGTAAATATATTTAAATTCGATACTATTGTAGTATGGGCTGAAAGTAGTACTTTTCTAAAAAAAACCTCCTAGCCGGATTTGAACCAGCGACCTATGGGTTACTGAAATTATATACCACTAGAGTTCACCGCTCTACCAACTGAGCTCTTACAACGATTGACTAAAAATTCGACAAGTCCGTAACCTATTATACCAGTTTTAATGTTTTTGATTTTCTGATGATTCTGGCCAGAATTTTAGAAACAAAATATGAAATTATTGTATTGTCACGGGTCCTTTACAAGTATACAACATTTCACGTCGATCCAATTTTTGTAAGTGGGTGAAAATCGTGTTCAAAGATTCCGTTACATAGAAACAAAGACACGTTTTTTTGATTTTCTGACGATTCTGGCCAGAATTGTAGAAACAAATATGAAAATATTGTATTGTCACGTGTCCTTTACAAGTATACAAAGTTTCAGGTCGATTCAATGTTTCTATGGTGGGTGAAAATCGTGTTAAAAATTCCATTACACAGATAAAAAAGACTTACTTACTTACTTACTTACTCACTGGCACTATCGAACCCGTAGGTTCATGGCCGCACGGACATAAGCTCTCCATACATCCCTATCCTGAGCCAATGCTTTCCAATCATTCCCTGTATAATCTACTTCCCTCAAATCATAGTTAATGTTGTTCTCCCACCTCATTCTTGGGTCTACCAACTGGGCGTTTTCCTTCTGGCTTTCCTACAAGAAGTTTCCATGCACGTCTTTCATTCCCCATACGCGCAACATGTCCTGCCCATCGCAGTCTACGGGACTTATCTGTTCTTATTATATCTGGCTTCCTATAAAGACCATGTAGTTCATTGTTATGTAGTCTTCTCCATTCACCTGTCTGTTCATCTCTCTTTGGTCCAAAAATTTTCCTAAGAACTTTATTCTCAAATACTCGTAATCTCCTTTCCTCCCTTAAAGTAAGAGTCCATGTTTCGCACCCATATAATATAACTGGTAGAATAATAGTTTTATATATTTTCAGCTTAACGTTTTTTGAAAGGAGTTGGGACATCAAAAGTCTCTGCAATGCATAATAGCATGCATTTCCAGAATTGAGCCTATGTTTAATTTCTTGGTGCATCTCATTCCTATTTGTGATTATTGTTCCTAGGTATTTGAATTCAGCCACCTTCCTCAAAATTTCCCTCATTTGTCATTAGCTGTCCATTTCCATTATATACTGAATTTCTACGTGTGACCATATATTTAGTTTTACTGATATTTACTTCCAGTCCTAATTTCTTAGTGTTACTCAATAGTGTGTGCGTGTTGGCCTTTAGTATCTCCTCGCTATCGGCCAGTAGTACTACATCATCAGCATAAACTAACAGCTTATTAATACCATTCAGTTGTAAGCCTTCCTCATTCTCTAAAGATTTAATGGCATGCTCTAGTACAAAATTAAATAGTAGAGGAAATAGTGCATCTCCTTGCTTCAACCCATTCTGGATTTCAAAAGTGTCTGAAAACTGTTTGCCTACACGCACCCTACTCGTTGAGCCATTTAGACACATTCGTATAAGTCTAACTAACTTTTTAGGAATTCCGAACTCCAGCAGGATACTATATAACTTCTCCCTCTTAATTGAATCATATGCTTTTTTGAAGTCTACATATAGTTGATGTACAGTACCATTATATTCCCATTTCTTTTCTAAAATCTGTCTTATACTAAAAATCTGATCTGTTGTAGACCTGTTTCTTCTAAATGCACATTGATGATCTCCTAGAATGTCATCAATATAGGGAGTAAGTCTGCTTACTAATATATTTGTTAGAATTTTGTACGAAGTTGAAAGTAATGAGATGCCCCTGTAGTTGTTGCAATCAGTTTTATCTCCTTTCTTATAAATTGGTACGATAATTGATTCCTTCCATTCATCTGGAAGAGCTTCTTTTTCCCAAATCATACTAAGCAAACAGCGTATCTTGTCCATCAATTTTTCTCCCCCTGATTTTATCAGTTCTGCTGGGATCTCATCTGAACCTGATGCTTTATACATCTTCAATTTTTCAATCGCCATTTCAACCTCTAATGCACTTGGCTCTGCGACTAGCATTTCTGCTGTCTGTAACTTATCCTCCTCAATGTCCTGTTCTGTATGTACATTTAATAGCTGATTAAAGTAACTTTTCCATCTATTTAATATACTCCTAGAATCTGCAATCATATCCCCATTTTCATTCCGAATTATGTTTGTTCTAGCCTGAAACCCTTTCTTCTCTATACTAATTCCCTGATATAATTCTCTAATGTTCCTATTTTTTGCATTCATTTCAAGATCATTAATCTTCTCTCTCAAATATTCCCTCTTTTTACTCTTTAGTGACTTGGTGGTTTCCCGTCTAACACTACCCAATTGCTCTAAATTTACCTCATTTGGCTCGTGTAACCATTTCATTTTTGCTAGCTTTCTTTTCTTTACAATGTCGACACATTCCTCATCAAACCATTTCTTGTTTTGCCTCTTTTTTAAACAACCAATGCTTTCTGATGCTGACAATTTAATAGTATCTCTTATAGCCTCCCATTCTTTATTTATATCAGTTTCTTCTTCGTTTGCCACATTGTCATCTGAAGATTCCAGTACTTCAAATCTATTAGCAATTTTGATTTGGTATTCTTGCCGCATTTCATCATTTTTCAAGTTTTTTAATTCATATTTTACAGAATCATCTTTAGCGTTCGTTCCTCTCATAAGCGATAGCCGTTGTCTGATTTTCACCCTGACCAGATGATGATCTGAATTGCAGTCTGTCCCTCTAACTGATCTAACATCAATGATGCTACTGTGCCAGCGTTTATCCACTAATACATGATCTATCTGGTTCCGAGTTTCTCCATCTGGGGACGTCCAGGTGTATTTATGAATATCCTTATGCTGAAATGTTGTGCTCTTAACAATGAGATTCTTTGATGTGGCAAATGTGACTAATCTAACCCCGTTGTCGTTACTATCTTCATGAAGACTGAATTTGCCTATTGTTGGTTTGAATATATCTTCCCGCCCCACTTTTGCATTAAAATCTCCTAAGACAATTTTCATATGATATCGTGAAAGGCTATCAAATAAGCATTCTAATTCTTCATAGAACTCATCCTTGATCTTGTCATCTTTATCTTCTGTGGGGACATGTACATTTACAATTATAAAATCATGTCGTTTACCCTTTAGAATTATGTATGATATCATATCACTAACAAACTTAATATCTCGGATAGCGGATAGGATCCTCCTTCTGACTAAAAAACCCGTTCCAAATGCAGGTCTCTCTGCACCCCCATAGTATAATGCAAAGCTTCCTGATTCCTGACTACCTTCTCCTGGCCACCTAACTTCCTGTAAAGCGACTATATCCAAGGGCGATGTATCCAATTCCCGTGTTAATATCTCTAGTGCCCCGCTATTGTATAAAGTCCTAACATTCCATGTTCCTAGGAACATGTCCCTGTGTTTGAGCCTTTGGCATGGGTTCCCTGAAGTAGTCCCCGCCCGGAGAACCGAATGGGGGACTATTTGACCTCCGGAAAATTTTACCCCAGTAGAACCCATGTCCGCATTTCTTGACGGTTGTATTTTTACGGTGAAAGATCGTCACTCTTTCGACCAAGGTACTTATTTCGTCTGGCTTATCACCTTCGACCAGTCCGGCATGGGTAACCCTATCGGCAGCAATGCTACCGCCGGCATAGCTCTCAGGATCATTTAAGCACACAAGCCACTCCACCACGACAAGGTAAAGATACCATGGAGGTCAGATAAAAAAGACACTTTTTTAATTTTCTGATGGTTGCGGCCAGGATTTTAGAAAATAAATATGACATTATTGTATTGTCACGGGTCCTTTACAAGTATACAAAGTTTCAAGTCGATCCAATTTTTCTAAGTGGGTGAAAATCGTGTACAAAAATTCCTTTACATAGATACAAATACACTTTTTTTTATTTTCTGATGATTCTGGCCAGGAGTTTAGAAACAAATATGAAATTATTGTATTGTCACGGGTCCTTTACAAGTATACAAAGTTTCAAGTAGATGCAATGATTTTAATTGGGTGAAAATCGCGTTGAAAGATTCCGTTACATAGATAGATATATAGATATATAGATAGATAGATACAGGACAAGCTAATATAAAGCGTGTAAAAAAGAAACTCCGTCGTGCATGAACCGCGATAATCTAAGCTAATTTTTTTACTTACTCGTAATTTTCAAAACATATGTTCCGGATAAACACTCACGCCTAATGATGCAATTTTGCTGGTTTATGGAATATGTGTATAATTTGATACTTAAAATCATATTAACAAGTTTCGTTGCGATAAATTTCTTTTAACTCAGTTTTATTTTGAGTCGCTTCAACGCTTTCGTCATAACGTCTGTATGATATTTGGACTAACTAACTCACTGGCTCTATCGAACCCGTAGGTCCATGGCCGTGCGTACATAAACTCTCCATACATCCCTATCCTGAGCTAATGTTTTCCAATCGTCCCCTGTATAATCGTAATTTCCTCAAATCATGGATAATGTTATTCTCCCACCTCATTCTTGATCTACCAACTGGGCGTTTTTGCTCTAGTTTTCCTACAAGAAACTTCCATGCACGTCTTTCATCCCCCATTCGTGCCAAATGTCCTGCCCAGACTTAACTGTTCTTATTATATCTGGCTTCCTATACATATCATGTAGCTCACTATATGTAGTTTTCTCCATTCTGATATTTGGACTATATAATATATAAGTTACGATTAACCCTATTGGTAAGTGTATTCATAGTCATGATTTGTCTATTACAGCATATTTATATTACTAATGTAAATTCATCGAAAATAAATATATACACACACACAACAACAATATCACCAGGTTGTCTTTATGACATTTCTGGTATTCTGTCCTGACATCGGCGACTTTGTAACCTACTTCACGCCTGGTGATTGAATGATAATGAAGCCCCGGGAGAGTCTTAAAATCTAAGCTCAACCTAAATTCAGATCATGGGAACCCACAGGAATAATTCGCTTAAAGAAAAAAAATGCCTGTGCTCTGACAGATAATCGCACTTGAGGGCCCCAAGAACTGTACTCAGAAGCTCTGATCACTAGCCCATGAAGCTGGCCATTCATTGAATATTAAACTAACTCCATGGCGAGACAGGTCTAGAAGGCCCTTGGACTACCAGCCGGCTGCTGGCCTCACATTCACATTTTTTACATTGAATATTAACTTTGAATAAAATATGACAAAACGATTGAGGATGAAAAATATCGTGGTAATAATATTCCCACCCAGCATTTCCCTTGAAAACCAAGGAGAAAAATAAACTGTCAGGTTGGTCAACCCTCGGAACTTGCCTAATTCGAGTCTCAAATGACAGCCAAGACGTTCGGTGTTAGAGCGTTCAAAATATTTGGAATAAAATTTTAGTTTCAATTTAACTCCCCACTCCTAATCACCA
This sequence comes from Diploptera punctata, assembly GCA_030220185.1. Classification (NCBI taxonomy): domain Eukaryota; kingdom Metazoa; phylum Arthropoda; class Insecta; order Blattodea; family Blaberidae; genus Diploptera; species Diploptera punctata. The sequence continues at coordinate 1,738,903 of JASPKZ010009353.1, read as the reverse complement.
AGAGTAATTCAAATTCCTTAATTCAAATGCTCATGCAGTTTCGTTGGCAGGAAACAAACATGGGGGCACTAGAGAGATTTTTAAATTTTGGGTTTCAGGTTAACCCCCACGTCATATTAGCCCGATTAAGCTAATGTTTGTAGAATATGTTCCTCGATGTATGTATATATATATATATACCGAGTTTTGTTGTGAAAAATAAAACATATTCAGCCCCTACATCGATTTTTAAACCTTCACTCCACGTTAATCCGCTCTCCTAATATCCCAATTTATCTGGTTAACGAACTCTCGACTTTTAACACGCACGCGCGCACACACACACACACGCACACGCGCGCACACGCACACACGCGCACACGCGCCCCCCACACGCACGCGCACACACACGCGCCCCCCACACGCACGCGCACACACACGCGCACACACACGCGCACACACGCGCACGCACACGCACGCACGCGCACACACGCGCACACACTCGCACACACGCGCACGCACACGCACACACACGCACACACACGTGCGCACACGCACGCACACACACGCACACACACGCACACACACGCACACACACTCACACACACGCACACACACGCACACACACGCACGCACACACGCACACACACGCACACACACGCACGCACACACGCACACACACGCACGCACACACACACACACATATATATATATTGTGAATGTCAATCTGTTTGTGTCCAGTAGGTACGGTCGTTGAAGATTTGTAATAATGTTTCAAATTTTTTTTTTTCCTAATAGCTAAATCCTTCGAAATTCGCTGTTAGATAATAAAATCGGAACAAAAAAAGTAAAATTACTAATTTCTAATATTATTTTAATTTTCTTATTAATTAATTGATGTGTTGTATATGGAATATATCTATTGTTATACGTAATATACAGGGCTATTCAAAAATAAGGAACAGACTTCAAACATTTATTTCTTCCAAACTACAAAAAACAAACACAATTCTAACGTTCCTGGAAAGAAAAAAAGTTCAAATTTCACTATTTCATGCATTCAATATTGTCACACGACAAATATCAAAACGGTGGCTGATTTCATCCGACACACGAATCAGCTGGTCTCTAGTTATTGAATTCACAGCTTCAACAACTCGATGTTGCACATTTTCAACAGTCTCAGGCATTGGGGGGAGGATAAAAACACGGTCTTTTACGTAACCCCACAGATAAAATATCACATGGACCTAGGTCCGGTGAACTGGGACGCCACCGGCGATGAAATTGATCTTCTGCTCCCCCTCTTCCAATCTAATAGCACCATTGCAATTATGATCGCAACTTCAAGCCATAGCGCCAATTTGGCCATAATCGGATCTTCAAACTTTTCTTTTTCTAGGAACCTTGGAAGTTTGTTTCTATTTTTTTGCAGTTTGGAAGAAATAAATGTTTGAAGTCTGTTCCTTCTTTTTGATCAGCCCTGTATATAAATTCACAAATAGGAATATATTTTTTCACATTTAAAAGGACAAAGTATATGACTGTAGTAAATAAAACATTTCCAAAACGTATGAAGTACATATTTTTTAAATCAACATTTTCATTAAGAAATAAGTACAAAGCGTCAAGTATGGAGTCACACAAATATTTGCAAAAGAAATGAATGCAAATATCACCTTTATAATTCTCTCTTTAAAGTACATTTCACTTGGTTGCTTTTTCTCTTTGTACAGGGAAGAATAATTGCTATTTTAAATGCTCGATTATTCCCATCCGCTGCGTTTTATATTCAAAATCCTCTTTGCCTTAATCCCACACGTGCGCCTTGGCTACGTACAATATTAAGATGCCGAGAATAAAACACTCTCCTATACACTTGTTTATGACTCATACGAGAAGCAAACCAGTCAAACCCATGTCAAATGAACTAGAACAAGAAACGATTACTTATTGAGGTCGTGATATAATACTTTTGTTATTTAAATTCACACAGTTTAGGATATTTCTCAATATTTTGAGAGTGGTTAGTAATATATAATAATAACCTACAGACATAACATACAGAGTGTTTAAAATAAATCGAAAAGTAGGGGTATAATATAGGATATAAAAAAATTGTTTCTTTGTTAGACATAGGTCTAAAACTAAAAATTCGGCTAGGGCAGCATTAGAAACTGTATTATATGGGTAATATCCTTAACGGTACAGTTTCTTATTTTGCCTATACCGACAAATTCTCACAGATTTTTAGGGATGTTATTTGAATGTTGTTTTTTTGAAATGCTATTCAAAATATTTTTGACAAAAAACGATAGGATCATCTTTATGAACTTTTTCATATATTTTTTGTTTAAAAGAAACGAAATTGTAACTATTTTTTGCTATAAATTATCTGAGTTGATAAAATTAATATTTTTTGGATATAAAATGTTGGATATAAAATTTTCAATTTAATGTAATGATGGAATAGGAAATAAATTTAAAAAAGCTAACCAAATGAATAATGTAACAGTTAAAGTCTAAAAAAAATATCCCAATTTCATTTAGAAGGAAATTTTTTAGCTATTGAAAAAAACTACCTACTATAAAACTAAAAAACCGATTTATAATTTAGCAACGGGAATTTCTCTACTGTTTTTATACATTTTCTATGCAATGTATGAGCACTTTATATATAATAAAAAAAGAAAAAAAATCTTGGAAATGGCCAATATTATAATTTACTCAACCTTCTTTATATAAAACTATTTCCAAACATCCTAATTCTTACAATTTATATAAAGAAGAATTGAAAAAAGAAAAAAAATATTAATGATAATGAAATCAAAAATATGGAAGAAGAATATTTTAATATTCTTAATGGAAAATGTCATGACGCAAGTAATATTAATTGGAACATATTGAATTCTCTTTTAGAAGAAGAATGGAAAGATTTTCCTATTTGGTATAAGGATCTCATACTCTCTGATGACTTATTTACAGAAGAATGCTTTAGAGGTGTTGAATGTTTTCTGGATCTTGCTAAGGTGTGTTCTGACAGATTACAAAGAAAAGTAAAAGCTAATCAATTAATAGTCTGTTGAAGTAGGTACTGAGTTGACTAATACATTCTTTTGTTTGTAGTCTATCAGAACACATCCTGTCCAAAGAAGATGCTATATGTCTAGCACATTATTCTGTCACCAGCGAACATGGGTACGTTTTATAAAATATTTACATAGGCTATGTGTCGATAAAACCTTGAAACAGGTTTTAGGCCTTTAATTGTTTTCTGCATAAATTTGATTATGTGGGGGTTGTAGAGCAATCTTTTAAGAACAAAAACACATTGAGCATTTTCTGTGGGGTTTTACTGGTCATCTGATTGGCATATTACTGACACATCTGTTTTTTTCTATTTTAACGAATACTGTAGAAATTTATATATATTTCAAAACAAAATCTTCATAACAGATTGCGATATAAAAGGCTTCAATTTAAGCCCAAAAAAAAGCCTATACAATAATTACCGGCCAAGTGGTACAATGGTGATTTTTCTGGCAACCGTTTTCAACCGATTTTATTTGTTCAGGGATCATTTTTCCATCTTTTTTGAGTGGTATAACATGTTTTTTTTTCAAATTAATTTCTATTCATAGCTAGAAAAAAATGGTTTGGCACATTTATTAATTCTTGCACCTACTTGCCCCAGAGATTTAAAAAACATATGCATTGAATTCCTACCACTTTTCAGATAGTTATCACATTGAAAATGTACCCAGGAAAATAAAAAATAAATATATCTAATTATCCTGATCTACTGCTTAAAAATAAAATACATTTTAATCACTACATATTCTATATGAAATGAATAATGTTATACGAATATTGAAATTTGGAAATATTTTCTTTGGCTATTTAACTCATGCCCCAAATGGGACTCAATGGCCAATCACGTTTCAATGATTTCTGTTTTACAACCAATCAGAGTCTTGTTTCACGAAATATTTATCAGTGTTATAATTAATATTCTGAACAGGTCTGACCATTATTTTGCAGTGACTGAGCCTGTGAGAAATACGGCTACCAGATTGTATATATAGTGCATGAAGAGTTAATATAAAAACATTTGTAGCAATTGATTACACCACCAAAAAAAGAAACCACTGTTTGCACTTTCTTAAATGTATTTTTTCCCAGCTAACAATCCAGAAAAATATAATTGTTATATTTACATCATACGCCATCAGAAATGAATTAATATACAGTTTGATGTGTTTATTTTTTCTCCACTAAAGAGCATTCTTACAATATTGCGTTCCTTTGGCAATAAATAGTATGATCTGGTTGCAGCGATAAACAAAAGAAGCAGACGAAGCGTACGTATCGCTTCTCATTTGTTTTCAAACATCGCCGTTTACATTAAATATATAAATATTTTAAAATAACTATAGTTAAATAATGATTTGTGAGTAAACAGCTTAATTTTATTCGTTAAATAGTCCTAACAAATGCCACTCTTGATTTCCAAATTCTCTAGATAAATTCACTCCTCACTTCGTGAGTCGTGAATTTATCGATAATTTGGAAATCACTCGTGGCATTACTTATGAAAAATAAACTATTAAGCCCGTGGTTCAATAAAAGGAATTATAAGCAATAAGAAGGCTTTGGAATACATTTACAAACACAATACAAATTTTACTGAAAGAGCGGTTTTAGTGTCACTTGCAAAGATTTAGGCGTAATATAATTTTATTCATTTACAAGTAGCTACCATTCTATTTTCTGACATGGTGCGTTATTTTCCAGTTACCCGCTTCGCTTAAGAATCAAGTGGAACATGGAAATAACATAAATTCCTTCTTGCTTTCTATTTTATTTGACTTGGCGAAACAATATGAGATTCCATTGCATGACAAACAAAAGCTATCTGCTTGTTTCTATGGATAAATTTCGCAGTATCCTAAATTAAAGCATCGTTTCAAAAGAAACCTGCATATTGTACATTTGAGTATACAAAAGAGTAACATGTACAAAACTATAGAAATAACTTTATTTTGTATTTTTATTATAATAATTCTGTGGTAATAATACTAATAATAATAACAATAATAATATCATACAAATATTTTCTTTTAAGAATACTAGTACATTTGCTAAATATTTAAAATATAAGGCCTCCGAATTTGTAAATTACATTTTTGCGCGATAGTACGTTTTGTCGTACTTACACCAATGGCGACCATGATTGAAAGTTCAATTTCCTACATTTCGAGATTGCCAACCTAAATAACTATACTGTAATATTACATTTACACCCACGTGCGGGAAGTAATACCACTGCCCTCTATGTATACTACGTACAATGTATATACAGAAAATATCCAAAAGGTAGTATTAACATATGTACTGCAATTTTAAATAAACTGAACGTTATTTGAAACAATATAAAACAATAAGTACATACTTGCGGCCATGTTACCAATAATTCTTCTCAATGCCTCTTGTTGTTTCAACTAATAAACATTGCCCACACTGTTAACGTTAGTCAATTGTTTATAATGAACGCAAATATTTCCAACAAAGATATTATTTTACTATTATTTATTATTTTGAAAACACCATCGCGCAAAAAAAATGCACAACGCACGTTTGTGAAGTGTTTTACAAAATCTCGGAAATTAAAAACGTCGTTATTGCACTGTTTTTAAAAATTTTTCCTCAATCCTGTAAAAAATACTTCCAAACCTGGCATTGTAATATACTATTCTATTAAATTAACCTATGAACCACAAACATTAAAAGAAAAACTGATTACGAATATTATTATGTATTATAATGAAATTAGAGGAGGAAAAAGAGGAAGAGGAAGAAAAAGAGGAAATATAGAATGATGAGAGTTAGAAGAAGGAGAAGATGTGATTCTGCTGGTAACACTAGTGTTGGCGGTGGAAAATGAAGTGTTGGCTCTGACAGTCGAATCGGTGGACCGAAGTGCACTTTGGGGAAAATTGAATGAATGGGATTGTCTTATAAAATTATACATGCTTTAATGTGAATTTATAAATATGTTAAATTCTGTATAATAGTAGACCAAAGTCACATCACAGAGAGCAGTCCAACCAATCAGGGAGTAAGACAAGGTTGCACTTTGTCACCAATGCAATTTAATCTATTAGTTGAGGATATTGTAGACATAATGCTAGAAGAAGACATTGAGGTCCCGGAGACATTTTAAAGTTGCAGTCCTGTTGTATGCAGCTGATTTAATTATCTATTCTAAGACAATCAAGGGATTGCAAAGAGTTCGTGGCCGACTGAAACTATACAGTAGGATTTGGGGATTTACTTTTATGTTAGTAAGACGTTCAAAAATGGGACATCAATGGCAGAGCAGATGATTGAAAATACAGAGATAAAATACTTCAGAACGTGAAACATTTTGAATGTGTTGGTATAGGACGTTGAAAATGAACGGAAAGTGGAAGAAACATACAGATACGTTTCTTTAAACTTAACAGTATAATCTGGCTCGAGTGCCTTGATATTCCAGTTAGTATGTTAGAAAAATGTATGGAGCGATGGTGAGGCCAGTATGCACTATGGTAGTGAGAATTGGGGTATTGAAAGAATGGAAATACTAAATAAGGTATATACGCATTGTGTTAAATATATTACAGAACTTAGTAATTCCGTTCCTAACTGTGGAATTTTATGTGAATGTAGGTCATTTCAAGACGACATAGACTGCAAAATTCATGTACTCAAGTATTGGTTGTGGCTAATGCAAGGCGAGGAAACAATGCTCAGAGCAATTTGCTACGATCACCAAATTAGGAATATAGATGTGAAATTCTGGGCAGACGAAGTTAGGAGAGAACTCCAAAAAATTGAGAAGGTTTGGGTATGCGGAAACCTCGTGTCTCCAAAACATCAAAATATCTGGGCTCACCCAAAATAAATAGTCTCGTTATGCACTGAGAGAAGATATGTTTTTTATTTCAATCTTATTTATAGACACTTACGCCCCGAGTCTAGGATATTTAGGAACTTAGATGTGTGGATTGTACGCATTTGTCATGTGATAATTTTAATGATACTATGGAATGATAAATTACAATAAAGTTGGTTCATTACAATAAAGTTGGTTCTGGTAAAAATATTCAAAACCAGCATTTGCCTTGATATCTGTGATAAAACAGGAGAAAAAATCTCTGCCTGTTTGGTCGGCATCAGGTGTTTTTATTGATTTATCTATTTTATGTTTATTTATGGAAACAAAGACAGAGAATATCCCAGACTTTGCAAGAAGTATAGCTGTAGCAGAATATCGTGCATAAGAAGTCATGAATATCCCTGTCATCAACTCGTATAGGAGTCTCATTAAGCCAAAGTTTTGTGGTGGACAAAAGCCATGTAATGTGTTGTTCAGCTCTAGATATATAGGGTGCAAACAAACTTTCGACTTAAGTTTAGAGAATGTTGAAGGATGACAACCGAGTTTTTTGTAGATAAACCACTGTCTCTCGTACCTTACTACAGAATAATGTTCCTTGCCAGACCCTCGCTATGCCTAACCTTGCAGACCACATAATTCCTAGATGACGTGTCACATCATCTTTCTCTTATACAATAATTTACAAGGTGTCCACAAAGTCCTACTACTAAAACATTGTAACGTAGCTCGTAAACTATTTGAGATAGAGACATGCGGTTTTTTGCAACACATTCTACACCTCTCAAAGTTTTGTTTACATTGTTGCAGGTTGTGATTTAAACAACAATGACGGCACCACAGGAGAAGGCTCGACGTGTATGGTCGTACGTTGAGTCTGGTAAATCACCAGTAACTGTTCAGCGAAATTTCCGCTGGCAACATGGACTAGATCCTCCATCCAAATCATCCATAATTTGATGAGCCGAAAAATTTCTAGCGACGTGCAGTGTAATGTACTTGCCACGGAGTAGATGACCAGCTGTGAGCCAAGAAATTATCGGCAATGGGCAACTTGCATTTCAACTCAGACCTCAAAAATCGGTTAGTCATGCTTCACTGGAACTGCATTTACCAAAATCAACCATTCATAAAATCCTCCATAAGCGGTTACATCTTCAGGCCTATAAAGTGCAAATTACGCAAGCGTCGCTGCCAACTGACTTCCCTCGGCGTGCGGAATTTGTTGATTCAATGCTGAACGCAATTGACGAAGACAATGAGTACCTGCAGAGGGTGATGTTCTCTGTTGAAGCGACTTTCTTTGAGTCTGGACAGGTTAACCTGCCATAACATTCGAATATGTGGGTACTGGCGATTTACAGATTCAGCATACCACCATACACATTGGGTCTTTTCCAGTAGTGTCGTTATTGACATTTAAATCACAATCCGAAACAATTGTAAACAAAACTTTGAGAGATGTAGAATATGTTGCAAAAACCACATGTCTCAGTCTCAAATAGTTTACGAGTTATGTTAGATTTTGTTCGTGGCAGACCTTTGCAGACAAACTGTACTTCACAGTAAAAATAAAAATAGGGTCAAACTTGGTTCTTAGGAACATCAACAAGGAATACGATGAACCTCTATAGGAATTCCAAATGATCGATTCATAATGTCTATAATAGACAAATATATTTAATGTCTGAAAAAAATAACATAAAATTGATCTTTAAAAGTACTGTAGACCGTAAGTTATGTAACATAGTACCAACCTCTGAAAGTTCTTATATGTCGGTATCATTCATTTCCACTCCGCAATCAGTATAACACGTATTCGAAGGACAGAAAAAACTGAATGTGTAATATTTATTTAAACATCTCACATTTCAATTATTTCACTTATTTAATTTACTGTGTTTTTTGTTAGTTTTGTCTCTAGATCCGAGGTTCACATACATCATTGTATTCGGTCTGATTAGATTGAATTAGAATATGTGTTCCATTGTAAGAGAAATTAAAAGCTATCGGTTCCAATACATTACATTTATTGTCCACAGATATGCAACAATATCAGGCAACATTACTGGACATAGAGGCTTTTACTTATGGCATTATTTTAAAATTTGAAAAGAGGACGACATAAAACGTACAAGTTAGGAGACTTAATTTTAAGTCCATGTGAACTACAATTATTAAAATATTCAATATTATTATGTATGTATCTTGATGGTATTAGTTAGGACTATTTAACAAATAAAATTAAGCTGTATACTCACAAATCATTATTTAAATATAGTTAGTAAAACGTAGTAGTAGTAGTAGGACTTTATTAGACAAAAAGTAAGATATTTACAATATTATTTACAAATATGGGTCGCACGGGCAGTAAGCCGTACGTGCTGTTGACAGTCCGTTACAATAAAGTAATAATTGGTACTAGTGTAAAGAAAAATAAACAACAAAAAAGCAATAACATTACAATTACATAAAGAAAACACAATAACATTACAATTAAATAATAACACAATAGCATTATACAATAAAAAACATTAACATTACAATTACATAAAGAAAACACAATAATATTACAATTAAATAATAACACAATAGCATTATACACTAATTAATTTATATATAATTGTTAAGAATTAATGGTATTGCATTTTGATAACATATGTTTATTCATGAATGAGTGTTGTCCTTATTTTCCGCGTTTTGTCCAGAAATTTACCGAGGTTTATCCAATTTTCTGGATTTACCAATAACTCGTAGCATGCCAATCTTTCCCGATTTGAATTTAGAAATATTTCCGGTAATAACTGACGTCTCCAATATTCTAAATCATTACATTTTCCTAATATATGTATCTCATGTTCCCGCACATTGTACATATTCGCATATCGTGATCGTCGCTAATTTTTAGAAATTTCCATGTCCCTAGCCTAAACCAAGCAAGCCCTGATCTCTCCTTAAATCCTAGGTTGAGTATATACGATTCTTTTCCCCAGACGTGTTTTAGGTCTCTTTGTAAACACAGTGAGCGTTTTCCTGTACATTCGGCGAAAGTATCTTGTTGGTTTATATCTAAGTACCTCCTCCTTATTTTTCTCCACACGTTCTTGCGATTTTCAGTCCCTTTTTCCCATATCCAGCCCATCCCAATCTTTTGGAGTTCTCTCCTAACCTCGTCTGCCCAAAATTTAACATCTATGTTTTTAATTTGGTGGTCGTAACAAATTGCTCTAAGCATTGTTTGTTCACCTTGGATTACTCGTAACCAGTATTTGAGTACACGAATTTTACAGTTTATGTCGTCCTGGAATGACCCGAATTCATATAAAATTCCACAGTTAGAAACGGCCTTACTAAGTCCTGTAATATATTTTAGAAAATGCGTATATACCTTATATAGTACTTTCGTTCTTTGGAAACCCCAAATCTCACTACCATAGTGCATTACTGGCCTGACCATCGCTCCATACATTTTTTCTAATGTGCTGACTGGAATATCAGGCACTCGACCCAGAATACCGAGTACACTGTTAAGTTGTCCCCTCCCTTTAAATAATGCTATATCAATATGTTTTTTCCACTTCCCGTTCATTTTCAACGTCGTACCAAGATATTCAAAATGTTTCACGTTTTGAAGTACTTGATCTCTGTATTTCCATTCCTCTGCTCTACCATAAACCGTCCCATTTTTAAAGGTCATTGTTTTTGTCTTACTAACATTTACAGTCAATCCCCAATTCCTACAGTATATTTCCAGTAGGTCAAGACCTCTTTGCAATCCCTTGATTGTCTTGGAACAGATAATTAAATCATCTGCATACAACAGGACTGGGACTTTAACATTTCTTATCTCCGGAGCCTCAATTTCTCCTTCTAGCATTACGTCTACAATATCATCAACGAATAGATTAAATAGCATTGGTGATAAAATGCAACCTTGTCTCACTCCCCGATTGTGTTCACTGCTCTCTGTAATGTGCCGTTGGTCTACTTTTATACAAAATTTAACATGTTTATAAATTGACATTAAAGCATGTATCATTTTATGAGACAATCCTTTCCGATTTAATTTTTCCCAAAGTTCGATTCGGTCCACAGTATCAAATGCCATCTTAAAATCAATGAATGCACAAAATAATTTACCCCCCTTCATTTTCAGATTGTCACCAATTAATGTTCTCAGAACAAATACGTTGTCCACCGTAGAGTACCCTTCTCTAAAACCTGCCTGATATTTTGAGAGCCTATTGTTCTCTTTAGCCCATTGTCTTATTCGTTCGTAAAGTACTTTACAATATATTTTTCCGAACACTGACAAGAGACAAATTCCCCTGTAACTTTCTGGTATCTGTGCCCCACCTTTCCCTTTGTATAGCGGTTGGATGACACCTGTCGCCAAGCTTCCGGATAATCTCCTCCATTAAAAAGTTTGTTGAACGCAGTTTGCAAAACGTCTAATAATTTATTGGATGATATCATATTTTTCAAGAATTCCCCTGGTATTCCATCAATTCCAGGTGCTTTACCATTCTTTAAACATTTAATGGATGAAACCACTTCATTTTTCGAAATATTCTGATCCAGTAATTGAATATGAATTGGGTCAGGTATCTCAACTATATTTCCTTGATTATATCTTAACCTCTCATTTCCCAGCACCCTATCAAAGTAACTTCTCCATTCCCCGGGCGTTATTCTTGTCCGATTTATGGACTTTACTTTGAGTTCCCTTATCGCTTTCCATATGTCCGCAATGTTCCCACTTTCAGTCGCGACTCTCATTTCTTTGGATTTCTTATTTTGCCATGCTAGTTTTGTTTCTCCCAATAATTCTTTATATTCCTTTCTCTCTTGAGCATAATTTTTTCTGCATTCATCTGTGCTTTCTTTTCTAAACTTTAAAAGACTACTTTCGACAAACTTCTTCTTTCTACATGCATTATTGTACCAGCCTTTGTCCTTCTGGTTCATTGCGCATTTAACCGTGAATTTTTCCCCTGCTTTTTGAAAAGATTCTGTCAAAGTTTTAATAATTTCCTCCCCGCTAAGATCATTTAGTTGCAGATCCTGTATTAGCGTTTCCAAACTCCTGATAACTTCTCTCCGATCCTTCCACCTGAAACGTGTAATTGGCCGCAATATTATTGCCACCTCATCATTAACTCTTTCACTAATATCTTTCATATTTAAAATAAGTTTGTTTGGGAAGTGGTGTGATTCGGTTCTGTAAACTATACAGAAATTACTTAGGACTGGAATGATGTCTTGTGTGCATACTGAATAGTCGATTACGCTACCTCCATTTTTATTAATACATGTCAGTTCTCCATTTTTATCTTCCCCATATTTTCCATTCAGAATTTCAAGTTCAAATGCATCGCAAGTAATGTAGTCCCACTACAGGCCTCAGGAGGCCCTTTGGGTGTGGGAGGTTAAGGCTCCCACTTTTTCTTGACAATCAGCACTTTATGTCAGCCGGGTTTTCAGCCCTGCGTGACGGCCGCCTTTACCCCAGAACAAGCATCTGGTACACATTTCCGTTAGAGGCTGAGTCGACCCCAGGGCCATAGTGCCGCCAGAAGGTTTGGGTCAGTTTAAAAATCCTGACCCCACCGGGACTTGAACCCTCGACCTTCCGGCTTGCAGCGCAGTGCCTTAACCACTACACTACGCCGTGCCCCCTTAAATATAGTTATTTTGAAATATTTATATATTTAAAGTAAATGGCGATGTTTGAAAACAAATGAGAAACGACTGTTATGCTTCATTTGTTCATCACTGCAACCAGATCATATGACTTATTGCCAAAGGATCGCAATATTGTAAGAATGCATCCTGGTGGAGAAATTTATAACCAACATTATAGGTTATTAATTAATTTCTGATGTCCTGTGATGTAAATATGTCAATTATATTTTTTTTCTGGAACGTAAATTCCTGGGAAATAATACGTTTAAGAAAGTGCAAACAGTGGCTTCTTATATGTTTTGTGGTATAATCAATTGCTACAAATGTTTTTATATTATATCCCGCAAGCACTATCTGCTAACATTCGTGCACTATATATATACAATCTGGTAGCCACATGCAGTCACTGTAAAATAATGCTATGACCTATTCAGAATGTTAAAAAGGAGGAGCTTGCTTTTAAAACGATAAAATTAAATGGATAAAATCGAGGTGAAAATCGACTGTGATTGGTTGGTAAATAAAAAAATAATTGAAATGTGATTGGTCATTGACTCCCATTTGGGGCATGAGTTAAATACGTAGTCAGCAAAATAAACAGCTTAAGTTCCGTATGAGAATACGATAAATATTTGCAGAGAGACCGTAATTTGTGTCTTGTAGAAGAGACATACTTTACATGCATTTGTAAAACAAATTGTAAGAGACATTTTAAATCTCTCTTTGTGTCTTGAAAGCAGGAGAAAGGGGAAATGCAATTCCATATTCAGGGCTTTTACGCGTGATCAGAATAAATTAAAACGTTGTTGCTTTTGTTTCCTTGTATCTTTGTGTCAAGAAATGAAATAAAAGTTGAATCACTGGGAAAAATGTCATTGTATTTCGTGGTTCTTTTTGTAAAGGAAACTCTGCTTGTGATACCATAATTACATTTTACTAAAAATGCTCTTTTTATTTCGGAATTCTAGCATTTCTACGGAAGAAACAAACTGAATCGTCATCTGAATTATGCCAATGTTTAATTTTAGATGTTTGTGCATTCCTAACATTTATCTCAGTTTTGCTATTTCTTCGAAATTTGAAATCGTTTTCACGTATATCCAACTATATATTTTTCATTATTATAAATAACTATTAATAGCTATTATTATTATTATTATTATTATTATTATTATTATATTATTATTATTATTATTATTATTATCATCATTATTATATATTGAAAAAATACAGAAACAACTGGAAATATCACATAAGAAGAAAGAGCAGAACACGAATACCACGTCAATCCTAAATTACACTGGTTAACATGATTTTTGTCTTCTGAGTACCAATAGTTGTACTTAATGCAGTTTTTTTTGTCGTGTTTTCAAATATATATTCGGAATTTCTCCATCACCCACAGTTATTTATTTCAATTTCAATTAATGGATTTAAATATTTTTTTAATAAACGTTTTTTCGTCCATTTGTCCATTGAAAATAAAACCAAATGAGCTAACTCAGGATATTTCAGCTATGGAAAAGAGATATCAAGGCAAATGGAATCCTAATATGCTGGCCGATTATTGTTGGACCATCAAGAGATATGCTCCACAGGCGAAATATAGCAGAAAATCGTAATTTATTACTTTCTAGGTGAGTCCAAATGTTCTCATATTGTGTAGTTACGAATGTAGAAAATATTAAAGTGTTTGAAATTATAAATGCCTGTCTCTCGGAAACCTTGCGTGATGGAGAAAACCCGATATCGTATTTGAATTCAGGAGAAAAAAATGCTGTCAAAATCACATATTTTTTCCGAGACAAAAAAGTTTTTTTTGTTGCTCAGTGTTACCAACCACCAGGCAAGAGATCATTGGGCAGACCCTTCAAACGTTGGATTGAGACCGTAACAGACCGCTAAGTCTATCACAGGAAAGGAAGAAGAAGAAGATTATTATTATTATTATTATTATTATTATTATTATTATTTAACGTGTCGTATATTAGTACTGTATTAACAAGGATGTTCCATACGTTTAAAATAAGAGACATTGAACTTATGACCAATTACTGTAAACATTTACACAATCGGGACAACTATTCGGTCTATTTCTTAAACGGGCATTTAAGAAACTCGTTATAAAACATACTATTTTCGGCAATATTAGGCCTAATACAAATAACACTGGACAACAGCCAAAAAGTTACGGAAGTAAAAGTGGCCGTTTTATATCAAGATGAAGCTCCTAATTACGAATATGACAATTAAAATGATGGCAGTGGTCTGGTTTTTAAATTATCACCTTGCCTAGTGTTACTGCGTAGGCTGTGAATATTGTAGTCGGTGTGAAGTTCAAGGAAATACCCTTACAGGAGGAGAGATAGTGACAGCTGTATAATGTAGATAAGATTTATCTTAAAGGATCGGTATTTATCACAACAGGTTGTGAATTCAGTTGAAGTGGAGCTTCGTGAGTGAACAATGGTTCGTGTCTTGGTGTATAAGCTATATAGATGCGCAGTTTTGTCGTGTAGAACACATGTGTGGTATGTCTATATATTCTCAGATATATTTTAGAAATTATGCGCAGAGATATGATTGCAGTGTAATAAAAGCTAAAATGCCACGAAATTGTGTGTATAGTCCACATGACTTTGTTATATTTGAGGCAAAGTGACGTTCGCATCGCAAAAGCGACATATTACTGCATTTATTAACAAAGAGTACCAATCTTTATTTCGAGTGCAAAATAGAGGATCTTAACAAACATGTTGCTCCATATATTTGCTACATATGGCATGTTCTACAAATCGTAGTGACTGGATGAAAGAAAAGAAGAAATACCCATGATTTAGAGAGAACAAAATAATCATGTAAGTGACTGTTATTTCTGCAGGTCCCACCAGTTAAGTTTATTTCAAAGATGAAGAGATCAGCCATGAATTATCCCAACATAACTTCAGCTATTCGTCGGTGCCACACTCTAAAGAGCTTCCTATTCCAGTACCACCAGACTCCTATAATATTTATTCAGACGATGAAACGAAATCCAGCACTTCAGAAGAAATACCCAGACCATCCACATCCTATTATCCTGGCTTCAATCCTGAAATTCCAACTCACTCACACAGAATGACTCAAGAAGAATTAAATGATCTTGTCCGAGACTTCGATCTCTCAAAGGCCAAAGCAGAGCCTCCTGGCTTCGCGACTTATTTTAAGTATCTTGGCGAGAAAGTAAATGTCTCTGCATATAGAACATGCCAGAAGCCACTTGAACAATTAAAAAAAAAGCAATGACATTGTATTCTGCAACAATATACAAGGTCTAATGTCTGCTATAAAGAGTGGTGATTATTTTTAAATTCATCAGAGTTCAGTCTTAAGGCAGTGTTACTGATGCGAGTGCATTATGTACATGATGGGAGTTCATTTAGATAATGACTCATAACATTTTTGAGAATAATTAAAACTAAAACTAAGGGAGGTATTTTTATTGGTTCCTTGGTCAGAGAACTCTTCAAGGATAAATACTTTTCGGAACATTTGAAAAGAAAAGAAAAACAAATGCATGGGAAACATTCAGAGCAGTTACCTTAAGTTTGAAGCATTAATTAAGAATAACGTTGTTTTTGTAACAAATTATTCTATTACGATTGTTATTATTAATCACTTCACGGGCTAGGCAAATTGCCTGTTCCGCCTCACAGTTGTTCTGTCCATCTTTTCACTGGCCTTCCTACATTCCTTGAACCTCTTGGCTTGTAGTTGAATGCTGCTCTTGGTAATTTTGTTACATTCATTCTTTCCACATGTGTAAACCATTTCTCTCTATATTCTCTGATTTTCTCATCCAATGGATATATATTTAACTCTGTTCTTATATCTTCATTCCTTATCCGATCCAATCTTGTGCAGCCTTTTGTTCTTCTAAGGAACTTCTTGTAGGAAGCTAAAAATCCCCTATCCACTAGGAAGGTTCGCAATTATCGATAATTGTAATTTTAGGCTGTAGCTGTGGGGAAGGTAACTTAAAATATTCCTGTAATGTATGTGTAATTATTATAATATTTATTAAGGTTCCGGTTGTGCGTCTGGGCTGGTAACCCGACCATGTAAAAAAAATTCCAAACTCATCTCTCTCACAGTGTTCAGCCGGACGGATTTTATTATTATTATTATTATTATTATTATTATTATTATTATTATTATTATTATTATTATTAATATGTTTTTTGCAAGGCTAGTAGTTCCCTCCTCCACTCGGCAATGTTCCCTCCTGCCACGCCCCTTTGGTTTCACAAAACGGCTACAGTTAACAGAACGGCACTTATAACAGTGATCTTTGTGCGAAACCAGGTGTAAAAAATTATTTGATCTGATAGTTTGCTATATACAGGACATGTAGCACGAATGGTGAATGGAAACTTCTTGTAGGAAACTAAAAATGCGCCCAGTAGGTAGTTCCAGAATGAGGTGGGAGAATAATATTAACCATGATTTCTGTGAGCTAATTTATACAGGAGATGATTGGATAACATTAGATCAGGAAAGGGATGTATGGAGAGCTTATGTCCGCGCGGTTATTAACTTACGGGTTCGATAGTGCCAGTGAGTTAGTTAGTTAGCTAAATATACAGTAGCCTATTTTGGTTTACATCATATCCTAATATATTTAATTTGTTTGTCAGTTTGGTTTTAATCTATTCTATATTGTTTCGTTATTTTATTCTCCCTTACTTATTTTCTAAGTGCGAGAGGACGAAACGTATCGCTAGAGACCGGATGTTAAGAAAAATGCCTACAGTTATGTATTATAGATATTGTAAAAGTGACTTATAAGTTCATACCGACGAACATAGAGTTGTTTTCCATGAAGTTAATTTTGCCTATAAATGCCTATTTCAGCTTACAATGCCTATAAATGCCTATTTTCCATTTTTTCTCGAAATTAACTTAGTATATCAATGCAATTAATTGAAATGGACAAACTTCATGACACATATCATTGGATAGAAATTTTCAAGTGTTCTTTATATAAATTCTGTTAAAATATTTTAGGATAAGGGTGGCAATAAGCCAATAACCTAGCACCTCCGGTTCTAAGGCTAGTTGTTGGTAACACTGAATTCAGTCAGTAGCCCTCATTCACTGACAGGTGCTTCAAAGAGAAAGTGGTGCGACAAGTGTATGTGGCTTACTTTTTTTTTACCTTAAGAACAGTTGTTTTACAATGCCTAAAGAACAGACAACACTAAAAGATAAACTGACCAATTTCGTGAAATAATTTGTTGTGAAAATATTCTCAAGTGACGGTTCAATATTGTTTTGAAAAGTGTGTAAACTTTCAGCGAACTGCGCGAAGAAGTGCCTTGTTTCGCAGCACGTACACACTGCAAAACACAAGTATTCTGTTATGAAAAGTCAAAGCAAGTTTCAAAATCATCTCTGATATCTTCGTATGCTACTTATAATAAATTTTTATATTATTTAAGTAAAGCTGTAAAAATTATGCGATATTCCATTTTTTGTGAGAGCCTATTTTGAATTTTTAGTGCCTATATTAAGATTTTTAGTGCCTTTTTGCCTGCCTATTTTGAATTGTTTAAGTGCCTAACATCCGGACTCTACTTATCACCTTCTTTTATTCATTTAAATTAACCTATAATTGATTACCTAATTACAACTGTGCATATTTAATTGCAATGTTGTGATTCTGTTCTTTTGCTCCACGCTTTACACATCCTAATATGCAAGCAAATTGTAATATTTGCTTCATTATTGTAAGATTTACAACGTTGCTAGCTGTATTATTGCCCTATTTCATCCTGCAGTCTATATTCTATCCCATATTGGTTACTTATTGCTTCACACTCAATATGGCGCTAGTTTTATATTATTTGTAATTCTCCGATCCCTTCCACATCAGAACAAAGTATGTCGCGGTCATCAGCCTGCCATTCCTCAGGATACAGTGTTATGTGCTGGTTGAGCCTACTGTAAAGGTCCAAGATACATTCCCATCTTAGTTTTGTTTCATTTGTAACATATCGAGGTGAATTATTATATTCATGCTTCCCGTATTAAAGTAATTGCTATTAAAGTTTCAGTAGAGAAAAACGCATTCATTTTATTTTATTATTTATGTGCTTCAGTACATTATTTATATAAATAAACGCTGGAAGTTATAAAGATTATTAATTACTGCGTTAGAACGTAGCTGGTCCTCCTTTATTTGAAGGTAACTGCAGTGTTGGTGTTCTGGGCAAAATATTTTGATACTACATCACTTTTCGTCAAGAAATTGAGTTCTGGACTGAACTATCAGAGTGATTTTATGTTTTGTAAATTACTCTCAAATATATATATATATATATATATATATATATATATATATTTTGTTTTCGTTCCCTCATTAACTATAACTTAATAATTTTCTTTATGTATCGGTATTATATCTTGTAACTGAACTGCATTTAAACACGATCATTTGCTCATTCGGGTGTGAATACTGTGTACAAATATTTATTCTCAATAAAACTTATTCTTATTCTTTAACAAATCTATTCAGGCATTTCACTTCTCCTCTTCAACTCGTTTCGAACTCAGGGCCGTAACAAGAGATGAGATGCGAGGGCTCCTTACGTTGAAGGTTTGTGATTCACAAGGAAGGTAGTCGACCATACCTACGATTCGAGAAATGGTTAATTAAACTTGTGGCAAGGAAAAACGGGAGTAACCCCCAGAAAAACATACCCAGACTCCATTTCGTCTATCACGAAACTCACATGAATTGACTGAGACTGAATCTCGGGACCCTGGTGGCGAGAGGTGAGCGTTAAACTGCTTGCGTCACGGAGCCGCAGGTCATTCTACTGATGAAATATAAAATTAAGAAATATTTACCTAAAAGGTCCGTCTCCTCAACTTTATTAGTTATTTATCAGTAGCGCTTTCGGGACTAGTCCCATCATCAGCAGGATTAAAAACAGGTGTTCCACTGAAGATCTGGTAGAGGGGGTTACACGTACTGGGTGCGTTTTCATTTATCAGATGGTCGTTGTTGTTAACTACCAGATCTTCAGCGAAACACCAGTTTTGAATCCTCTTGATGATGGGACTAGTCCCGAAAGCGTTACAGATAAATAACTAATAAAGTTGAGGAGACGGACCTTTCAGGTAAATGTTTCATAATTTTATATTTTAATTTTGAATAATAACTCAACGGAACTTCATCATGAATCCTATTGATGTTGATTCTACTCATGTTAAATTCGTACGCTATTATTGCACATTTTGTTATTCATTTAAATCTGTATATCCATCAAGCTTATATTATTTCCTTTTTTTGTTATCATGGTAATGACACCTTAAATAAATTTGTAAGTTTAAGTTACTTTCTATTTGGTTTGTTACACTTTAGTTCTAACAGTTTACTTAAAATTGTACAATCATTGACATTTTGAAAAAATCACTGATTAATAGTTCACTAACGTTAAAAATGTACCCAAAGCATTCGTTAAAATAAAATGCGTTGTTACCAGTAATTTAACGGATCTTTAATTTATGATTTTTTTCGTGAATTTAATGTTACATTTGAACTGAACATTGAAAGTTCAATATGAGTTTGCATATTGTATTTCATGGATGGGCCTATCCTTAAAATAATCATGATGGCAAGTGTCCCACTACAGGTATTGGTGTAGTAGGAGTTAATAATCCCAGCTTTTCAGATAACACTGGTCAACATGATTTTTGTCTCATGAGTACCAATAGTTGTACTTAATGCAGTGTTTTATCATGTTTTCAAATATGTATTCGGAATTTCTCCATCACCCAGGTTTTTTATTTCAATTTCAATTAATGGATTTAAATAATTATTTTTAATAAACCTTTTTTCGTCCATTTGTCCATTGTAAAATACAACTGGGAACACATTCATCAGGAGATTTCAGCTATGGAAAAGATATATCAAGGCAAATGGAATCTTAATATGCTGGCCGATTATTGTTGGACCATCAAGAGCGATGTTCCACAGGCGAAATATAGCAGCAAATCGTCATTTCTTACTTTCTAGGTCAGTCCGAATGTTCGAATATTGTGTAGTTACGAATGTAGAAACTATTAAAGTGTTTGAAATTATAAATGCCTTTCTCTCGAAAACCTTGCGGGATGGAGAAGAAACCGACATTATATTTGAATTGAGGAGAAAACATACTATCAGGATCACATATTTTTCTTTCTGAGACAAAAAAAAAAGTTTATTTTTTGTTGCTCAGTGTAATCCTTACGATATCTCAGCCAAATTGTCAGTCTTGCATGGAGCCGCCTTTAGCTCCAGAACATAGTCTGATCATGATTTCCGTTCCAGGCTGAGAAGACCCTAGGATCATAGCGGAGATACAAAATTATTACTTCACAGGGACTCGAACACTTAATCTACAGGCTTGTAACGTATTGACCATGATGGTGCAATTATATTTATTTTAGCGTGGAGCGATTTGGTTCAGACTATACCTGGTAATCATATTCCAGCGATTCCAGGTTCAAACCCAACTACAAACGTGATTGTTTTTTGTTTACAAAATTTAAAAGCAAATTATGGAACGGAAGTTTTATATCAAGAGTCATTAGCTATTAACAATATCATTACAAATTGAGCCAGTGAATAGAAAAAATCTATCTTCGGGTTTTTACAGCCGCTGCCGTCTTCCCGTACCAAACCTCCAAAGCTTACGATCTTGGGAATCTTCAATCCTAGCCCTCTTGCTTGCATCACTATCCTCATGTTTTCCTTCCATGTTAACTTTGGTCTCCCTTTTTTCTTCTTTCTGTTCGATTGCCATAAAAATAACTAGGGCAATGCAATTAATGATTTTCCATCTTTTTCTTATGAAGGTTATAACAATGCACGCATATATGAAAATGTTTGGCAATAAAAAACGGATTAAATAAAAGCAATTCGTTAGGGCATTTTTCTTTTCATTTTCTTAACTTGTTTTTAGGGATGTCATTTTTTGGCAATTTTTAGGTCATTTTGAGCATTTTTTACACTTTTCCGGAAGGCTGTGACATTATTTGTATTTGATTTGAGATTTTTATTATAATTCAGTATTTTTCCTTGTCAATACAATATCTTGGAATTGAGTAGCTGCTTTGCTAATTACTACCCCTATTTTTCAAGGTATGTGCATAATGAACTTGCCCACTTCTAGGAATTGTATTCAATTTCTTAGAGTTTACGCTAGCTTCTACCCTTATTCTGTATGTTAACTGCAATTCAAAATTGTTGTAAAAGTGCACTGTGTAATTGAAATCGATTTTCTGCAATAAAAGGTACTGTAATATGTATTATTTAATACTTCTCTATTAATATTTTGATGTTAAGTTAAATTTTATGTAATTCAGAAATCAAGTGAGTACTTATTCTAATAAATAGCATTTTTATTGGCAATTCTTAACTTTTTATTCGTCATTTTTTTTATTTTATTGGTCTTTTTTTTATTTTATTGGTCATTTTTTGCATTTTTTAGGTTATAAATGCATTTTTATTTTGCATGTTTTACCAATTTATAGGTCGTTAGATGCCTTGCCCTAAAAATAACTAAATCTACGACTTAAGTTCAGTGCCGCATTCATTCTGATTCTGCACTGGTTCCTACAACAGAATCCAATTTCTTCCAACCTCTGAAATCCAGTTCCTTAATATCCAACCTAATTGTATACACCCACCTATATCTAAGCACCCCTAATAGTATTTTCGCCACAATGATTGTATCCGAACTTATATTTGATCTTGTTTAGCTCATTTTCTTCCCATTAAGTAAGAAACCATGTTTCATCCTCATGGAGAAACAAATGCAAGATTATCATTTTTCTTTTTTAAGAGTTTGGGTACTTCGATCGCAGCACATTTCTGTATATTTGATGTTCGTATAGTTATGTCTAAACCCATTTGCCGGTATTTAGAAATAATTCCTTATTTGTTGCTAACTTATCTTCATCATCATCATCATAATCTTCCAGGGATTAAGCCTGTTGACTCGTTCCGGTTCCGGTTTCATGAAAGCTAGAATTGTTAAAATTGTTCAGACCATCTTCTGTGTGGGCGACCAACATTTCTCCTTCCGCGCGGTTTATAATTTAGCAATAATTTTGGAAATCTTCCTTCTGGCATTCTATCAATATGTTCTTTCCAGTCGTTCCTATATTTAATTATTCGGTCTGTAAGTTTGAAAATATTTAGTTCCTTTGTTATATCTTCATTTCTTTTCTTATCCAGCAGAGTATATCCTGCTAAACTTATCTCCATTATCTGCTATTAAATCCAAATTATTCCGTTTAGACCAAAACCTGGTGACCGCCATTCACATCTAAATATAATAATACTGTTGTTGTAATTTTCTTAATGGCATATTCAAGAGTGGAATTCGATAATGCATCTCCTTGTTTCAATCCGTTCTTGAAACAGAAGTTAGTTATGCCTTCAGAAGGCAGATACAACTTATGAACACATCGCGGTGAACGTATAAATAAGACAGACAGCGGACAGAATTGCCAGTCTCAAGACAACCCTTGAGGATGCCAGACGCAGTCTCTGGCGAAACGTCGGGGAACTACAAGCCTCACGACCACGGCCTACAGCCCGAAAATTTTCTTCAAGATCATCATAGCAACTCCGGCCGTGAAAGTCTACGTGAATACAGAAGTTAGTTATGTTTATCTATTCTCACTTTGTCGCCTCCGTGTGGTCTAGTGGTTGTGTGTCTTGTCTCTAGCCTCCTCTAATCCTAAGGGTTGCGGGTTTAAAACCAGTCGGGGTAGATGAATTTTTAGGATGGAATAATCCAAGCGACAGGTCTTACGGGAGGATCTTTAAGATGTGGTCCCGAGTCTGAGGATTTTCGGGCTAGTAAATGAACCTTAACTCTATTAGTGCCTTTCAGCAAAATTTAACCGAACTTTCCCGTCTAAGTAATAACTTAGTTGCCGACTAAATATCTCATTGAGACGATGTGCTGACCACATGTCACTCATTCCCACCTATAGGGAAATAAGCGTAAATAAATTTGTTTGGTCAAGAAACCTCCGTGTCTTCATGAGGGAGTATGGGGATATAGGCCTACATACATACATGTATATATGCACTTTACTTTGTGTTCTATCCAAGTATACTCTCATTAATCTGTTTCGATTACTATTTGAAACAAAATGTGTAAAGTGAATCTATAAGATTTTTGTAAAATAATAAATAACTAGTGAACTGTCGGATTGTATTGCCATTTTTTCTCTAGTTTGCCGAAAGCTGAATAAAAAACGTGACTATATAGCAATACTAATTTACAGCATACTAGATATAGCCAAAGATTCCAGAATATGGATTAAGATCTTAGATTTTTACAATGTGTATACATGATTAAAAATAAATCGAAATGAAAATTATCCTTCAAAATGTTTAAGCCACATGTTTTTTACGATTACCTTTTTCATTAGAAATATTCCACACTTGAGTGGTTCTCCTTCACCCAAAGTGATTTGTCGCAAGAGGTTTCTGTGTAAAGCATCTTCTTCCCTCAAATCTCTAGCTTCCATACTTCTCCTCACTCCATCTATCCAACGATCTCTAGGTCTCCTATTTAATTTCTTCCAACAGGTTTCTAATCAAGGGTCTTCTTTGGTACCGTATTCTATCTTCTTCCATTGTTATGAGGTGTCTTATACCATTTCAAACATTCTTCTTCTATTTTTCTAATTTATTTTCTCAACATGCATCATTTCTCTTATTGTGCTAATTTCTGACTTTATACCTCCTTGAAATTCTTATCGATCGTCTCCAAAAATCCAATTCTATTGATAACGCTTTACTGCAAGTTCTTGTAGGTAATTCTATTGATAACGCTTTACTGCAAGTTCTTGTAGGTAATTCTATTGATAACGCTTTACTGCAAGTTCTTGTAGGTAATTCTATTGATAACGCTTTACTGCAAGTTCTTGTAGGTAATTCTATTGATAACGCTTTACTGCAAGTTCTTGTAGGCAATTCTATTGATAACGCTTTACTGCAAGTTCTTGTAGGCAATTCTATTGATAACGCTTTAACTGCAAGTTCTTGTAGGTAATTCTATTGATAACGCTTTACTGCAAGTTCTTGTAGGCAATTCTATTGATAACGCTTTACTGCAAGTTCTTGTAGGTAATTCTATTGATAACGCTTTACTGCAAGTTCTTGTAGGTAATTCTATTGATAACGCTTTACTGCAAGTTCTTGTAGGCAATTCTATTGATAACGCTTTACTGCAAGTTCTTGTAGGCAATTCTATTGATAACGCTTTACTGCAAGTTCTTGTAGGTAATTCTATTGATAACGCTTTACTGCAAGTTCTTGTAGGTAATTCTATTGATAACGCTTTACTGCAAGTTCTTGTAGGTAATTCTATTGATAACGCTTTACTGCAAGTTCTTGTAGGCAATTCTATTGATAACGCTTTACTGCAAGTTCTTGTAGGCAATTCTATTGATAACGCTTTACTGCAAGTTCTTGTAGGTAATTCTATTGATAACGCTTTACTGCAAGTTCTTGTAGGTAATTCTATTGATAACGCTTTACTGCAAGTTCTTGTAGGCAATTCTATTGATAACGCTTTACTGCAAGTTCTTGTAGGCAATTCTATTGATAACGCTTTACTGCAAGTTCTTGTAGGTAATTCTATTGATAACGCTTTACTGCAAGTTCTTGTAGGTAATTCTATTGATAAACGCTTTACTGCAAGTTCTTGTAGGTAATTCTATTGATAACGCTTTACTGCAAGTTCTTGTAGGCAATTCTATTGATAACGCTTTACTGCAAGTTCTTGTAGGCAATTCTATTGATAACGCTTTACTGCAAGTTCTTGTAGGCAATTCTATTGATAACGCTTTACTGCAAGTTCTTGTAGGCAATTCTATTGATAACGCTTTACTGCAAGTTCTTGTAGGTAATTCTATTGATAACGCTTTACTGCAAGTTCTTGTAGGTAATTCTATTGATAACGCTTTACTGCAAGTTCTTGTAGGTAATTCTATTGATAACGCTTTACTGCAAGTTCTTGTAGGTAATTCTATTGATAACGCTTTACTGCAAGTTCTTGTAGGTAATTCTATTGATAACGCTTTACTGCAAGTTCTTGTAGGTAATTCTATTGATAACGCTTTACTGCAAGTTCTTGTAGGCAATTCTATTGATAACGCTTTACTGCAAGTTCTTGTAGGCAATTCTATTGATAACGCTTTACTGCAAGTTCTTGTAGGTAATTCTATTGATAACGCTTTACTGCAAGTTCTTGTAGGTAATTCTATTGATAACGCTTTACTGCAAGTTCTTGTAGGTAATTCTATTGATAACGCTTTACTGCAAGTTCTTGTAGGCAATTCTATTGATAACGCTTTACTGCAAGTTCTTGTAGGTAATTCTATTGATAACGCTTTACTGCAAGTTCTTGTAGGTAATTCTATTGATAACGCTTTACTGCAAGTTCTTGTAGGTAATTCTATTGATAACGCTTTACTGCAAGTTCTTGTAGGTAATTCTATTGATAACGCTTTACTGCAAGTTCTTGTAGGCAATTCTATTGATAACGCTTTACTGCAAGTTCTTGTAGGCAATTCTATTGATAACGCTTTACTGCAAGTTCTTGTAGGCAATTCTATTGATAACGCTTTACTGCAAGTTCTTGTAGGCAATTCTATTGATAACGCTTTACTGCAAGTTCTTGTAGGTAATTCTATTGATAACGCTTTACTGCAAGTTCTTGTAGGTAATTCTATTGATAACGCTTTACTGCAAGTTCTTGTAGGTAATTCTATTGATAACGCTTTACTGCAAGTTCTTGTAGGTAATTCCGTCCGGCATTCTTCTTTTTAGGATTCTAGTATTGTATATATTTTAGGATGGAAAAATCCAAGGAGCAAGTCCTCCGGGACATTTTCAGGCTCGTAAAAATCCTTAAGTCTGAATGATAAGGCCTCTAAGCAAAATTTACCGAATTTTACCGTCCTAGTACTACCTTGGTTTCCTAGATGTCAGTATGAGGCGGAACGCTGACCACAGACCACTCAAATGACATCTATACGAAAACAAGTGTAACTAAATGGGTATGGTTCAAATTCTTCCTGTAGGGGGAGAGCGCCTATATTTCTGTTAAAAGAAAACATGGGCTTATTAGAAGAATATATTTCAGTAGAATGTGAGTAGATTGCTACAAACCCCAACCTGGAGGACGAGAAAATTTATAATCGAGCCTTTAGTGAATCAACACTGACCTACAAGGCAGTAGCTGTTAGTTTTTGGTTCACCTCAGGTATTTAATTTTCCTAAAACTACCCACATCTCGGAAGCATTCCCATATCCACCGCCTGGTAAGGCGCCCGATGGGGGACTAACAAGTCTACACGTTTACTTTTATATTTAATTAATGGTTGGGTTTTGTATGGTTATGAGATTCTAACGATAGACGTAATCGGGTAAAAAGAACCCAAATTCAATGATAGTTATCATACTGAAAAATATAGGTAGAACGTTAGATCCGGTTTTGTCTAAAAGAGGTGCTATATTTCAAATGTAATAATACTACAACACGAAATTAATATATGCAATTTAGCATAAGGAACATTTAATTTTCAAACTTCCCACGCAAAAATAGTAATCAAAATATATTTGAGATTAGCAATATCCCACCTACACTAGTGTATTGCGAATTATATACACTAAATAAATTAGAATCTAATAGATCATTTATCAACAGTAATCTAACAAGAGGTTGTGTTTTTCATAAGTAATGCCACCAGTGATTTCCAAATTATCGATAAATTCTCGACTCACGAAGTGAGGAGTGAATTTATCTAGAGAATTTGGAAATCAAGAGTGGCATTTGTTAGGACTATTTAACGAATAAAATTAAGCTGTTTACTCACAAATCATTATTTAACTATAGTTATTTTAAAATATTTATATATTTAATGTAAACGGCGATGTTTGAAAACAAATGAGAAACGATAGGTACGCTTCTACTGCTTCTTCTGTTTATCACTGCAACCAGATCATACTATTTATTGCCAAAGGAACGCAATATTGTAAGGAGGAGCTTTCTTTAATATGGTAATTATAACACTGATAAATATTTGGTGAAACACGACTCTGATTGGTTGTAAAACAGAAATCATTGAAACGTGATTGGTCATTGACTCCCATTTGGGGCATGAGTTAAATAGTCTGAAAAAATCACCAGCGACAAAGTCGCGAGTGATTTTGTCTAATCAAAAACTCAACTTCGCGTTGGATTTGGAGTGACTATTTAGCGAATAAAACATCATCAAAAGCTAAAAATAATTATAATGTTTAAATATTTACCAAATGTTAAGTTATGTATTCCAATCTTACGTCCGGGCCATTTCTAAACCAGCTGTATAATTATAAATAACATATATTTACTGTTAAATCTCTTTGCGCTTGGAAAAAATCAATAACAGATGATTGTATGAAAAGTAACTATTAACATAAATGCAAATTTGGTAACACTGAGCAACAAAAAATAAACTTTTTTTGTCTCAGAAAGAAAAATATGTGATTCTGATAGTATTGATTCTCCTGAATTCAAATATGATATCGGATTTTCTCCATCATGCAAGGTTTCTGAGAGACAGGTTTTTATAAACTCAAACACTTTAATATATTTTACATTCGTAACTACACAATATTCGAACATTCCGACTCACCTAGAAAGTAAGAAAAGACGATTTTCTCCAATATTTCGCCTGTGGAGCATCCCTCTTGATGACCCAACAATAATCAGCCAGCATATTAGTATTCCATTTGCCTCGATATCTCTTTTCCATAGCTGAAATCTCCTGAGTCAGCACATTTGGTTTTATTTTACAATGGACAAATGGACGAAAAAACGTTTATTAAAATATAATTATTTAAATCCATTAATTGAAATAAAAAAAACTGTTGGTGATGGAGAAATTCCAAATACATATTTGAAAACACGACAAAAAATTGCATTAAGTACAACTATTGGTACTCATGAGACAAAAATAATGTTGACCTTGTAATACAACATTTAATACATTTTTTAGAGCACAGAACTAACTTTTTTTTAAATTTTTTAAGTCCTTTTCTTTTGGTATTTCTTGCTGTACCATATCGATTGTATACATTGGTGAATCGATATCCTTGCCAAAGAAGTTAATTTGCGGAGATATATCTCATTACGAACAGGAAGAGGCAAAAAAAAAAATTATCAACAGGAAGAGACAAAATTATGAGTTAAATGGTGTGCATAATTAACTTACTACCACATTGTTCTTTTTCATAAGTAATGCCACGAGTGATTTCCAAATTATCGATAAATTCACGACTCACGAAGTGAGGAGTGAATTTATCTAGAGACTTTGGAAATCAAGAGTGGCATTTGTTAGGACTATTTAACGAATAAAATTAAGCTTTTACTCACAAATCATTATTTAACTATAGTTATTTTTATATATTTATATATATGTAATGTAAACGGCGATGTTTGAAAACAAATGTGAAACGATTGGTACGCTTCATTTGTTTCTTTCATTCTCATTTCAACCAGATCATATTATTTATTGCTAAAGGAACGCAATATTGTAAGAATGCACTCTAGTCGAGAAAAAATGAAACACATCAAACTGTATATTAATTCATTTCTGATGTCTTATGATGTAAATATGACAATTATATTTTTCTGGGAAAAAATACATTTAAGAAAGTGCAAACAGTGGTTTCTTTTTTTGGTGGTATAATCAATTGCTACAAATGTTTTTATATTAACTCCCGCACGCGGTATGTGTTGACATTCATGCACTATCCTAAGTGTCATGGCGGATTGTGGGTAAGAGTGAAACTGGTTGCTCGTGTTTTTGCACAATTTTCAGCAGGTGTTAGTTTGTTTTTATAAACGTAATATCGATATTGCGAATTTATTTTGTTTGTAGCTTAATTTTACGCATAATGGCTCCACGTAAAACAAGAAATTGTGAAGAAAGCAAAGAAGAAATAACTAAGCGTGTGGTCCAAGAATGTTTGCGGGATCCAGCCATGTTGCAGCTGTTGAAGGACTCCGTGCGTGAGGCTATTGTATCGGAGCTAAAGGTAACTATAGACCGTAATACGGAAGTTATTAGGCAGTTGGAACTCTCGCTTCAGGAGAGGGACAACAAAATATTAAAACTGGAACAACAGTTAAGTGAGAAAACCGACTCGCTAGAGCAATACCAACGTCGACAGTGTCTACGTATTTTCGGTATACCTGAACAGGATGGTGAAGATACGGACAATATAGCAATCGACGTGGCCTCCAAAATTGGAGTTAAATTAGAAACCTGTGATATCGACAGGAGTCACAGGGTTGGGAAAAAGTCGGATCGACCACGGCCTGTTATTGTTAAGTTCATCAGTTATAGAAAGAGAAGGGAGGTCTTCCAAAATAAAAAAACAATTGAAAGGCAGTGGGATCACAGTAAGAGAAGATCTCACCCAAATTAGATATAAATTGTTAAAGGACTGCATCACAAAATTTGGCGTCACAAATGTGTGGACAATTGATGGCGCAATACATGTGAAAAATGGAGATACCAAACGCATCATCACCCGGGCCTCTGATATGTAAATCTACCTAGTGCAAACACGCCCAGTGATACCATATCCCCAATTTAGCACTTTTATATAAATTATTAAAATTATATTTAGAAATTTCACATTAATTATTAGTATTATATTTAGAAATTTTACTTTATTTATTAATTTAATATTTGAATAAGAATATTAGTGACTTGTTCTTTTCTTATAATTCTAGTTAAAATATTTTTAAAATTTTCCATCCAAATAATGCTATTCATTTGGCGGTCTCTGACAGGTTAGAGGACCACTACCCTTCTCAAACCCCTTCCAAACAACAATAATGCAAGACAGGTTCTAGAAACAGCATTCTTCCCCCCTTCCCGTCTTCCCTACATGTGGTTCACTTGAACGCACAAAGCTTAACTGCACATATAGACGAAATTAGTATGATTTTTTCTTCTTCCAATATTCATGCTATTCTCGTATCAGAAACATGGCTCACTCCCTCCATTAATTCTAGTTTAATTGACATGGATGGTTATACTTTTCTTAGACATGATCGTGTACATAGTCGAGGGGGCGGTGTTGGTGTCTTCGTTAGGACAGACCTTTGCCCTAAGTCTGTATACTTTTCTAATAACGAGACATCTCCTGAAATTATGTTTATAGAAATATACGCAAGCTTAAAAAAATGCCTTCTTTGTGTAGTGTACCAACCCCCTAAAATGAAAAAAATAGCAGAAATAGAATCCGCTCTACAAAACGCACGTATACAATATGAACACGTTATCGTCATGGGTGACTTTAATATAAATATACTAGACACTGACAACAGACATACACAACAGCTTATGTCCGCGTTCCAAGTTTGTGATATGACTATCCTTCCCTTACAGCCTACACATCACACCAATCATTCTGAGACTTTACTTGACTTAATTGCTACTAATAATCCAGACAGAGTACTAACCCACGGGCAACTGTCAGCTCCCGGAATATCAGCACATGATATTATATTCTTAGCATATTCACTGCAGTGCCCTAAACTAGCTCGTAAGACTATCACATATAGAGACCTAAAACATATAAACAATGCAGCTCTACTTGAAGACGCTATAAAATTACCCTGGCATACTATATGGACGTTGCATTCTGTTGACGAAAAAGTTGAGGCATTAAATAACCTTATATTACAACTATATGACAGACACGCTCCACTGAAAACTAAACTAGTGAAACGACACCCTGCTCCCTGGATGTCTGCTAATATTCGTGACTTGATGACTGAAAGAGACGCAGCATATCGGAAATATAGAGTCGACAAAACTGATATAAAATCTTAATCACTATAAACGGTTACGAAACAAGACTACACAAAACTATCAGAAACGCCAAACTTAGACATCTATACAGCCTTACTGAACCTAATAACAATAACCCAGATATTTGGAAAAATCTGAATAAAATGGGTGTAGGAAGGAAAGACACACAGGTAGAAAAACTACCTGTTTCTCTGAACACACTTAATAACCATTTTACAAGCACATTCTTTACTCCTAAAGACAAAACACATACAACAAGTGAATTACTATTGACAAATCCGCCAGACAGAGAACATTTCCATTTTTCATATCATACAGAAAATGACATAAAGAAAGCTCTCAAACGAATAAAAACAAAAGCAGAAGGTACTGACCGTATAAATATCACTCTACTTAACAAAATAATCGACGTTATACTACCTACCATAACTCATGTTTTCAACTCCTCACTACAAACCTCTATATATCCCACATTATGGAAGCAAGCAATTGTACGCCCACTCCCGAAAGTAAAAACTCCCTTAACTCCTAACGATTTTCGACCCATTAGTATTTTACCTACCCTTTCAAAAGCTTTGGAACGATTAGTCCACAAACAACTGACTGACTACACTAACTGAACACGACCTTTTAGATCAATACCAATCAGGCTTTAGGACAGGACACAATACTAATACTGCTCTACTAAATATATGTGAAGACATACGCGAAGCATCTGATAATCGAAAACTTACTATTCTTACACTACTTGACTTTAGTAAAGCATTTGACACGGTAGACTTGGACTTATTGTTGCTTAAACTAAAAAACCTCTCACTTTCTGACAGTGTCACGCAATGGTTCAACTCCTACCTTCGTGAGCGCCAGCAATATGTTGTAGGAAATTCTACATTACGCTCTTCTTGGACCTACCGTAAAGCTGGAGTTCCACAGGGCTCGGTGCTCGGCCCATTGCTTTTTTTCAATCTATATAAACGACATATCTGACTCCCTAAAACATTGCAAACATCATTTATTTGCGGACGACATGCAGATCTACCTTCACTCAGACAAATATTCTTTAAATGACGCGGTAACCAAAATTAACGAGGACCTTGACTCGTTAACGTCGTGGACAGAGAAATATGGACTTGAATTAAATCCTAGAAAGACACAAGCAATCATTATGGGCCATCAGAGACTATTATCCTCAATTAACACAAATGCAGTATTACATGTGTCACTTAATGGGGTTCAGATCCCTTATAGTGAGACAGTAAAAAATCTAGGAGTGTTTATGGATAAACATTTAATTTGGAATAAACAAATAAATAACATTTGCAAAACTATCTTCTCAATAATACACTCATTAAATCGTATAAGAAATTGTTTACCGTTTTCTCTAAGAAAAATGCTAGTAGAAACACTCGCAATGCCCCATTTTGATTATTGTGATACTCTTTTTACTGACCTAAATACTGTTCTTACCCAAAGACTTCAACGTGTTCACAATTCTTGCATACGTTTTATTTGTGGTATACGTAGATTTGATCACGTTACACCATCCCTGGAACAATTGTCATGGCTTCGTCTTCAAGATCATAGAACCATCCATTCCCTATGCCTACTCTATAACATATTACACACATCTTTACCTTATTATTTATCACCACCGCTTCACTAAACTCTCTGATACACATAACTTAGATACCCGATCCCTTGAGCACAGTGTCCTTTATATCCCTCCTCATCATACTACCTATTATTCGAAATCTTTTACAGTTTCTCTTGCTAGAACATGGAATTCACTTCCACCCTATGTCAGAGACTGCCAAACTTTACCATCTTTCAGAAATAAATTGATAATAAAATCACTAACAGAAACAACTCACTAATACTACTTTTTAAGAATTAATAATGCGTTTTTGCATTATTTCATAAAAATAGACTTAGGATTTGTAATATATTTACCTAATGCCTTGTATAAAAAGCGTAGATTAATTCATTGTAGTGTTTTTTTTTCTCTTCTTTTTATGCATAGTAGATTCGAGCTGTTATTCCTTTTTTATTCATTGTATCATTAATTTAATTTTAATTGTATTTAGTTTCATTCCTATTATTAGACATTAATTTCATTATTATTCAATATGACAGATAATGAATTGTTCAATAACTATTATTGTAACTTTTTTTTGTATTCATATGTAACATGTTTGTCCTGTCTAATATGACTACTATTGTAATTTTTTTGTATTCATGTGTAACATATGTTTGTCCTGTTTTATATGACTATTATTGTATTTTTTTTTGTATTCATATGTAACATATGCTTGTTCTGGTGAGTGGAAGAGAAGGCCACATGGCCTTAACTCCACCAGGCTAAATAAATAAATCTAAATAAAATCTAAATATATACATTCTGGTAGCCGTATTCCTTGCTGAGTCAGTCACTGCAAAATAATGCTATGACCTATTCAGAAGGTTAAAAAGGAAATGCTTTCTTTATTATGATAAACTTTAGTTGGTAAATTCTAGGCGAAACACGAATGTGATTGGTTCCAAATAAAAAAATAATTGTAACGTGATTGGTCATTGACTCTCATTTGGGGCATGAGTTAAATATTCAACAGTAATCTAACAAGAGGTTGTGTTTTTCTGAAAAAAAAACACCAGCGACAAAGTCGCGAGTGATTTTGTCTAATCAAAAACCCAACCTCGTGTTGGATTTGGAGTGACTATTTAGCGAATAATACAATATCAGAAGGTAAAAATAATTATAATGTTTAATATTTACCAAATGTGAGGTTATGTATTCCGATCTTACGTCCGAGCGATTTCTAAGCCAGCTGTATAGTTATAAATAGCATATCTTTAGTGTTAAATCTCTTTGGGCTTAGAAATAATCAAAAACAGTTGATTGTTTGAAAAGTAATTATTAGCATAATTGCAAATAGATTACGCTGAGCAACAAAAAATACATTCTTTTTTTGTCTCAGAAATAAAAATATGTGATTCTGATAGTATTTTTCTCCTGAATTCAAATATGATATCGGATTTTTTCCATCATGCAAGGTTTCTGAGAGACAGGTTTTTATCATTTCAAACACTTTAATATTTTTTACATTCGTAACTACACAATATTCGAACATTCGGACTCACCTAGAAAGTAAGGAATGACGATTTTCTGCTACATTTCGCCTTTGGAGCATCCCTATTGATGGTCCAACAATAATCGGCCAGCATATTATTATTCCATTTGCCGTGATATCTCTTTTCCATAGCTGAAATATCCTGAGTTAGCACATTTGGTTTTATTTTACAATGGACAAATGGACGAAAAAACGTTTATTAAAAATAATTAATTAAATCCATTAATTAAAATTGAAATAAAAAACTGTGGGTGATGGAGAAATTCCGAATACATATTTGAAAACATGATAAAACTGCATTAAATACAAGTACTGGTACTCATGAGACAAAAATCATTTTGACCTTGTAATACAACATTTAATACATTTTTTTAGAGCACAGAACTAACTTTTTTTTGTAATTTTCTAAGTTCTTTTCTTTTGGCATTTCTTGCTGTACCATATCGATCGTATACATTGTTGAATCGATATCCTTGCTAAAGAAGTTAATTTACGGAGATATATCTCATTACGAACAGGAAGAGGCAAAAAAATATATCAACAGGAAGAGACAAAATTTTCGGCCTATGAGTTAAATGGTGTGCATAATTAACTTACTACCACGTTGTTCTTTTTCATTATAATTAAGTTGTACCGTCCTGTGATTTTAAAGAATGAATATCTGTTCGAAAATGAAAATGTTACGAAATTTAAACGCCTGTAACTTTTAACAGGCACATCACTTTTTCATAATGTGAGACAAATTAGAGTTGGTTTCCAATGCTTCTTTATGAACTGACCCAATAAAAAAG
Source organism: Diploptera punctata (assembly GCA_030220185.1). NCBI lineage: Eukaryota > Metazoa > Arthropoda > Insecta > Blattodea > Blaberidae > Diploptera > Diploptera punctata. Next base: position 1,703,450 of record JASPKZ010009353.1, on the reverse strand, counting down.
TTAAATTACTTTGATGTCAAAGTATGCGTGATTTTCCTTTTTCAAATCACTTTTTGTGAAATTATGAAACTTTAACTATGAGCAAAATTCTTCAAAAACTTTTTAAATTAATCAGAAGTTACTTCTAATTATAACCTTACCATTTGGTAATATGTTTTTTGTCTTCATTTCCATAAACTTTTCCAATTTTAATAAAGTGAAATCAAGAACCTTAATTAATCTGATCAGATTCAATTAAAACTTCGTGTGATTGAGGAGAAAGTGACAGCCACCAAAAACAAAGTGTGCACTACTGTTAACTATTTAACTCATGCCACAAATGCTAGTTAATGACCAATCACGTTTCAATGAATGTTGTTTTACAACCAATGACAGTCGTGTTTCACCTCGCTCTTTATCGATGTCTCTTTATCAGCTCCTGCTTTTGTGATAAAGAAAGCTCCTCCTTTTTAATGTTCTGAACAGGTCAAAGCATTATTTTTCTCCAACAAATATTTTGAATATATCAAATAATAAAAAGATTCCTTGATTTTACCGAGTTGTTTACTAAAAAATAAATGAATAAACCGTAATGTTAATTGTGATATATAGTTTTATGTGTTTCATTATTTCTCCACGTGGGTGCACTCTTACAATATTGCGATCTTATTTGGCAATAAATAATATGATCAAGCAGCAGTGAATGAACATAACCTCACATTTCTGATTTGTTTTCAAACATCGCCGTTTACATTAAATATATACATATTTTAAAATAACTATAGTTAAACAATGATTTGTGAGTAAACAGCTTAATTGTATTCGTTAAATAGTCCTAACAAATGCCACTCTTGATTTCCAAAGTCTCTAGATAAATTCACTCTTCACTTCGTGAGTCGTGAATTTATCGATAATTTGGAAATCACTCGTGGCATTACTTATGATAAATAGATGCACAGTTGATTCTAGCAAGTTAATGTTAAATATATTGAGATCGCAAATTCTAGATGTACAGCCGTCTATACATAGGTGTCAGTTTAGTCGAACAGATTTGATATGTTTAACTGTTTCAATATCAATACTATATTACGATGCGAGGTTGGGAAGTGGTTTTTACAGAAGAGAGAACATGTTTAAAAACCGAGCGACAGCGAATTTTCAAGATTCTGTGAAATACTTCACAAATATGCGTTGTATATATTTTTTGCGGGATGGTGTTTTCTAAACAATAAATAATAGTAAAATAATAGCATCTTTGTTGGAAATATTTGCGTTCATTATAAACAACTCACTAACGTTAACACTGTGGGCAATGTTTATTAGTTGAGACTACAGCAGGTCGTGATACCAATCAGTTATAAAATGGCGACAAGTACGTATTTATTGTTTTATATTGTTTCAAATAAAGTGCAGTTAATTTAAAATGCAGTGATTTGTTTCGTGTAATGTATTTTAACACTACCTTTTGGATATTTTTTGTATATACATTGTACGTAGTATAAATAGAGGACCTTCCCGCACGAGGTTTGTAATATGTAATATTACAGTATAGTTATTTAGGTTGGCAACCCTGAAATGTAGGAAGTTCAATTTTCAATCATGGTCGCCATTGCTATAAGTACGACAAAATACACTATCGCACAAAAAAATTATACTAAATGCTAAAAGGGAAAATCCATCTTTTTAACCTACAGAATAATTTAATTTCATTATCATCTACTGAATTTCCATGTCTTATATACGAGCATTAACAGGATGACTTGGCGCAGAGCTACGGAACTTCCGATGTTCGGGTCCCCATGGGGGGAAGAAATTTGTTCATGGAATTCCGGCCAGTACGAGATCGATATTCTCCAAGCATCGTGAGGCATTTGCATAGTGGCTCCAGGTTGAGAAAACCAGCTGGGGGACGCGACATATTGACCACATGTCAACCCTACACTGGCTTGATGATCGTCTACCTCGAAGCGGTGTGAAAATAGATTGGAGAGTGTTGGTGAAATGAAATTCGGGAAACAGGATAACCCCGAGAAGAACCCGAAAAATCCTGGTATTACCAATCGCCAATAACCCTTTGGAACCGACAGGATTCGAAACTGGGATCCGAGTCTGGACAGCCGCGCGCGATAGTCTATACATCGAGGCAGCTACTCTTATACTAAAAATACGCTTTATTTAGGCGTAAGCCAATATATAAATCATTTTTCTATATCACATTTTTTATATACGGTAATAATATTAATTTGTTACAATTTTCTATTGCTCTCTACCATCAAAATATTGAACAAGACCTCTGAAACACATTAAAAACTTAATCTTATTTCCCTGAAATGAAAATTGAATTTACTTCCCGTTTTCCATAGCAACTATCCACAGTTAGGCCAGCAATACAACTAATTTACTTTTTGCACCATAGTGCGTTTTGTCGTACTTACAGCAATGGCGACCATGATTGAAAATTGGACTTCTTAAATTTCGGGGTTTGCAAACCTAAATAACTATAGCTACTGTAATATTGCATATTTAAACCTCGAACTGGGAGTAAAACCTCTACCCTCTATGTATACTACGTACAATGTATATACAAAAATATATCCAAAAGGTAGTGTTAGTATACATTATACGAAACAAATCACTGCATTTTAAATGAACTGAACTTTATTTCAAACAATATAAAACAATAAATACGTACTTGCTGCCATTTTATGACTATTTGGTGTCACGGCCTGCTGTAATCTCAACTAATAAACATTGCCCATAGTTTTAACGTTAGTGAGTTGTTTATAATGAACGCAAATATTTCCAACAAAGATATTATGTTGCTATTAATTATTATTTTGAAAACACCATTGCGCAAAAAATAATCTACAACGTACGTTTGTGAAGTGTTTCACAGAATCTCGGATATTAAAAACCTCGTTGTCGCTCGGTTTTTTATCATATCCTCGCTTCTGTAAAAACCACTTCCCAACCTGGCATTGTAATATACTATTATTAAATGTAATGTGATAATAACAGACTTATTAATCGAGACCGTGGAATAATAAAATTAATAATTTCAAGATACTTTAGTGCAATTAATATTGTTTACCATGATGATCCGATTAATTAAAACACTGTGTTTATTCCTGAAAACACTGAGATTTAAATGTTATAATTGTTATAGAAAATACACAAATGTCTCTTTCACTACATATATTAAAATAAACCAAGCATTTGGGAGTAAGTACACATGCACTCTTACATTTGATGACGTAACGTTGTAGAGGACACCTGGAGTAAACCATGTGGAAGGGTTCAGTGGTGTAAATAATAGAGAACCTGTGTAATTGATATGTGATGTTGTCCACTCGAGTGTGTATTCCATACAATTAAACAATATTATACCTCACACCATTAATGTCAACTAAGATCCGGTTACATATTTGATCAAGCATTTTTAAATAAAAAAATCTATATTACAAAATGTAACTGGAATTTAAAAAAAAGATGTTAGGCAAATCATATTATATTTCCTTGTTGAACTCAACCCTTAATTTATTATTATTATTATTATTATCATTATCATTATTATCATTATTGTCATTATCATAATTATCATTATTATTATTTTAATTATCATTATTATTATTGTAATTATCATTATTATTATTGTAATTATCATTATCATTATTGTAATTATCATTATTATTGTAATTATTGTAATTATTGTAATTATTATAATTATTATAATTATTGTAATTATTGTCATTATTATCATTGTCATTATTATAATTATTGTAATTATTGTCATTATTCTCATTATCGTCATTATTATTGTAATTATCGTCATTATTATTGTAATTATCGTCATTATTATTGTAATTATCGTCATTATTATTGTAATTATCGTCATTATTATTGTAATTATCGTCATTATTATTGTAATTATCGTCATTATTATTTTAATTATCGTCATTATTATTGTAATTATCGTCATTATTATTGTAATTATCGTCATTATTATAGTAATTATCGTCATTATTATAGTAATTATCGTCATTATTATAGTAATTATCGTCATTATTATTGTAATTATCGTCATTATTATTGTAATTATCGTCATTATTATTGTAATTATCGTCATTATTATTGTAATTATCGTCATTATCATTGTAATTATCGTCATTATCATTGTAATTATCGTCATTATTATTGTAATTATCGTCATTATTATTGTAATTATCGTCATTATTATTGTAATTATCGTCATTATTATTGTAATTATCGTCATTATTATTGTAATTATCGTCATTATTATTGTAATTATCGTCATTATTATTGTAATTATCGTCATTATTATTGTAATTATCGTCATTATTATTGTAATTATCGTCATTATTATTGTAATTATCGTCATTATTATTGTAATTATCGTCATTATTATTGTAATTATCGTCATTATTATTGTAATTATCGTCATTATTATTGTAATTATCGTCACTATTATTATTGCAATTATCGTCATTATTATTGCAATTATCGTCACTATTATTGCAATTATCGTCATTATTATTGCAATTATCGTCATTATTATTGCAATTATCGTCATTATTATTGCAATTATCGTCATTATTATTGCAATTATCATTATTATTATTGTAATTATTATTATTATTATTGTAATTATTATTATTATTGTAATTATTATTATTATTATTGTAATTATTATTATTATTATTGTAATTATTATTATTATTATTGTAATTATTATTATTATTATTATTATTATTATTGCAATTATTATTGCAATTATTATTATTATTATTATTATTATTATTCAACTGCCAGTTGAATAGAAATTTGAGTTTAAAACTTATGTCTACTGAAATGGATTGTTTTAGACGCTCAAATAGACATTCTAAATTGGCAAAAAATCAGAAACACAATCATCAGACAACAAATGAAAGTCCAAAATTCAATATTACATTTGTTGAGATACAGACAACTGGAATGGTATGGTCATATATGTAGGATAGTAGAGAAAAGATTACCCAGACAAGTTTTGGAATGGATTCCACCTGGGAAGGGGAAGAGAGGTCGACCTACATTTAAATAGATAGGCCTAGATGATGTAAGAAGAGGTGTGAGGGAGCTAGGTCTGCAAGAATTGGAATCGGAGGATAGAGAAGATAAAAATTAAAAAAGCTTTGGGCAGAGGAATATGTTTTATTACATTGTTATATATATATAGAATTATTATTATTATCATCATCATCATCAACAATCACGGATTAAGCCCATGTGGCTTGTTCCGGTCTCATAGATTCTCATTCAAAAGTTGTATCCATCTCTTCTTCGGTCTACCAACATTCCTGCGTCCTTTTGGTTTGTATTTAAGTATATTTTTGGGAATGCGATTATCTTCCATTCTTTGAACATGTTCTTTCCAGTTTTTTCTAGATTCTTTTATTCTATCTAAGAGTTTAAAGATATTTAGCTCATTTCTAATATCTTCACTTCTTCTCTTATCTAGAAGTTTGCAACCAGCCACACTTCTCAGAAATCTCATTTCAGCTGCTTCTATGATCTTATCTTCTCTTTTAGTTAAAACCCAAAATTCACTACCATACAATAGTAAGGGGACTGCCACTACTTTATAAAATTTTAGTTTTGTTTCTTTTCTTGTGCTTTTAAATATCCTTTTGATTGTTCCACATATGTAATTAAATGTATTAAGTTTGTTAAATAGATCTTCATTTTTAAAATAGGAGATTTCATAACCCAAGTATTTAAAATGGTTCATTTGTTCAATGGGTTTCCCTTCCAGAATTATTTTAGCTCTTACGGTATCTGATCCCTTAAAAGCTAGGATTTTCGTTTTACTTATTGATATTTTGAAATTATATTTCTGTATAATGTTATTTAACTGAAAGAGCGATTTCTGTATACCATCTTCTGAACTAGATATTACAACTTGGTCGTCTGCAAAAAGTAAGGTATCTAACATCTTATTTCTTATTTTGAAATGTGAGTCCAAATTTATCTGCCAATTATATATGATATCGTCAATATAAATATTAAATAGGGAGGATGACAGTGGACATCCCTGTCTTACACCTCTATTTATTGTTGCGGTTATGTTGTTTTTATTTTTGCCTCCAGTTTCTATTGTTATTTTATTTTCTACATATAGACTTTTTATTGCAGTTATTAGGTGCTTAGGTACGCCTTTCTCTTTCATTATATTCCACAATTTATTTCTGTTAACTTTGTCAAATGCCTTTTCAAGATCTATAAATGCCATACAAGTTGGTAGATTATATCCTCTATGTTTCTCAATTATTTGATTATTACTTACTTACTTACTCACTGGCACTATCGAACCCGAAGGTTCATGGCCACGCGGACATAAGCTCTCCATACATCCCTATCCTGAGCCAATGCTTTCCAATCATTCCCTGTATAATCTGCTTCCCTCAAATCATAGTTAATGTTGTTCTCCCACCTCATTCTTGGCCTACCAACTGGGCGTTTTCCCTCTGGCTTTCCTACAAGAAGCTTCCATGCAAGTCTTTCATTCCCCATACGCGCAACATGTCCTGCCCATCGCAGTCTACGAGACTTAACTGTTCTTATTATATCTGGCTTCCTATAAAGACCATGTAGTTCATTGTTATGTAGTCTTCTCCATTCACCTGTCTGTTCATCTCTCTTTGGTCCAAAAATTTTCCTAAGAACTTTATTCTCTAATACTCGTAATTATTATTATTATTATTATTATTATTATTATTATTATTATTATTATTATTATTATTATTATAAACGGCTTTTGTGATTTAATAGTAGGGCATCTGGAAATACAGGATTCCGAGTTACATAAATTATCAGACGCGATTGTACCCAGCTACATAAATATATTGTTATAATGCAGTTAATAAAATGAGAAAAATAATACGTTTTTGTGGAAAACGCTGTAGTAAGAATTATATAGAATTTATAGAAAAAAATTGTGTACAGTTTTTAAAAAAAAATTTTGAATGTATATTAATGGAATGGAAGCATGTCGTTTGAATACACTGCTTTGGGAGAGGATATCAATTCCTATTAAATAAACAGGAATTGTTTTGTTGCAGTCTGGTGATTGACAGACGTTTTGTTTGTCAAGCTTAAACAATAATCCATAGTTTTGCTAATTAAATAATTTATCGGAAAATTTTCCATCAAATAGCTTCAGTTTCTTTCAATAAAATTGGGTCAAAAGTAATCAATATTAGAAAATGTATTCGCCACTTGAAATGTTTAATTTTTTTTTAAACACCCACAAAAAATCTATATGAAGGGCTCAGGGCAATAACTTGATAAGCCACATATTGTTCTTTCTGAGATATAAGGATTTTAATGTTTCAAAAAGTCATGAATACTAATTGTACAATATTGTTAATACATTGTGTGTCTGTTTCACTGGCGCACTTACAAAAATGCTTTTATGGAAATTTCAATATATTTATTTGCTACCATTGTAATAAATGACATTGCTTAACAGAATGTGGTTTACCGTGTTACTAAGCGACAAAGTGCCTAACATATGCTTCTTCTTCTTCCTTCCAAGTATTAGGCCAAGGCATGTTACGATCCTATAGAAAATTTTCCCTCCATCGTTTCATAGGACGGCCCAGAGATCTTCGTCCTCTTGGTATATAATTATAAACAGCTTTGGGGATCCAATTTGAACTCATTCTTTCAAGATGGTGTTTCCAATTTAGTTGGTACTGTTTAATATATTCAAAAATTGGCGTAGTCTTCAATTCTTTTAAGATATCGGTGTTGCATTTCTGATCCAATCTGGTGTAACCCGCTGTTCTGCGCATGAATCTCATTTCACAAGCCGTTATTCTGCTTTCATGTTGTCTTTTTTGTGTCCATGCTTCACTACCATAGGTCAACACTGGTCTAGCCAAAGTGTTATGTAAACCTAATCTGGTGTTTTTTTTTGTACAAGGGATGGTTTCATAACTTGATTAATAATTCCCAAACTTTTATTATAACTAGTATTTTTTTCAGGGATATCCTTTTCATCCCAGAGAGAGAAAATATCCAAGATATTTAAATTGATTAGATCTCTCTAACATTTTATTCTGGAGACAGATTTGACTTTGTATGGGGTCCTTCCCATGAAATGCCATAATTTTAGTTTTGTTAATAGATATTTCCATATTAAATTTGACAGCTGTTTTTTGTAAATTATGAATTGATCGTTGCAAATCATTTTCGGAAAGTGCCAGAAGCGCTAAATCGTCTGCAAAAAGAATAGCATCGAGTTTGAGGTTCCTATTGATGGGTATATATCCCCGTTGTGTTTTTCTCCATTCTTTTATTATTCTATTCATATATATATAATGAAAAGCACCGTCCCATCTAGAGGATATATGGATGGCGACCACAAGGTGCCCAAGCTGAGCAAAACATTGCTTCCACTTACTTGTGTTTTGTTCCTTACTTTTATCTTTAACCGATCTGGTATTTCTTCCTTTCTTCCACTTACTTATACCAGACTCTTTTAACTTTACTATCTAACCTCCATGGTATCTTTACCTTGTCGTGGTGGAGTGGCTTGTGTGCTTAAATGATCCTGAGAGCTATGCCGGCGGTAGCATTGCTGCCGATAGGGTTACCCATGCCGGACTGGTCGAAGGTGATAAGCCAGACGAAATAAGTACCTTGGTCGAAAGAGTGACGATCTTTCACCGTAAAAATACAACCGTCAAGAAATGCGGACATGGGTTCTACTGGGGTAAAATTTTCCGGAGGTCAAATAGTCCCCCATTCGGTTCTCCGGGCGGGGACTACTTCAGGGAACCCATGCCAAAGGCTCAAACACAGGGACATGTTCCTAGGAACATGGAATGTTAGGACTTTATACAATAGCGGGGCACTAGAGATATTAACGCGGGAATTGGATAAATCGCCCTTGGATATAGTCGCTTTACAGGAAGTTAGGTGGCCAGGAGAAGGTAGTCAGGAATCAGGAAGCTTTGCATTATACTATGGGGGTGCAGAAAGACCTGCATTTGGAACGGGTTTTTTAGTCAGAAGGAGGATCCTATCCGCTATCCGAGATATTAAGTTTGTTAGTGATAGGATATCATACATAATTCTAAAGGGTAAACGACATGATTTTATAATTGTAAATGTACATGCCCCCACAGAAGATAAAGATGACAAGATCAAGGATGAGTTCTATGAAGAATTAGAATGCTTATTTGATAGCCTTTCACGATATCATATGAAAATTGTCTTAGGAGATTTTAATGCAAAAGTGGGGCGGGAAGATATATTCAAACCAACAATAGGCAAATTCAGTCTTCATGAAGATAGTAACGACAACGGGGTTAGATTAGTCACATTTGCCACATCAAAGAATCTCATTGTTAAGAGCACAACATTTCAGCATAAGGATATTCATAAATACACCTGGACGTCCCCAGATGGAGAAACTCGGAACCAGATAGATCATGTATTAGTGGATAAACGCTGGCACAGTAGCATCATTGATGTTAGATCAGTTAGAGGGACAGACTGCAATTCGGATCATCATCTGGTCAGGGTGAAAATCAGACAACGGCTATCGCTTATGAGAGGAACAAACGCTAAAGATGATTCTGTAAAATATGAATTAAAAAACTTGAAAAATGATGAAATGCGGCAAGAATACCAAATCAAAATTGCTAATAGATTTGAAGTACTGGAATCTTCAGATGACAATGTGGCAAACGAAGAAGAAACTGATATAAATAAAGAATGGGAGGCTATAAGAGATACTATTAAATTGTCAGCATCAGAAAGCATTGGTTGTTTAAAAAAGAGGCAAAACAAGAAATGGTTTGATGAGGAATGTGCCGACATTGTAAAGAAAAGAAAGCTAGCAAAAATGAAATGGTTACACGAGCCAAATGAGGTAAATTTAGAGCAATTGGGTAGTGTTAGACGGGAAACCACCAAGTTACTAAAGAGTAAAAAGAGGGAATATTTGAGAGAGAAGATTAATGATCTTGAAATGAATGCAAAAAATAGGAACATTAGAGAATTATATCAGGGAATTAGTATAGAGAAGAAAGGGTTTCAGGCTAGAACAAACATAATTCGGAATGAAAATGGGGATATGATTGCAGATTCCAGGAGTATATTAAATAGATGGAAAAGTTACTTTAATCAGCTATTAAATGTACATACAGAACAGGACATTGAGGAGGATAAGTTACAGACAGCAGAAATGCTAGTCGCAGAGCCAAGTGCATTAGAGGTTGAAATGGCGATTGAAAAATTGAAGATGTATAAAGCATCAGGTTCAGATGAGATCCCAGCAGAACTGATAAAATCAGGGGGAGAAAAATTGATGGACAAGATACGCTGGTTGCTTAGTATGATTTGGGAAAAAGAAGCTCTTCCAGATGAATGGAAGGAATCAATTATCGTACCAATTTATAAGAAAGGAGATAAAACTGATTGCAACAACTACAGGGGCATCTCATTACTTTCAACTTCGTACAAAATTCTAACAAATATATTAGTAAGCAGACTTACTCCCTATATTGATGACATTCTAGGAGATCATCAATGTGCATTTAGAAGAAACAGGTCTACAACAGATCAGATTTTTAGTATAAGACAGATTTTAGAAAAGAAATGGGAATATAATGGTACTGTACATCAACTATATGTAGACTTCAAAAAAGCATATGATTCAATTAAGAGGGAGAAGTTATATAGTATCCTGCTGGAGTTCGGAATTCCTAAAAAGTTAGTTAGACTTATACGAATGTGTCTAAATGGCTCAACGAGTAGGGTGCGTGTAGGCAAACAGTTTTCAGACACTTTTGAAATCCAGAATGGGTTGAAGCAAGGAGATGCACTATCTCCTCTACTATTTAATTTTGTACTAGAGCATGCCATTAAATCTTTAGAGAATGAGGAAGGCTTACAACTGAATGGTATTAATAAGCTGTTAGTTTATGCTGATGATGTAGTACTACTGGCCGATAGCGAGGAGATACTAAAGGCCAACACGCACACACTATTGAGTAACACTAAGAAATTAGGACTGGAAGTAAATATCAGTAAAACTAAATATATGGTCACACGTAGAAATACATTATATAATGGAAATGGACAGCTAATGACAAATGAGGGAAATTTTGAGGAAGTGGCTGAATTCAAATACCTAGGAACAATAATCACAAATAGGAATGAGATGCACAAAGAAATTAAACATAGGCTCAATTCTGGAAATGCATGCTATTATGCATTGCAGAGACTCTTGATGTCCCAACTCCTTTCAAAAAACGTTAAGCTGAAAATATATAAAACTATTATTCTACCAGTTATATTATATGGGTGCGAAACATGGACTCTTACTTTAAGGGAGGAAAGGAGATTACGAGTATTTGAGAATAAAGTTCTTAGGAAAATTTTTGGACCAAAGAGAGATGAACAGACAGGTGAATGGAGAAGACTACATAACAATGAACTACATGGTCTTTATAGGAAGCCAGATATAATAAGAACAGTTAAGTCTCGTAGACTGCGATGGGCAGGACATGTTGCGCGTATGGGGAATGAAAGACGTGCATGGAAACTTCTTGTAGGAAAGCCAGAAGGAAAACGCCCAGTTGGTAGACCAAGAATGAGGTGGGAGAACAACATTAACTATGATTTGAGGGAAGTAGATTATACAGAGAATGATTGGAAAGCATTAGCTCAGGATAGGGATGTATGGAGAGCTTATGTCCGCGCGGCCATGAACCTACGGGTTCGATAGTGCCAGTGAGTAGGTAAGTCTTTCCTTTATTCCATTTCTTCTTTCCTTTAATTTCTTTCCTTCTCCAGAAAAGCCTGACCAGATGCTATAAGATTGCAGCCGCATCACTGGTCTTGCCTTCTTTGGCCAGCAAACAATCGAAGGGACTATTATTATGCTTTCAAGTCTTATACGAGAATTTCGCTAACATATGCACTGCACTGAATGAGTTGGAACCCGCGCAACAGACGGGAGAAAAGTTTTTGACTAATTCATCCAAGAAAGTCATGGGGCCGCTGAGCCTTATATAACATAATTATCGGGTACTTACCTAGAGTTAGAGTTGACTAGCTCTGACTAAGTATTATTATTATTATGAATTCCATGGTCACTTAACACGTAACTTTGCTTTTATTCAGCATCACGTAATAAAAAAAAGCATTGTTTTGTTGTATCAAAAATTCTCAGCCCACATGTCTCAACAAGCACTGAAAGTTTGTCGCTAGATTTAGTTTGGATTCCGTATACAAAACATGGAGAACGCGAGCACTGTTATAAACAAGAAAACAAGCCATATAAATCAAGTGTACACTTCATAGAAAGGGATTGTGGACTACTGTGCCAGTCTATAAACAAGAGACAGAAAGTGGTTAAAATTAGAGTAGGTTCAACACTTCGTCAAGTTGAATGCTAAGTTGACTTATCTTTGATTTAGCATCAAATTTAACAAAATTGACAAGACTTGCAAAAGAAAAGAGCTAAAGAAGATAGATCAATGGACGAGAGAAGAACATGAGGAAGACCAGCCAAGAGATGGAAAGACAGTTGATGCACATCCAATGTGTCTTCCTCCTAGGAGTGATTTGGGAAATAAATCAGGATGAAAATCCTACAAGTAATGAATAAGAAGAATAAGAAGACAAACAAGAAACGGAATTTTATTAAGTCAACTTATAAGAAAAGACTCCTCTTGACGCGACTGGCCTAGAAGTTCCTTAGTCTATAGCCGGCTGCTAGCCTCACATCCACATGTGTCAATCAGAGAAGTACATGATCATCCTGCCAGTGTAGGGGTGACATGTGGTCAGCATATCGGATCCCCCAGCCGTTATAGCTGGTTTTCTCAACCTGGAGCCGCTACTTATTGTAGCTACCCTAATGCCTCACGATCCTGCGTGGGTACCGGTCCCATACTGGCCGATATACCATGAGAAAATCCTTCCCCCAAGGAGACTCGAACCAGCGCAAGACCCGTAGCTCTGCGCAAAGGCTTCATGTGTGTGTGTTGTGTGTGTGTATATATATATATATATATATATATATATATGCGCCGTAGCCGAGCGGTTAAGGTAGGAAGCCTTGGCGCAGAGCTACGGGACTTGCGCTGGTTCGAGTCTCCATGGGGGAAGAAATTTTCTCATGGTATTTCGGCCAGTATGGGACCGGTGCCCACCCAGCATCGTGAGGCAATTGGGTAGCTACAATAAGTAGCGGCTCCAGGTTGAGGAACCAACTATAACGGCTGGGGGACTCGACATGCTAACCACATGTCACCCCTACACTGGTTGTTAATCATCTACCTCTGTGATTGGCACATGTGGATGTGAAGGGCCAGCAGCCGGCTGGTAAAAGGGCAACCGCTGAAAAGTGGAAAGACCCTCAATCGGATCGGATATATATATATATATATAGTCCGGATTTTTATGTAACAAATGATAAGATTGTAATACATATAGTATATACTATTCGACTGTTTGTGTGTGAAACCAAGATAAAAGACAGCCAGGAATCTTATTTCTCATTATACTATTCAACTGTTTGTATGTGGAACCAAAGCAAAAGAGTCGTAAGTCTTAACTTCTCATTACAGTATGTTGCGATCTTACCTTTTATTACATAAAAATAAAAAAGTTTCAATATTTATAGATACTGTAGACACGTTACTATGATCATGGTTCTTTAATATCGTCTGAGTTATGGTATTATTTTGTATGAGGGTATATCTTCTTTTCTTTCTAGTACTTTGGAAATAAACAAATGAGTAGACATTGTATGTGGACGTTTGTTACTTTTAATCAGTATATCTTGTTTATATTTGTTTCAAGAAATAAGTAAACATATATATATGTTTTTAATTTGCTTACTTGTTATAGTCAGTTACTACATGGCAGTGAAGACCGAGTTCTCGCAACATCTAGTAATAATGGAAAATATCATTTATATATATATATATATATATATATGAAAGATAGATATTTGAATTGGATTTGCCTGGTGGTGTAATGGATAGCACGCTGGGGACCAACCCAGAGGTCTGGGTTCAAATCCCGTTCAGGAATTTATTTTTCTTATCATGTCATATTAAGCTTGCTTTGCGCAATGTCAAAAAATAATTATAACATCGATAGAGTGTCACTGTTATGATGTAAAAATATTCTTTTTAATATGATTACTTGTTATAGTCAGCTACTAGATGGCAGTGAAGACCGAGTTATCGCGTCACCTAGTAATAATGGAAAATATGATATATATAAGAAAGATAGATGTTTGAATTGGATTATTCTAGTGGTGTAATCGATAGCACGCTGGGCACCAACCCAAAGGTCCGGATTCAAATCCCGTTCAGGCATTTATGTTTATCATGTCATATATATATATATATATATATATAAACTCGTGTTCAACTCAGGGTGGCGTCGAGGGATGATATGAGATGAAGCCCCTATACTTATAGAGGTCTTTGAAATGCATGGGTACCGACCGACCACTTCTAGGCACCGTCACAGGGGCGGATGAACGAAATGAAACGAAATGGATGAAATGAGTATGGAGAAATGGTGGAATTAAATTTGTGGCAAGTAAAAACGGGAGAAACCCCGAGAAAAATCTGCCCAAGCTCCTTTTCGCCCACATGGAGTGACCGAGACTCGATCTCGGGACCCCAGCGGTGTGTCCATATGCTTCATCCTAGAAGGCAGGAAAATGAGAGACAGAAAGACTGATTATAGCATGCGACTGTAGCAGATTCCATTCACCAGCAATGACAAATGCTGATGCTGTTACCAGAACGTGAGAAAATGTCAGAGACTGCTCTGTATATTAAATAATTATGATAGGAAAAATGAAATGGGATATTTTTATTTGAATGTGATGTGAAACGTGTAATTTGACCAATATTTCATACTGGACTAATAGCCACTATTGTGGCTTAACAAACCATGATTCTGTCAGAAACATGGGGAAGGTTGTGTAATTATTGAGGCTTTCACACCCAGAATGACAATATTGAGAGAAACCCCAGCGTCTAACCGCTTGCGTCACGGAGCCGCCTTATCTACTACACTCAATTTCAACCCGGGAAGTTACTGTGTGTTTGATATAAGGAACTGGGTTGCCATTTTAACAGTATTTTCTTGAGAGAAATCCTTATATAAAACTGAAGATTGCAACACAGCAGGTACATAGTTGTAATTTGTAGCCGTCCAAGCCACCCCCTCTTAAAAAAAACAAGTTACCACTTGTCACTGAGCTCTTGCGGATCTGTACTCTCATGTGTGAAAGTGTCGACTCTCATATTTACTACAAAACTAGTTTGCATGCTGTAAAAGAAAAATTATGTTTTTTAAATGTATAGTACATATATTTTAAAAAAGTACTGCTAACCTTGCCGCTCCACCTCTTCTTAAGAAACAAATACCGTTATTTTGAGTTTGGCAACATCTACCCTCTGTAGCTACGGGGACACTGGCATAACCCATAAGGTGTGTAGTAACTTCCTGGGTTGAATTAGAGTATACAATACTTATTGGTAAGGTACGTTATTTTTGTATGGTGCAGTGCTCAATTGTGCATGTTTTGTTGCAACACTGCAGTTTTGGATACTTATGAAGACTATTTAACTCATGCCCCAAATGGGAGTCAATGACCATTCACATTTCAATAATTTTTTTATTTACAACCAATCACAGTCGTGTTTCGTCTAGAATTTACCAACTAAAGTTTATCATAATAAAGAAAGCACCTTCTTTTTAACATTCCGAATAGATCATATCACTATTTTGCAGTGACTGACTCTCTAAGAAATACGGCTACTAGATTGTATATATAGCGCATGCATTTCAACAGAAAGCGCATACGAGAGATAATATAAAACCATTTGTAAGAATTGATTATACCACAAAAAAATAAGCCACTGTTTGCACTTTCTTAAACGAATTATTTTCCAGGAAATGACATTCCAGAAAAATGTAATTGACATATTTACAATAGGACATCAAAAATTAATTTATACCTATAACTTTGGTTATACATTTCTCCACTAGGGTGCATTCTTACAACATTGCGATCCTTTGGCAATAAATAATATGATCTAGTTGCAGTGAAGAACAAAATAATCAGCGTACGAATCGTTTCTCAATTGTTTTCAAACATCGCCGTTTACATTAACTATATAAATATTTATTAATTAAATAAAAATAAAACGTAGTTTTATTTGATTTTCATATTTATTATATAATTCAGTGACAGCTGTTTCGGTACACTGTACCTTCTTCAGACATGTTAACAAATTATGAATTGTGTTCCAACTGATCTAAGCAACAATACAACAATATTTATTTAAATTTTTAAATTTTAAATTTAAATAAATATTGTTGTATTGTTGCTTAGATCAGTTGGAACACAATTCATAATTTGTTAACATGTCTGAAGAAGGTACAGTGTACCGAAACAGCTGTCACTGAATTATATAATAAATATGAAAATCAAATAAAACTACGTTTTATTTTTATTTAATTAATAAATATGGATTTTCATCAAGTAAACACCAACTCAATTGATTATATAAATATTTTAATATAACTATAGTTAAATAATGATTTGCGAGTAAACGGCTTAATTTTATTCGTAAAATAGTCGAACAAATGCCACTTTTGATTTCCAAATTCTCTAGATAAATTCACTCGTGGCATTACTTATGATAAATATTTCCTATTTGAAGTTCTAAATAGTGGAATCCTATTTTTAATTGGATAAGATGGGTTACGGCTACTCTCATATGGTTTATTAATTTCATTATCAAAATATAAAACATTATAATGCTGGAATATTAATTGCCACATCGAATCGAATTGTAATTATTTTCTGTTTAAAGATTTGATGTTATTCTCCGCGTTCCATGATATGAACACACATTGGAGGCCTACACAGTGACAGATCGACTACACAACTTCCACAAATTAACAGATAATTGTTCAATTAACTTATTATATTGAATTTCGTCAAGATTTCAACTCACAAAAGTATTTATATTCAAATCTCCGATCGAATGTATAACTTATTGAAGACTATGTCACTCATGCCCCAAATCGGAGTCAATGACCAATAACGTTTCAATGAATTTTGTTTTACAACCAATTCCAGTCGTGTTTCACCTCGATAAATATCGAATTTTGATTACCAAAATACAGAAAGCTCCACCATTTTAATATTCTGAACAGGTCAGAGCATTATGTTGCAGTGACAGACTCTTTAACAAATAGGTTAAATATTGCAAATAATGAACAGATTTCTTCGACCTACAGATTTGTTAATTGTGTGTTCAATAATTGTGTTTTCAAACACTGATTTTACTAAGTTGTTTTCGAAGAAAATTAATTAATAACCTATGATGTTGGTTATAATATACAGTTTGATGCGATTCATTTTTTCTCCACTAGGATGCATTTTTACAATATTGCGATCCTATTTGGCAATAAATAATATGATCAAGTTGCAGTGATGAACAAATGGAACATAACCAAACGTTTATCATTTGTGTTATGAATACATAGAGTATTTTACATAGATATTTAATTAATTCACAGATTATTTTAATTATTCAAATAAAACGTTGTTGAAATAAAGCTTTAGACATATAATATTTCAGAACAACGTTTTCAAGGCTAACTGTAAAATCTCTGCATTTAGACTATGGTATGTTAGTAGAGTTAAGTCAGTGGAAATGTAGGTCAAGTTTAGTATTTAACTCTGGCAAAGTAAGGGACTCGGGTCAGTCAGTGGATGCAGTAGCCGATGGGTAAGTCTACCGACCATTTTTCTTAATTAATTCGCTAGGAACAGTTAGAAATGCAATCAAGTATCGTAAATATTTTAATACTGTTTTATTTTCAAAGTGTAGGAATTAGTAGATACTTATTTAAAATGTAATTTAGGGTAGATTTATAAACCTCCATCTCCCTCTCTCAAACCTTAAGAAAGTTCGTATGTAGGTTTTCTTAATATAAGCTTAGATTAGTTATTTAGGGCTAGAATACTTAGGGATTGTAATCATTATACTCAAGAAATAAAATAGTTAAAATTAAGAATCCATTTATTCATGTTCAAAACACGTATGCCTTTATAACTAATACATCCACATACTAACGCTCGGCTAAAACCTCATGCTACCAAAATTTCCAAGTCCCGAAGGTCCTTTAAGCCTAAGAAAACCAGCAGTTCGTAATAATTTGTTTTCAAACATTGCCGTTTACATTAAATATATAAATATTTTAAAATAACTATATTTAAATAATGATTTGTGAGTAAACAGCTTAATTTTATTGGTTAAATAGTACTAACAAATGCCACTTTTCATTTTAAAATCCTCTAGATAAATTGGAAATCATTCGTGACATTACTTATGATAAATCAGTGACACATTTTTTGTATCAGAAATAGAGAAGTAAAATAAAAAAAAAGGTCATATGTTTTATAAACAGTTTCTAACCGGTTTATAAGCAAATAACTTTAGACACAATGTTAACTTCGTAATGTTGATTCTTATAGAGTATTTGACTTCGTTGCTGTGGAAATCTTCAAATAGCAGCACTACTTATAGTAGAATTAATAGTAATTTGAAACTTTGAAAGCTCCAATTTACTGTGTAATGTTGGGCTCAGGTGTCTTAAACTGAGATGTTCTTGTTACGGAATAAACTCTAAACGTTCCACTGCGTCTAATTTTACACAGAATCGACCAACGTTTTAAATCTTTATACGTTACTTCAGCCAATTTATTTTTACACCAGATACTTAAAACAATTTGTGTGTGTAATATTCAATTTGATATATATATATATATATATATATATATATCCACCCATAGTAATTCTACCCGAAGGCAGGTCCTTCGCTGCAAAGATAGCATTTTCATGCTATGCTTGCAGCTTTACTAGGGAATTGTAGGTGTGGTAGCTTTCTGTTGCTTTCCACACTGGCGAAGGATGATGATGATGATGATGATAATGATAAGGATGATAATGATGGTGATGGCCATATAATTTCGGGGACCGATGGGCCTTAAAGTTTTCCTGACATTTGTCTTAAAGGTAAGGAAAAACCCAGATAAAAACCTCACCCAGAAAAACTGCCCCGACTGGGGATCGAACCAGGACCCGCTGCGTGACAAGGCAGCACGCTACCTCGAGACCACAGCAGTGGACATATATATATATATGATATGAAAAGAAAAATGAATGCTTGAGTCGGGATTTAAACCCGAGTCTCTAAACTCTGTAAGTTTAGCGCTCTAACCAACTGAGCTACTCGAGTATTCCAACACAAACATCACTTTTTCTTATATATGTAGTATTCTCAATTCACACAAGAGGTAGCGGGAAGTCGTTCCAACTGACATCTAGTGGCCACCATAACAGGTAAGCAATTTATATATATATATATATATATATATATGTCTGTCTGTTTGTCCTTTATAGACTTCTAAACCGTTCAATCGATCTAACTCACTCCCTGGCACTATCGAACCCTTAAGTTCATGTCTCGCGGACAAAATGTCTCCATACATCCCTATCCTTAGCTAATGTTTTCCAATCATCATCTACTTCCCTCAAATCATGGTTAATGTTATTCTCCCACCTCATTCTTGGTCTACCAACTGGGCGTTTTCCATCTGGTTTTCCTACAAGAAGCTTCCATGCACCTCTTTCACTCCCCATTCGTGTCACATGTCCTGCCCATCGCAGTGTACGAGAGTTAACTGTTCTTATTATATCTGACTTCCTATACATATCATGTAGCTCACTATTAAATAATCTTCTTCATTCACCTGTCTGTTCATCTCTCTTTGATCCAAAAATGTTTCTAAGAACTTTATTCTCAAATACTTGTAATCTCCTTTCCTCCCTTGGAATAAGAGTCCATGTTTCGCATCCATATAATGTAACTGGTAGAATAATAGTTTTATATATTTTCAGTTTAATGTTTTTTGAATGCATAATAAAACGCATTTCCAGAATTGAGCCTATGTTTAATTTCTTTGTGCATCTCATTCGTATTTGTGATTATTGCCCCTAAGTATTTGAATTCAGCTACATCGTGAACATTTGTATATACAGATTTTCAGATGCGGTGAGTGTTTAGCCGTTATCTATTATGTTCTAAAATCATTAGGTGTAGGAGTTTATCTGAATTGAAAATTTAAACGTCGCAGTGTATACCATATCATTAATTATTCCTCAATTATTAAATGTTAATATGGAAGAATATTAGAGAACAGGGAAGATCTGGAGAAAATATGAAAATAAAAATGTAATAAATAAGACTTATGGATGATTGAGCGGAAAACACTGAAGACATGAAGTTTCGAAGATGTAGAGTTTTAATGGGAACCGTGAAGCATACTTTTAAAAAATCGCACTTTTATTATATTAATACTCGTTTGGGGACATTTCGTAGCCTAGTCGGTTAAGGCAATACACTATACAATTCGAAAGATCGAGGATGATTCCCAATGTGATGGGAATTTTTAAACTACGCTAGACCCTCAGGCGGCGCCATGTTCCTGGAGTTGACTTAGCCTCTAACGTAAATGAGTACCAGACGTATATTCTGGGGATAAAGTCGTCCATAAGCAGAGCTGGCATCTCGTGTCGATTGTCTAGAAAAATGGGAGCCCTGCAGTCGATAACTATACCTTTATAATTAATTAGTTAACTATATATCTATTCACCATTTATTGATTTATTAACTCAATAGTAACTGCAATTGAATCAAAGCAAAACTTTTTCTTTGACATTATGTAAATCATATTAAGTTTATAAGAACTGCTCTGCTAAATTCTAAGTTTCGTATCCCATTAAATTAAGATTTAGGCCCAGTTGTTATATAAAGTTTTAATGTGAAAAAACCGCTTGTAATGTCACTTCCGTAAAACAAATTTTAATACAATATATTTACAAAATGTATTTCATCAATTACAAAAATTAATTGTCTGTATCACTTTGTCCTTGAGGCAATCCTCTAATGAGGAAAGTTTTATAACTAATATAATATCAAAGATATTTGAATGAAGAAACTTGTTCAACTAATTTATTATAAACACAAGTTTTGTTACGAACAGGTAATCTTCCTTTGAACGCCATCACTTTTATTTTACTTGTAGAGATTATTATTATTATTATTATTATTATTATCATTATCATTATCACCGTCACCGTCACCGTCGCCTTCGCCATAATGGCGAAGGCGACGGTGACGGTGACGGTGATAATGATAATGATAATAATAATAATAATAATCTCTACAAGTAAAATAAAAGTGATGGCGTTCAAAGGAAGATTACCTGTTCGTAACAAAACTTGTGTTTATAATAAATTAGTTGAACAAGTTTCTTCATTCAAATATCTTTGATATTATATTAGTTATGACAGCGATATTGATATATTAACTAAAATTCAAAATTATAATAAATACAAGGGAACCATTAATAGAGTTTTTAAACCAATATTTTACTTAAATTATTAGAACTATTATTAATGTTAATACCTTTATATATGTATTACTTTCTTTTGTGGAATTTGAGTTCTTTTTCTTCGAACCGAAAACATTTATTGTCTACATTATTATGATTAGAATTTATTGTACTTTCACTTTATCTTATTAGTACAAAGGCATATATTTTACAATGTCATAATTATTAATATATGTAATTTTATATTTATATTAACGGTACTTATAGTGCAGCCGCCCAGTCTACGGCTCTGAAGTTTTGACGACAGTGTTGCCGATATGGATACTCAGTGGGAGGGGCCGCTTTATGTACCACACGGAATATTAATTCATAGCACTTTCTGTTTATCTAGAACGTAAATATTAGAAATAAATGCTCATTTTATGACGCGAAATTTAAAACGAAACAAAAATATGAGATTCCTTATTTATTGCTACGAACACACTATTCTCGAAAATATTCACAATTCTAATAAATTCACGAAAAAACAATTCCATACATCACTTCAAAACTACGTTAAATGCATAAAGAACATAATTTTTATTTTTAAAAAACCTTCTCACCTATCGTTAAAATAAAAATCTTACCTTCATCGTTGTTAATCAAGAGGAAAGGCACCACAATCTTCGTATATATCATTTTCTGCCTCATCACAACCGATAAATAAATTCTCGGCTTTGACTCGTATAAGAGCCGATTTTCGGTTTTGATTCAGATGAGCCACTCGCCATATTAAAACAATAATGAACTGAAGCTGTATTGTTGACAGTTAATCACAAGAGTGAAACAGTAAACAAACACACTGTAACTTAAAATGTTCCTATGGTGTATGTATAATTATTATAATATTAATAATGGTTCCGGTTGGTCTATAGATTCTATACAAATTTTATCTTTAAGGGGGGGGTAGAATTTAAGTTGGAATATATCTGTACTGCAACAAAGAGCAACTGAAGCCACGTGGTTAGCAGAAATACAGCCGACAACATTGCAGGAATCTCAAAAAATATACTAGCGGCGTCAAGATCAGTGATTGGTTGTAGCAGACGCTCACTCACACTCAACTATTTTCTTATTGGCAATAGAAGGCGAGTTTCTCCCCTTGCCCCTCATACGACCTAAATTTCAGGGCCGCAGATAGAGTAGCCAGAGTGTAATTAGTTGATTATTACCTTCTATATCTGAATATGGTTTTCATATTAATATTCTGACATTCATATTTCTAACTATACAATATGTATACATTTTTTAAATCGTGTTTTAAATCTATGTCCCGATGGACTAGCGATTTCTGTGCTTATAAAACCTTAGAGACCAACGCTTACCTTGTACTATAAGCAAAAGCAGAATAACAGCTGCGAAATGAAGTTTACGAGAAGAACAGCTGGATACACAAAGTTAGACGTAGATATCCTTCAAGAAATTCAAATCACTTCGGTTATGGACCATATAACTACATATAGAAATAACTGGTTACAACACCTTCAGCGTATGGATCGACCTCGCATCCGCCGTCAGATTTTTAATTATCATCCCCGAGGAAGGAGATCTTTGGGAAGACCATTCAAAAGATGACAAGAGACCTTAACGGGCCACCAGGCCTAATAGATGGAAGGAACATGATGATGATGATGATAATAGTAATAGTAATAATAATAATTATAATAATAAAAATAATAACAATAGTAATAATAATATAATAATAACAATAATAATAATTCATTCATTCATTTTGAGAATTTTCCTTATCATTGAGGGTTTTCTCCAACCAATCTTAGTAATTAACATGAATTAAAAAAAAATAAATAAATAAATATAAATGACTACGGACTTATAGACTATCAGTTTGCAACAAACATTCACAAATTCTCCTTAATTAAAGTTCTCCATCGTATAATAATAATAATAATGATAATAATAATAATAATAATAATAATAATAATAATAATCATCATCATCATCATCAATATCATCTTCACTTCAAGGTTTAGGCGATTCGCCTGTTCCGAATTCACAATGATTCCGTCCATCTCTTCCTAGGTCTTCCTACATCCCTTAATCCCTTTGTTTTATGCTATCTTGGGCAATCTTGTTTCTTCCATTTTATGAACATGATCTGCCCAGCCGACGCAGTGTTTTGAATTCTATCATTTTTTAAATACTAGCTAATACCCGGCGTGCTCAGCTACGCCTAGATAAATGAAAATGAATGTGTTTTATGTTTAGTTGAATAAGTAAAAGGAAGAATAATTATTAATTTATGTTTTTAGATACCTCGTGCTGATTACCCGGCGTTGTCCGGGAATCTACTCATCCCGATCTTCTTGGCATAAATGAGCTGAAAGACAAAACTTAATGTACTTCTTATGATTAGTTGAATAAATACAATGAAAAATATTTATAAATGTATATCGTAATTATTTTAAGATTCCCCGTGCTGATTACCCGGTGTTGCCCGGGAATCTACTTATCTCGATCTTCTTGGCATTAATGAGCTAAAAGACAAAATTCGTTATTATGAGTTATGCGTAAAAGTATACCCGCCATGTGCTGCTCTGCTTGCACAGGAATCTACGTACATGTGTCTTCTTGGTATCAATGAAAGACAAAAATGGTTATTGTGAGTTATCCGTAAGAGATAAACATAAGCTGTCGTGGACTTTTTTGTAGAGCATTTTGAGATATTCAATTTTGTGTACATTAAGTTTGTGTATTTTTTATGGTTTAGGCAGCATAAGCCATTTAATCGTTCAAAGAGCTATTTTTTTCACGTTTTCCACTACAAAGGGCAATTTTTAAGGGTGTAGGATTTGAGTATCACAACTCTCTTATAGCCTATGTTCACCCCCGGTA
The DNA here is from genome assembly GCA_030220185.1 of Diploptera punctata. Taxonomy (NCBI): domain Eukaryota; kingdom Metazoa; phylum Arthropoda; class Insecta; order Blattodea; family Blaberidae; genus Diploptera; species Diploptera punctata. The sequence continues at coordinate 1,679,056 of JASPKZ010009353.1, read as the reverse complement.
TCTCCTGAACATTTTGCAGAAAGCCCCATCACAATCGGATCAACGGTATGACCGCGCATAAAGTACGAACAAACAAACAAACATTCGTTTATATATATTAGATATTTGTAATTCACTTTTTATTTCTTCCTTTCTTATGTTGTACAATTTCGTGCATCCTTTGGTTCTCCTAGAAAAGTAATTTCTGCACTTTGTATTCTACTCGAACTCTTCCTATTTGTTACCCAGGACTCAATAATAATAGTAACAATAATAATAATAATAATAATAATAATAATAATAATAATAATTATAATAATATCAATAATAATATCAATAATAATAATAATAATAATAATAATAATAATAATCATCATCATCCGGTATCATGGCAGCTGCCGCCGTCTTCCGGAAACCTCTCTCTCCATCCACTGATCTTCGTCCAATCCTCTGATATTCATAGCTGCTTGTACTCCTTCTATCCAAACTTTCTTCGGTCTTCCTCTCTTCCTCCTTTCCATTGGGATCCATTCCATAAACATTTTAGGCAATCTTTGCTCAGACATTCTTTTCACATAGCCATACCACTGTAAGTAATAATACTTAAGTGATGACAATCTGAAAATGAAGGGGGGTAAATTATTTTGTGCATTCATTGATTTTAAGATGGCATTTGATACTGTGGACCGAAGCGCACTTTGGGAAAAATTAAATCGGAAAGGATTGTCTCATAAAATGATACATGCTTTAATGTCAATTTATAAATATGTTAAATTTTGTATAAAAGTAGACCAAGGCCACATTACAGAGAGCAGTGAAGCCAATCGGGGAGTGAGACAAGGTTGCATTTTAACACCAATGCTATTTAAACTATTCGTTGATGATATTGTAGACGTAATGCTAGAAGGAGAAATTGAGGCTCCGGAGACAAGAAGTGTTAAAGTCCCAGTCCTGTTGTATGCAGATGATTTAATTATCTGCTCCAAGGCAATCAAGGGATTGCAAAGAGGTCTTAACGTACCTGAAATATACTGTAGGAATTGGGGATTGGCTGTAAATGTTAGTAAGACGAAAACAATGACCTTTAAAAATGGGACGGTTTATGGTAGAGCAGAGGAATGTAAATACAGAGATCAAGTAATTCAAAACGTCAAACATTTTGAATATCTTGGTACGACGTTGAAAATGAACGGGAAGTGGAAAAAACATATTGATATAGCATTATTTAAAGGGAGGGGACAACTTAACAGTGTACTCGGTATGCTGCGTCGAGTGCCTGATATTCCAGTCAGCACATTAGAAAAAATGTATGGAGCGATGGTCAGGCCAGTAATGCACTCTGGTAGTGAGATTTGGGGTTTCCAAAGAACGAAAGTACTAAATAAGGTATATAGGCATTTTCTAAAATATATTACAGGACTTAGTAAGGCCGTTTCTAACTGTGGAATTTTATATGAATTCGGGTCATTCCAGGACGACATAAACTGTAAAATTCGTGTACTCAAATACTGGTTGCGAGTAATCCAAGGTGAACAAACAATGCTTAGAGAAATTTGTTACGACCACCAAATTAAAAACATATATGTTACATTTTGGGCAGACGAGGTTAGGAGAGAACTCCAAAAGATTGGGATGGGCTGGATATGGGAAAAAGGGACTGAAAATCGCAAGAACGTGTGGAGAAAAATAAGGAGGAGATACTTAGATATAAACCAACAAGATAATTTCGCCGAATGTACAGGAAAACGCTCACTGTGTTTACAAAGAGACCTAAAACACGTCTGGGGAAAATAATCGTATATACTCAACCAAAGATTTAAGGAGAGATCAGGGCTTGCTTGGTTTAGGCTAGGGGCATGGAAATTTCTGAAAATTAGCGACGATCACGATATGCGAATATGTCCAATGTGCGGGAACTTTGAAGATGAGATACATATATTAGGAAAATGTAATGATTTAGAATATTGGAGACGTCAGTTATTACCGGAAAGATTTCTAAATTCAAATCGGGAAAGATTGGCATGCTACGAGTTATTGGTAAATCCAGAAAATTGGATAAACCTCGGTAAATTTCTGGACAAAACGCGGAAAATAAGGACAACACTCATTCATGAATAAATATATGTTATCAAAATGCAATACCATTAATTTTTATCAATTATATATACATTAATTAGCGTAAAATGCTATTGTGTTATTATTTAATTGTAATATTATTGTGTTTTATTTATGTAATTGTAATGTTATTGCTTTCTTTGTTGTTTATTTTTCTTTACACTAGTACCAATTATTACTTTATTGTAACGGACTGTCAACAGCACGTACGGCTTACTGCCCGTGCGACCCATATTTGTAAATAATATTGTAAATATCTTACTTTTTGTCTAATAAAGTCCTACTACTACTACTAGTACTACTACTACTTACTTACTCACTGGCACTATCGAACCCGTAGGTTCATGGCCGCGCGGACATAAGCTCTTCATACATCCCTATCCTGAGCTAATGCTTTCCAATCATTCCCTGTATAATCTACTTCCCTCAAATCATAGTTAATGTTATTATCCCACCTCATTCTTGGTCTACCAACTGGGCGTTTTCCCTCTGGCTTTCCTACAAGAAGCTTCCATGCAAGTCTTTCATTCCCCATACGTGCAACATGTCCTGCCATCGCAGTCTACGAGACTTAACTGTTCTTATTATATCTGGCATCCTATAAAGACAATGTAGTTCATTGTTAAGCAGTCTTCTCCATTCACCCGTCTGTCCATCTCTCCTTGGTCCAAAAATTTTCGTAAGTACTTTATTCCCAAATACTTGTAATATCCTTTCCTCCCTTAAAGTAAGAGTCCATGTTTCGCACCCATATAATATAACTGGTAGAATATTAGTTTTATATTTTTTCAGTTTAACGTTTTTTGAAAGGAGTTGGGACATCAAGAGTCTCTGTAATGCATAATAGCTCGCATTTCCAGAATTGAGCCTATGTTTAATTTCTTTGTGCATCTCATTTCTATTTTTTATTATTGTTCCTAGGTATTTGAATTTAGCCACTTCCTCAAAATTTCCCTCATTTGTCATTAGCTGTCCGTTTCCATTATATAATGAATTTTTACGTGTGACCATATATTTAGTTTTATTGATATTTACTTCCAGTCCTAATTTGTTAGTGTTACTCAATAGTGTGTGCGTGTTGTCCATTAGTATCTCTTCGCTATCGGCCAATAATACTACATCATCAGCATAAACTAACAGCTTATTAATACCATTGTGTTGTAAGCCTTCCTCATTCTCTAAAGAGTTAATGGCATGCTCTAGTACAAAATTAAATAGTAGAGGAGATAGTGCATCTCCTTGTTTCAACCCATTCTGGATTTCAAAAGTTTCTGAAAACTGTTTGCCTACACGCACCTTACTCTTTGTGCCATTTAGACACATTCGTATAAGTCTAATTAACTTTTTAGGAATTCCAAACTCCAGCAGGATACTATATAACTTCTCCCTCTTAATTGAATCATATGCTTTTTTGAAGTCTACATATAGTTGATGTACAGTACCATTATATTCCCAGTTCTTTTCTAAAATCTGTCTTATACTAAAAATCTGATCTGTTGTAGACCTGTTTCTTCTAAATCCACATTGATGATCTCCTAGAATGTCATCAAGATAGGGAGTAAGTCTGCTTACTAATATAGTTGTAAGAATGCTGTACGAAGTTGAAAGTAATGAGATGCCCCTGTAGTTGTTTCAATCAGTTTTATCTCCTTTCTTATAAATTGGTAAGATAATTGATTCCTTCCATTCATCTGGAAGAGCTTCTTTTTCCCAAATCATACTAAGCAACCAGCGTATCTTGTCCATCAATTTTTCTCCCCCTGATGTTATCAGTTCTGCTGGGATCTCATCTCAACCTGATGCTTTATACATCTTCAATTTTTCAATCGCCATTTCAACCTCTAATGCATTTGGTTCTGCGACTAGCATTTCTGCTGTCTGTAAATTATCCTCCTCAATGTCCTGTTCTGTATGTAGGCCTACATTTAATAGCTGATTAAAGTAACTTTTCCATCTATTTAATATACTCCTGGAATCTGCAATCATATCCCCATTTCCATTCCGAATTATGTTTGTTCTAGCCTGAAACCATTTCTTCTCTATACTAATTCCCTGATATAATTCTCTAATGTTCCTATATTTTGCGTTCATTTCAAGACCACTCATCTTCTCTTTGAAATATTCCCTCTTTTTACTCTTTAGTAACTTGGTGGTTTTCCGTCTAATACTACCCAATTGCTTTAAATTTACTTCACTTGGCTCGTGTAACCATTTAATTTTTGCTAGCTTTCTTTTCTTTACAATGTTGGCACATTCCTCATCAAACCAATAAGTAATAATAATAATAATAATAATAATAATAATAATAATAATAATAATAATAATAATAATAATAATAATAATAATAATAATAATAATAATAATAATAATAATAATAATAATAATAATAATAACAACAACAACAACAACAACAACAACAACAACAACAACAACAACAACAACAACAACAACTGCGGTATAGACTATCTACTGAACAATAAAATAAACTTTTATAATTATTTTCACACAAGAATTCTCTGAATATAAATTTCTCCTAGTTATTCAATTAGGGCATAGGGACCCTGAAATGGATATAATCAATTCAATTGTGAATTCAAATTTTTTGTATTTGCTTTAGTTTACTGCACACGCAATGTCCGTGGTCGGGTGTTGATATAAATTAATTTTTATGATATTTATAAATATTTAACTCATGGTTAATGGCCGGAATTGGATAACAAGCAATGAATCACTTTGGAGTAGCACGTTTGGTAAATTTTGACATGTGTTATGATATCAAACACTGCTTTTCTGGGAGGAAATGAATACGATTCACTGTCAATGTCATCTGAATAGTTCCCCTTGCATGAACCACAATCCTCATCTTTATCGTTAGATTTTTTATCAATATCATCTTCATCTGTACTTTCATCGGCGCTAGTCTCTTGTGTTTCAATCCTCCTTCATTTATTATTGTATGGCTATTTTTTACAATATGTGACGCGACTTTTTAATACCTTCATAAACTTCTGTCAATTTTTATTCTTAGAGTTCAATTTTTTAAATTATTTCATACCATTTACAATGACTCACAGGGCGAAGAGACCCAGGACGACCCAAGAAGTGATGGAGGGATCAATATCTATCCTGAAGCGGAACAGACCAATGGCCTAGTCCCTGATTGTTATTGATGATAATACAATGATTTTTACATTTTTTCTTATGATTATTTCAATATATTTTTCTATGATATTTAATTACATACGTAGCACGAAGAAGCGGCAGCGATATTGATTTTAACGAATATTCTATGCAAAAACAAAGTCGTGTTACAGTGCAGCCAAATTAGAGTATGTACTAATTAACTGTATACATATACTTCAGAATTTCATAACTTACTATTTATTTTTTGAACGTTGCATTCTTTCACAGATTAGAGTGCTTAAAGTGCGTTAGGTTAGCTTTCAAGTTGTTCATTCACGGGTTAGAGTACCTACTTAAATTGTGTTAGATTAGTTTTTAGGTTCGTTAAATATAGTGTTTATATTGGCTACATCCCGTGATTCCATAGTGAAAATCGCTTCGCGTTTGTTGGCGCATGCGCATGGTATATGATTGGAAAATGGAAGAATTATTCGCGTCACATGTTGTAAAATACTCTCAGTTTTATTATTTCATCTTGAAGTTCAGAAATGAATTAATATGACGTCAGAAAAGTTTCAGTTATCCACGTTTCTTTTTCTTTCGTCTTTTTGGAGTGGATGAAACATTTCCCATACCTCGTCGATGACAGGCGGTGATGCGATGTCTGAATTGTTCTTATGGAAGTAATAGGTAATTCAGCAAATAAGGAATTCAATCCCAATCCACCTGGTTGGAAATCTTCGAGCTATGTAGGAGTCTAACCTTAGTATGTGTCTGGTATTCGTACAACAGTACGTGTGGTCTCATTTTCTACGTATTTATGGATCACATATCTGCATTTTCAAAACCTCCTATCATATTGAGAGATGTCACATTTTCTATTTTCTAAAGAAAACAACGAGTCATTCGACTCTTCTGCATGGGACACAAAATATGTATTAATAGTTCTAAATATTATTATCAATTTGTAACTGCAGATACATCGAATAACTGTTTAAAATTTCACCAAGACATTAGAACACTCACCTGAGTTATTTCCCTTCGCTAGTGAACTTTATATTTAACAAAGTCTTGCTGCGAGAACACAAAGTAAATTTCCTTGATTGTGTTTTCAATATCCCCTAAAAGATTAGGATGTCGAAACATCCGAAGAAAAGTACTTGACAACTGTTGACATCTTAAAATGAGAATATATAGCACAAAATTAAGATACAATAAAGTATTCACTATCGGACCGTTGTCTAAAGGTGGACATATATATATATATATATATATATATATATATATATCCATCCAGCCATTGTAATTCTGCCCGAGGGCAGGTCTTTCACTGCAATCATAGCATTTTCATGCTATAATTTGTAGCTTTACTAGGGAATTATAGGTGTGGTAGCTTCCCGTTGCTTTCCACACCGGCGAAGGATGATAATGATAAGGATGATAATGATGCCCGGGTGATTTTCGGGGACCGTTGGGCCCTAAGCTTCCTGACATTTGTCTTACAGGTGAGGAAAAATCCGGAGAAAACCTCACCCAGAAGCCTGTCCCGACCGGGAATCGAACCCTGGCCCGCTGCGTGACAAGGCAGCACGCTACCTCGAGACCACAGCGGTGGACATATAAAGTTTTTTTTTTAGGGTTTTCCGCATTAGAGAGACAAACTCTAGATCTTCGTCTTGGCGCAACGTGCCGGCTGGAGTCCCCCAGGGCAGTGTTCTCGGACCTCTTCTTTTCTCAATCTACATAAATGACTTGCCAACTGTACTAAAGCACTGCCGTTATCACATCTACGCTGATGATCTCCAAATTTACCTCCTCATTCTCTCTATAACAGCTTGACGAAAATGAATGAAGATCTCATATCCATCTTTAACTGGTCTTCAAGTATCGGTCTAAATCTAAATCCTAACAAGTCACAAGTAATTCTAATGGGGCAACAAAGACTGCTTACAACCTTTGACATATCTACACTTCCAAACATTACTATAAATAATATAATTATCCCTTATTCTTCTTTAGTAATAGATCTTGGACTACATCTAGACGCAAATTTAACCTGGCAAACACAAGTGAAACACATATGTAAAAAGACTTTCTCCATCTTACATTATCTTAGACGTTTAAAGAATTTTCTCCCAGTTTCGTTAAAACAAATCCTTGTGCAGAATCTTGTGTTACCACACACTTCGATTATTGTGACATTATATATAATGATCAAAACTATGACTTGTCGCAGAGACTGTAGCGTGTTCATAATGCTTGCGTTAGATTCATTTTCAATATCCTCCGTTATGACCATATTTCCGAACACTTTATAAACCTCTCTTGGCTCCGTCTTACTGACAGACGTAAATTGCACTCTCTTTCACTACTTTTCAAGCTTCTACATTCCTACACACCTACTTACCTGGCGTCCAGATTTGAGAAGTTATCCTCCTACCACAATATTGACACTAGGTCACAAGATAGCAGTCTCCTAACAATTCCTCTTCATAGCACTTCCTCCTATTCTACTTCCTTCACAATAGCCTCTGCCCGCTCCTGGAATCTCCTTCCTCAAGATATCAGGGGTTGCCGCACACCAGACACCTTTAAGTCACGCTTATACAGTTACCTGTTGTCTAATAATTAATTTTTCTCTATTTATGTTAATTTTATACTATGTCATTAATCTTTTCCTCGTTTTTTTATATATATTGTACATATTATATATTTAATTCGTTAAATTTAGAGTAAATCAAATTACATTATAAATATTAATTGTATTTTGCTCATAACTTGTAATCGTTTATATATATATATATATATATATTGTAATTTAGATTTAAGACTGTTTTTTTTGTATTTTTTTAAACCTGGTTGAGTGGTAGACAAGGCCTTAAGGCCTTAACTCTGCCAGGTAAAATATAACTATTATTATTATGATTATTATTATTATTATTATTATTATTATTATTATTATTATTATTATTATAAGGTTGGCCGACCGTCATTGGTTCTAATTTTTCAACATGATACCTTATGTCGTACTCAAGGACTGAAATACTTACAGATTATCATCTTTAAAAATTCTGTTATTGTGTTTTAAATTTGTTTACATCCAACTTACTCAAAGTCTACTTGCTGAAAGGGGAACTTTGTGAAAATTGATTGGTATTTCGTCGTATCGACTACTAGATGATTTGGTGAATTTAAGTATCCAATCATTCTCGCACAGGATCGTACATTGGTACAGGGAAAGGGGCACACAAACTTTTTTCAGCCCTTGACAATGGCGTGTTGTATCTTGTGGAAACGTTGAAATCAGTGGCAATCGACCAACCTTGAACCTGTGTCGGGGAAAACCCAAGAAACCTTTCTTTATCATAATTATATCCGCGAAAATCTACAGTACAACACACACACACACACACACATATATATATATATATATATATGTATATATATATAGGCCTATTATATAAAACTGAATATTACATATTCAATAGTAGATTATAGCAAGATGGCGGACGCGATAGAAGCACGACTCGAAACTGCTCTTAAAAGTCTGGAAAACATAAGGGAAACTGGCGGTTACCTGAAAATGGACATGAAAGAGGAAATACAAAAAGCGGTGAGTACCATTAGGAACTGTTTTGGAAACATGAAAACCGCACTAGCCGAAAAGAGCAAGGAAAAAGATATATCTCAAAGTGAGGTTAAAGGAAGCCAGAATGATGATAGAGTAAAGGAAGACGAGAGCATCACAGCGGGACAACTAGCGACATCTGTCGGTCTTACACATGAAGCAGGAAGCAGCAATATCCAGCGTCTCCGGTCACTCAACGTCGATGCGCAGGATAAAGAAAACAGTAGCGGAGCGGAACAACTAACGACACCTACCGGCTCTATCCAGAAATCAGCAAGCAGCCAGCGCCTACCGACATCTACCGATGAAGCTCCGAGGCTCCCAACAGCCGAAGAAATAGAAGAGAAAATTACAGGCAAACTAAATCAGCAAATACATGATATGATAAGCAACTTTACTAGCAACATAAAATAAATTATTAAAGATGAAATAAAAAACACATTGTCGGAGATACCGGAAAACCATCAAAAAGCAACCTCACGACACCCGCAAACGAACAGTTACCAAGAGGGGCACATGACAACAGTCACAACATCCACAGAGGAAGCAGCAGAAGACAACGACGGCTACATGCTAGTACAGAAGAGAAGACGCAGGGAACGGCAGGAAGAGGCGAGAGGAAACAACGCAAGGTCCATTGTAATAGGTACGAGGGACTCTACTGGCACCGAGCTACAGGCAGGAGAACGATTCGCCTGGATATACGTAGGCAAACTACACCAGGACACTACGAAGGAGAAAATCACACAACACTTAAATAGACAGGGAATAACAGGAATGATAGAATGCGACAAATTAGAAACAAAAGGCCGCCTAAAAGGCATTCAGACTCGGCGTACCACTCGATCGCCGTGAACAGGTCCTACAGCCAGACTTCTGGCCAACGGGAGAACTAGTAAGACAGTACCTTTTTCGAAACAAAAGGACCGAAGGCATCCGGATCTAAAAATAACGGACAGGACTCACAACAGCGGATTAAAGTACTCCTGTGGAACATCGAAGGCATAAAAAATGCTTCCAAACATGCTCCCACAGGAATTCTTTCTAGAATACGACGTGACCCTTTTGACGGAAACAATGCTGACAACGGAATGGTCAACCAGAAATCTATACACGATACACCAGTTCGCAACACACAAGAACGAGCCGGCAGACCGAAAGGAGGCATCACATGTCTCCTGAAACCCAGCCTCGCCCCATTCTCAACATTGTACTCCTCGGAGCACATTCTCATGATCAAAACACCAAGCCTCACACTTGCAGGGATGTACTTCCAACCAGACACCTCAGCAAACCGTATAATCGACGAGATCGGAACGGCTGTGAACAAAGTGGACCCAGAGAGCTCGCTAATTTTGGCGGATGACTTGAATTGTAGGATCGATGCCCGAGGACCGAAAACCAATAGAGTACTCGAATATCTAGAGGAAATTGGGCTTACGCTGATTAACCAAAGGAACCAGGCGACCTATATTGCCTACAATGGTAAAAGCACTATAGACCTGGTGTTCACAAACACTAAATCAATCCATCCGAAACAACGGAGAATTGTCCCCATCGCCATAAGGAAACACCTACCAGTTGAGACAACGTTTGTGCTGGAGTCCCACACGGCTAGACAAAAGTCATTAACACCGAGACCAACCAGGAAACTGGATCTTACAAAACTTAACTACGGGAACATCGCTAGGATCACAGATCTAGCCACAGACGGGAAGATAGACGACGCGCTAGACGAGATGACCCAAATAATGGAGAAAATCATAATATTCTTCAAACCGCACAAGAGGAGAGGCCGACCATGGTTCAACACAGAATGCCACATGGCAAGAAAACTCACACTAACGAGACTACAGGTTACTAGAGACAACTCGACACCAGAAAGCCTGAGATTATATGCTCAAGCTCGCAGGGGCTATAAAGATTTGTTAAAGAGGAGAAAACAAGAATTCCAGGAAGATCAAGACAAGAAGAGGATCGAGGAAGCAGAGCGGCACCCATATAACATTCTCCAACCCAGGAAGCCCATCTTTCCCAGAGACATTCCTATGGAGATGTGGGAAAACCACATGAGAGAAGTCCTACAATCGAACGATGCAAGACCCTCGAGAGTCATCCACCTCCAAGAGGAAAGAACAACACATTTCGAGCCCATCACAGTAGAAGAAATAGAGGAGGCGATCAAAAACTCGCGAAACGGTAAAGCCTGTGGACCGGACCTAATATTTAATGAACACCTCAAGACGGCTTTACCATTGCTAAAAGAGACCTGGGCATCCCTGATAAATGAATGTCTGAAGAGAAGGAGGATACCGGAGGGTTGGCGAAGGTCAGACATCAAAATGTTACATAAGGGCAAAGGCAACGTGGGGGACCCGAATACCTATAGAGGGATCGCTCTTGAATGTACACTTGAGGAAGTCCGAAGTTTCAGGGTCCCCTTTCGAGGGTTTGTTGATGTGTTGAATGTACACTATTCAAGATTATGACAGGCATCCTAACAAAACGTCTGACCACACTAACAGATCACCATATCCCAGACCAACAGTTTAGATTTCGATGAGGGAGATCAGCACTGCACGCTGTAAACTGCCTACTACAGGATGTAGAGGAGGCACTGAGAGTGCCAAGGGGAAAACTGTACGTAATATTTATTGATTTCTCCAAAGCATTCGACACTGTCAACAGAAAACTGCTAGTGACAAAACTGGAATGCCTAATCGGACGGCCACAATAAGAGATATTCTAGCCCAGAACGAGGTGTCCGTCCAGGACGGGACCTCCGTCTCAAAGCAAATATCGCATACGACTGGTGTCCTACAAGGCGACCCCCTGAGCCCACTTCTATTCTCGATCGCCACAGCTGACGTCACACAGATCCTGGAGGGAAATGGCAAGCTCTACATGTATGCGGACGACATGGCCCTGACATCCCCGTGTTGCGAGACACTGCAAGACAATTTCAACCGACTTGCAAAATGAGCAGATGAGAACGACCTGAAATTAAACGAGGGCAAAACTGTTCATATGGCCTTCAGGAGAGGAGGCAGACTAGCGGGAAAGGACAAGGTTATGCTGAATACCCGAGCGCTGTCCACGGTCAACAGTTTCAAATACCTAGGTATCACTCTCCAGCCTAAGGGAAACTCCTTCAACCTGCATATATCGGACAGGATGAGCCAAGCAATCAAAGTCATGCACGAAATAAAAGACATAACCAAGATGTCCATGAAAGCAGCAATAAAACTCTTCCACACCAAGATTGTACCCATAGCCACATACGGTCTTCAACTGATATGAGATCATCTGGACGCCAACAGCTTTAGACTCCTGGAAAAAGTGAAATGCATGTATTTGAAAAAGGCAGCGGGTCTGTCAAAGTTCGCACCCTCCCGCACGGTCTATGAATTGACAAAGGAGCTATTTATCATAGAAGAGCTCCGATTGAAACTGTTCCTGCCATCTACAGCGAGCTATAATACTGTACTAAGAGAGCTGCAGCTGAAAAAAGAATCCATTTGGACCGATTTCTACAACACCGATGCCATGATCTCAGAAGACTGGAAGAAGGCGAACTACGACACCTAGTGACCCGGCTAGCAGTACACGGCTTCCATCACAGACTGTGCAAAACGAAACAGTTTCATGACCCGGGACCAGAATGCGTGTGCTTGCGATGCGGCATGTTATGCGTTGTGCTAAAGTGCAAAAACAGAGGGCAATCTCTGACAGGATTCTGTATGGACAGATACACTAATATAGATTAACTAATCTTTGCACATTGTGCGCTATACATTATTATTTAATAGTAGATTATATCTACCAGTTGTATTATATGGGTGCGAAACATGGACTCTTATTTTAAGGGAGGAAAGGAGATTACAAATATTTGAGAATAAAGTTCTTAGGAACATTTTTGGACCAAAGAGAGATGAACAAACAGGTGAATGGAGAAGACTACATAGCAATGAACTACATGGTCTTTATAGGAAGCCAGATATAATAAGAACAGTTAAGTCTCGTAGACTGCGATGGGCAGAACATGTTGCACGTATGGGGGATGAAACACTTGCATGGAAGCTTCTTGTAGGAAAGCCAGAGGGAAAACGCCCAGTTGGTAGACCAAGAGAATAACATTAACTATAATTTGAGGGAAGCAGATTATAGAGGGAATGATTGGAAAGCATTTGGTGGGGATAGGGATATATGGAGAGATTATGTCCGCGCGGCCATGAACCTACGGGTTCGATAGTGCCCGTGAGTAAGTAACTAAGTAAGTATAGTAGATTATATAAGATATAAGCAATTAAATTGGTGTGGGCACGTACGACGAATGCAAGAAGAAAACATTGGAATGGTGTCCACCTGGAAGAAGAAGGAAAGGAAGACTTCGAAACTCGTGGATGCAAGTAATAAGAACTGTAATGAGAACAAGGGAACTGAAGGACATGGAGTGGATGTACAGAGACGAGGAGAAAAGGAAAATAAAACTTTCGGCACAGAAAGATGTAATCCGTATGTAAATTAATATATATATATATATGTGTGTGTGTGTGTAGAATAAATCATGTTACTTGTACATCACTGAGAATTCTCATGAAATTAACAAAAGTAGACAAATATTCCTATGATTATAAGATGTAACTGAAGTATTTAAATGCAGTTCTCTTTGGGAATTTCAGTAAATTTATTTCGAACGATATTGAGTTTCATTCAGCAGATGTAAAAAAGAGGAGGATATGAATCTATGGAATGTAATGAAATTATAAAGAAATATAAAAAAATACAGGGATATTTCACACTCAGGAAGTAATGAGAAAGAGTGAAAGCGAAGTAGTTCTGTAACCAATTAAAAAAGGAGGTAAGTTATGAAACATGACTTCCTAAGTGTGGTGGTCTGAATTTCCTCTCTTCTCATTTGAAATGCAAATTAATCTCAATTAATGATTAAAACATTTTATATTCAGTAGTGAATGCATAAATAACTTCCCTTCTGTGTTCATTTGAAAATGTGAATTCTTTCACGCTAGATTTCCGTATTACACTTTAACTTATGTTACACAAATTAACACTAAAACGATTTTATTAATTAAAACCACGATTCGTCTGATGGTGAAAAACATTAAATATTTTTCTGAAATAGTTTTGTTTACAATAATGCCGAGGAAAAAAAATATTGTTAGCTGCAAATGTTGAATTGAACCAATTATGGTGAAAGTGTAACTGTTAAAAAATATCCCTATAAAAATTAATTTTTCGGGCTCTGTTTACAGAAATATTCAAGAGATGTCTTTTATTTCGCCAACAGAGATCAAAGTATTATTATTTTTTCATTATTTTAATATTTGTTGTTCTTCCCTTATCAACTTTATATTGTATAGTCTATGTTTGGGGCGTAGTGGTTAAGGCACTGAGCTACAAGCCGGAGGGTCGAGGGTTGAAGTCCCGTTAGGGTCAGGATTTTTAAAACTGACCCAAACCCTCTGGCGGCACTATGACCCTGGGGTCGACTCAGCCTCTAACGGAAATGAGTACCAGACGCTTGTTCCGGAGTCAAGGCGGCCGTCACGCAGGGCTGACAACCCGGTTGACAAAGTGCCGATTGTCTAGAAAAAGTGGGAGCCTTAACTTCCTACTGCCCCAAGGGCCTCCGGGCCTGTTGTTGGAGCACTTTACTTCACTAGTCTATGTTTATATTAGACCAGCTAATACCCGGCGTGCGCTGGTATACCTAAATAAATTATGTGTTTTTGCATTTAGTTGAATAAGTAAAAGGAAAAATAAATGCACATTTATATCATTATTTCTAGATACCCCGTGCTGATTACCCGGCGTTCCCCGGGAATCTACGCATCGCGATGTACTTGGCATAAATGAGCTGAAAGACAAAATTCATTATTTTGAGTTATCCATGGATGGAATGAGTAAGGAGAGATATCCATTATTAGCAAGAAATTATCAAGCAAGAGGAAGACGTGATGTTGAGACCTAGAAGACGTTGGGCTGATGTATTATGAAGTCGGAACGGGCAATTGCCTAATCCCTGGAGTGATGATGATGATGAGTTATCCATAAAAAATACCCGCCATGCGCTGCTATCCTTGCCCGGGAAGCTAATTACCCCGATCTTCTCGGCATCAATAAAAGACAAAAATGGTTATTGTGATTTATCCTTGAAAGATAAACATATGCTGTCGCGGACTTTTCTGTAGAGTTTTTATATATATATATATATATATATATATATTCAATTCTGTGTACAATAATTTTGTGTATTTGTAATGGTCTAGGCAGCGTAAGCCATTTAAGCTTACAAAAAGCGATTTTTTCACGTTTTTTTTTCACTACAGAAGTAAGAGTAAAGGGCTTGAGCATTAAAACTTTCTTATAACCTATTACCTTCCCCGGAAAATCCTGAAAATTTTGCAAAAAGCGCCATGGCAATCGGATGAATGGTATGGCACCACATGCTTGTCCGGGAATCTACTTATCCCGATTTCCTTGGCATCAATGAAAGACAAAAATGGCTATTGTGTGTTATCTGTAAAAGATAAACATATGCTGTCGCGGATTTTTTTGTAGAGTTTTTTGCGATATCGAATTCTATGTACATTAATTTTGCGTATTTGTTATGGTTTAGGCAGCGTAAGCTATTTATGGGTAAAAAATTGACTTTTTCACGTTTTTCACTACAAAGGGTGTTTTTTAATGGTGTAGGAGTTGAGTATCTCAACTCTTTTATAGCCTATGTTCATCCCGGAAATCTCATGAATATTTTGCAAAACGCTCCATCACAATCGGACCAACGGTATGGCCGCGCATAACGTACGGACAAACAAACAAACAAACAAACAAACAAACATTCATTTTTATATATTAGATTATTGATCAAGTTGTAGATAATTCATAATTGTTAATATCTGTATAATTTAACCCTGGTGTAGTGGAAGAGCAAACTTTACGATCTTAACTCCATCAGGTAAAATAAAATAAGTAATATATACACACACACACACACATATATATATATATATATATATATATATATATATATATAATAATAATAATAATAATAATAATAATAATAATAATAATAATAATAATAATAATAATAATAATAATAATAATAATAATAATGATGTTTTATTTATTCTGGCAGAGTTAAGGCCATAAGGTCCTCTCTTCCACTCAATCAGCACAAATACAAATAAATATTTAACAAATGCAGATATAAACTATACTAATTACTAGCTGACCCGGCGAACGTCGTATCGCCTTTAAATATTTTTACGTTAATTTTTCCGATGTTTTAATAGTTATCTGCTGTTCAGGGCGGAAACAAATCCAACAAATCTAAGATCATAAAAATCGGTCCAGCCGTTCTTGACTTATAAATAGTGTAACTAATCCGACTATATATATATATATAGAAGTCCCGGCCAAGCATTGCTGTGGCTAAGGTATACGTTAAATTATGTTGTAGTAAATTAAGTGAGAAATCTAAATCAGAAAGTTTTTGTTTTACACAATTTTTTAGTTCTGGTACGTTAACTACACCCGGCATAAATATGGGTGGTGGTTTATGTGGAAGTGGTTTTGTTGATTAAGATGAATTTATGTTGTCTCCATTCTCAGTATCATCCATAAGTGTATCATAAGGATTATATACATTTATTGATGGAATATTTTGAGGAGGCTTGCTGATTTCATTATACTTTCGTTTTTTTCTACGAACTTGTTGGCAGTTTGGATTCTCATCATCATCAAGAAGTCTCTGTATAGTAATATCATCTTGTCATGTATTATAGTCATCTTGTTTTTCATTTAATTGAGGCATGGAGATTGTTTCTGTAATATTAGGCATATTATTAAAACTAACAGACTTACTTACAGTTCTGTTATTCCGTTCCTTAGGACCTTCATATGTTTTTAAATTTACATTCTTCTTAAATGTAAGATTTATGTCACATAGGCCTATACCAATTTGCTGAAATTCACTTGATATCTTATCATTCATGGTCTCGAGAACTGATTCGCCATATTGTTCAATGTCCCTTCTCGGTCCAGTTAAATTTAAATTAAGTTGCTGTCCTTCAGCCAATTACTTAAAACTAATACTTATACACGAAATTAATATTATTATCAATATATTGAAAATAAAATAAACACAAACACACTTAAATTATGAGATAATCAATATTTGTAATTCAATTGAAATTCGCGGTTGCAACAAAAAGCACAACCACCTGGTTAAATAATAAACCAATTACCTTACACGGCCATCTGTTAGAATGGTATGGAACTCACAGCTAATTATAACTCTTTGTTAAATAATAAACAAATAACATAATGTGACTATAAATTTAGTTATAAACTTCCCTAAGTCTCAAGTTGGATCAAACTGCACACAGTGTGCAACATTTTATTAAAATCGGTTCAGTAGTTTAGGATTCCATCGCGGACAAACAACGTGACACGTAATTTTTATATATTAAGAAAGATATACAGTTAAATATACATTAAATGTAGCAAAGTAAATTTCATGTACAAACAACATTTTATACGATAATAACAATAATAATACTTACGATGATGATAATAATAATAATAATAATAATAATAATAATAATATAATAATAATAATATAATGATGATGATAATAATAATAATTATAATAATAATAGTAAGAATATGGTAAACTATATGAGAAACACCAATTCATATATATACCTTACACTGGGTAATGATGAAGTCGAGGTTAGAGCAAATATAAATTTAGATTTCTTTTAAAAGTTGCCAATGTCCGGCAGCCCCTTATTTCTGTGGTAGGGGATTCCAGTTGCGAGAAGTGAAGATAATATATGACATGGAGTGACGTGGTGTCCTATATTGCGGTATATTAAGCAAGAGACTATGTTGTGATCTTGTGTTTAAGTTATGGTTTGAGGATAGATACTGGAAACGAGGTGATAAATAATTGGGAATCGAGGTATGTAGGATCTTAAATAAGATAATTAGACAATGCGATTTTCTTCTCTCTGTTAGATGTAGCCAAGAGAATTCGTGGAAAAATGGAGAAATGTGATCGTATTTTCGAAAATTAAATATGAATCCGATACAAATAATATGGGCACGTTGCAGTTTGTCCGACAATCCGTCACTTATTTCAGTTAGTAGAACGTTACAATAGTCCAAATGCGGCATCACTAAAGTTTGAATTAAAATTATTTTAAGAGCTGTAGGAAGAACATTGTTGAGACGCTTTAGGGATGCTGCATTATGGAGAAGATCTTTTTAGATGTTTGTTTTACTTGGAATATATATATATATATATATATATATATATATATATGGGGAGTGAAAGACTTGCATGGAGGCTTCTTGTAGGAAAGCCAGAGGGAAAACGCCCAGTTGGTAGACCAAGAATGAGGTTGGAGTGTAACATTAACTATGATTTGGGGGAGGTGGATTATACAGGGAATGATTGGAAAGCATTGGCTCGGGATAGGGATGTATGGAGAGCTTATGTCCGTGCGGCCATGAACCTACGGGTTCGATAGTGCCAGTGAGTAAGTAAATATATATATATATATATATATATATATATAAGAAAAAAAAGTGTTTTAATTGGATTCGCCTGGTGGTGTAATGGATAACACGCTGAGGTACAGACTCAGAGTTCCGGGTTCGAATCCCGTCCAGACATTTATTTTTCTTATCATACCATATATATATATATTATTTATTTATATTTATATAGGCCTATATATATATAAATAATTTGGGAAATCTCTTACGGAAGACTTTATATATATATATATATATATATATTTGTCTTGCGTAAGAGATTTCCCAAATTATTTAATTTTGTGTCCTATTTTCATAGGGCTCCATAAAGAGTACATCTATGTACCTCTACTGCTTTAAGATCTATAAGAGTTACGAATTCACTCATATTGGATCGTGTATGATGCGATTGGGAATTTGACTTGATGTCTGCTGCGTGATACAGTACATAGGAAACGAATTGTCTGTGAGTGTAAACACTATTTTTTTTATTCTCACTTTCTGATGTTATTTACTTAATGTAGCACACACACCACTGCAGAGAGGGATAATATGTTACATGAAAAACGCACTGTGAGCGTAAACTCTAAATTTTTACTTTTCGCGACGGTATGCGATGGAGTTGGACGTTGTGGAAAACGATCTTGAAAAAGGCGACGAGGAGCTCTTCCATTACCTCGAGGTTCGCCATACAAAAAATCATGTTCGTGTATTCAGCAAAAGTGTACTCAACCATGTTGCTCTAACACTGAAAGGCACGTGAATGAGGCTCGAACCAGCTCCGAGAGGTAGGATAAACGGCAATTGGCATCACGTGATCCGACGTGAGAGCCCCTTATCATGTAACTCTGCAGGTGGACGAATCACGAAGCTATTACACATCACATACGTTCAGGCAATGCTTGTTTTCAAACGGCTGCAGCAGGGAAACGGTAAGTTTCCGGACATGATTTCCAGTTTTGAATATTATCAACTCAGTCCCCTCTACAAGTCCTAGAAGTTTGTGAGGGGAATTTTAGAGCACCCTGTGTATATATACACACACACACACACACAATTAGTTCTAAGTTTTTTAAAGAAATTGTACTGTGAATTAATTTTATGTATTACGGAATGATGGGCTTCTATCAGAGCAGAAGCTAACTTGGGTTTACTAATTTCAGAGACAACAAATGAAAATAACTAAACAAAAAAATGATTACAATTTGAGATAATTGTTGAATACATCAAATACATAATAAAATCTGTGCATCATTATGTATATATATATATATATATATATATAATGAAATTTATTTTATATACAGAATTTTAATGTTTATATATCTTTCTGTGCCTAAAGTTTTATTTTTCTTCTCCACTCGTCTCTCTCCATCCAATCCATGTTCTCCAGTCCTCTTACTCTCATTTCAGTTCTAATTTCCTGCATCCACGAGTTTAGAGGTCTTCCTCTCCTCCTTCTTCCAGGTGGACACCATTCCATTGTTTTCCTGGGCTATTTAACTCATGCCCCAAATGGGACTCAATTGCCAATCACGTTTCAATGATTTCTGTTTTACAACCAATCAGAGTCGTGTTTCACGAAATATTTATCAGTGTTATAATTACCATATTAAAGAAGGCTCCTCCTTTGTAATATTCTGAACAGGTCTGACCATTATTTTGCAGTGACAGCCTGTGAGAAATACGGCTACCAGATTGTATATATATATAGTGCATGAATGTCAACACATGCCGCATGCGGGAGTTAATATATAAACATTTGTAGCAATTGATTATACCACCAAAAAAAGAAGCCACTGTTTGCACTTTCTTAAATGTATTTTTTCCAAGGTAACAATCCAGAAAAATATAATTGTCATATTTACATCATACGACATCAGAAATGAATTAATATACAGGGCAAGTCAAAATGTTGTGCAGGTTTTCAGAAATTTATTATGTGAAATGTAATGAACATATAATATTGTGAGACATATTGTATGAAAGGTAAACTCTCAAAGTTTTTTTTAAATATTCACAGATGTTCTATGTGAGCGCCTTTTGTTACACGACAGATGTCAAGCCGATATTCAATCTCCTGCCAAACTTTCAGTAGCAGTCCGCGGTCGATATCAGCAATGGCTGCTGTGATGCGGGCACGCAGTTCATGCAGTGTTGTTGGAAGTGGTGGTACGTAAACATGATCCTTTACAAGACCCCACATGAAGAAATCACACGGGGTTAGATAGGGTGAACGAGGTGGCCAATGAATGAGTTGTTGATCACCCTGAGATGCACGGCCTATCCAGCGTTGTGGTAAAGCCGTATTCAAATGGTCTCGAACACTGCCATGGTAATGTGGAGGGGCACCATCCAACTGCAGAATGAAATCTGGACTATCCGCTTCAAGCTGCGGAAGGAGCCATTGTTGTAGCATATCAAGGAAAACATGTCCGTTCACAGTACGTTCATGAAAGAAAAAGGGCCCATAAACCTTTGTATGGGAAATGGCACAAAAGACATTCACTTTCGGAGAATCGCGTTGATGTTCCAGAGTTGCATGGGGGTTACCAGTTCCCCAAATCCTTACATTGTGTCTATTCACTTTTCCTGAAAGGTGGAAAGTCGCTTCATCACTGTAAACTACCCTCTCATGGAACTCATTCTCTTCCATTAATGCGAGAAATCAACACAGAAGGACGCTCGCAAAGCATAATCGGCGGGTTTTAAGGCTTGAACCAGTTGCAAGTGGTAGGGTTTCATCTGTAAACGTTTCCGGAGAATCCGCCATACAGTTTTTTGTGGTAGTTGAAGTTCTGTCGCTCCCCGGTAGGTGGATTTCTGTGGACTCCGCACGAAGCATGTGCGAACGCGTTCGACTGTCTCTTCACTCGTCGACGGACGGCCAGTCGATTTTCGTTTACAGATACAGCCTGAATCCCTAAATTGTGTGTACCACTTACGAATGGATCTCCCATCCGGCGGGTCTTTATCGTATCTGGTACGGAAATGTCGTTGAACACTAGTCACAGAGTTGTTTACATGGTAATCAAGCACACAGAAAGACTTCTGATCCCCAGTCAACGCCATTTTCCTTTACTGCTCTGCTGTTGACATCTTGCGGGTGAACGCGGAACTTTAGAAGTGGACAACTAAACTTTGAGAGTTTACCTTTCATACAATATGTCTCACGATATTATATGTTCATTACATTTCACATAATAAATTTCTGAAAACCTGCACAACATTTTGACTTGCCCTGTACAGTTTGATGTGTTTCATTTTTTCTCCACTAGAGAGCATTCTTACAATATTGCGTTCCTTTGGCAATAAATAGTATGATCTGGTTGCAGTGATAAACAAAAGAAGCAGTTGAAGCGTGCCTATCACTTCTCATTTGTTTTCAAACATCGCCGTTTACATTAAATATATAAATATTTTAATATAACTATAGTTAAATAATGATTTGTGAGTAAACAGCTTAATTTTATTCGTTAAATAGTCCTGACAAATGCCACTCTTGATTTCCAAATTCTCTAGATAAATTCACTCCTCACTTCGTGAGTCGTGAATTTTTCGATATTTGGAAATCACTCGTAACATTACTTATGATAATTTTTTCTTCTTGCATTCGTCGTACGTGCCCATACCAATTTAATTGCTTATACCGTATATAATTTACTATTGAATAACCAATATTCATTTTTTTCTCTTATGACAGTATTTCTCATTTTGTCTAATTTTGAACATCTTGCTGCTCTCCTCAAGAAATCCATTTCCATCGACATAAGTTTTTGTTCTAAGTTTTTGTTGAATTTCCAAACTTCAGCTCCATATGAGACAGTACTTCTCACTATTGAATTATATATTTGTAACTTATTCTTCCTGGTTATATATCTGTTCCATAAGACTCAATTCATCATTGCTTTTATTGCTCTACGTTTATTTATTCTGTTCTTAATATCACTTTCTTGTTTATCCTCTTTATTACCATTTTCTAACCTGGCTTGGGACAGGCTTTGGCGGGTTTACAATAAAGAAATATGAATTTAAATAGTGAGCAGTCGTTTTAGTAAAATGGAAAATAAATAACAAAATGATACAATATGCTCCACACCATTCAACTATCACGCATATTGGAACTCAAACTTGTTCTTCACAGCTGCATCTTCAAAAATAACAATTAGGCCTTGGGATTATTAAGTGAAAAAGCTTAAATCATTTTATAGGACGAGAAGGCCCTATAGAGGTCCGAACCATTCAAACTCAAGGAAACGAACTTAATTGACAGTAGTTGTATTCAGAATAAGCTATTCGCGCAGCTTTTCTGCGCCGTAACGCGACTAAAGGAAAGAGGGAGAGGAAATAAGAAGTAGGAATAGACACAGAAAGACTTAAAGTACTGCAGAGTAAACCACAGATAACAGCAGAAAGTAACAGTAATGTGAAAACGGTTCACTTGTACCAATCTTTCAATTACCAACATAAACGATGTGGTCTATTCATCACTTAGGGTCGGTTTCACTAACAGAGGTAACTGTATTAAGTCAGTTTAAGCTATGCATTATACACGGGAAACCTGGCGTAATACAGTTACTTCTGTTGGTGAAATTGACCCTAAAACATTTCCAGATCATCAAGTGGGTTAAAAAAACAGCTTGGATTTATTTTCATAAAGATATACGTCCTTGTCGTTATTTTTAGAGGCATGAGATTAAAATGACTGCTGAATTTATGATTTTTCCCCATTCATGTATATTTTTTGATAGTGGTTGGACTTCATATAATGATGCCTCATTTCAACTAAGAGGAAATGCTATCACTATTGTCTGTTGTAAATTTGATCCTCAAACGACGTAAGCGATTGACTTTACGTCATGTAAAGAACTCTATGATATGTAAGTTCCTGTTGTAAAGCTTAAAAAAGTACACCCCTTGGAACTGTATATAATGTAACTAAAACCAATGTTGGGCATATATAGGAATTTTCTTGTTATTCCAAACAACTTTCTCAGAACTTAGAGTTTACATCCTCAACTGTTCTTATGAGAGAGTATATAAATCAAATTTGTCAGATAAGTTTTTAAACGAGAATTAACTTGAACTGCGTACAAAAAAGTGCAGTTAAGCTGTAATACAAGAACCTCTTGTAAATTACCAGTGACGGGGTTAAATGTGTAATTTATTGAAGTGACCCATTTTCGCTCAAACTCTAAACAGTTCGCTTTTCCAAACTAAGAAAAAAAGTACATAAACAAGTATAGAACATTAAACTTTTAATGATCTATGGGAACACGACATCATCATTTATTGTGTAATAAATCACCAGAATTCGTTTACTCCTTTACCAAAATATATGTGTATAACCTATGTAAGTTTGTCAGTATATTTTATTTCACTAGTTTGCCTGGACTCACGTTAATAAAATTTAAACTACAATTTATGCAAATGAATGGTACCAAAAGCAGGATATCAAAGAACAGACAAAAAACATAACAGAGAAATAAGACAACCAAAAATAGAGGAATTAAACTCAACAATAGAGAAATACAGAACAAACTGGAAAGAACACTTAGCAAGGAAGACTGAGAATAGAATACCAAAAGCAGCATACAACTATTCGCCACGAGGAAGAAGAAGAAGCTTGGGAAGACCAAGGAAAAGATGGAAAGAGCATCAATTTGGAGCCGGAACAGGCTAGTAAATAAGCCTAAACTGTGAAGAAGAAGAAGAAGAAGAATGGTATTTAATACATTATTTCAACTTCTGACGTCCAGAAGTTACTGAAAACGGTTCTTGGCAACAAATGGCTTGATTACCGCGAAAAACACGCGTGTATCTCCGATTCTGTGACAAGTGGAACTGCACGTATGTTCTGTGGGCAGTAAGTACTAACTGTTCATATCTATGGGTCGCTTATAATCATATAGATTGACATTTCATTTTTGTTAAGAGATACATTTAAAAAATGAGGTTCATTTAAAACACTGAATAAACAAAAATAAAAGAGAGTTTGAGAGTTAAAACAATAATAATTCAAAACATTATGAGACTGTTTGGTAGTTTATTAAATTGTTCTGAACAGTGTGTTTAAATAAATACGTTTTCAGTGACAAATGTGTAAGCTTGATAAATTACACATTCTAGAATTTGTATATTATATAGCCTACATTGAAAGAAACAATACCGGACATGCATACATTTTCGCCTCTGCATTATTTGTAGAGGATCAATTCCCGCAATTTTTCCAGCGTTCTTAATCGAATTTACTGTATTTTATACATAAAATTATACTTTTTAATAACATTTCAAACAAACAGTCCATACTCTAAACTTATTGTAACATTACTTCAGAAAATAATTCTAGGGTGCCAAGAACACCAGAAAATGGCCAAAATGAGATTCGCTTATAGCTCACTACTGGGAAAGAATTCTATAATTTGATATTAGCAGTATAATTCTATATTGAAGTAGTATAAATGTACTGTAAGAATGTACACAATGAAAAAAAAATCTCAAACATTTCTTAAAAGATAATGTTAAAAGGTCCCTCATATACAGCAAAACTTGTTCAAAGCGGAATCGCATGGGACCAATTTTTTTCCACATTAGACAACATTCCGCATTATAAAAAACAAAAATATTAACCAATCTTAGATTATAGAGCATCATATATGTCTTTTTATGTACATTGGATTAATTGTAGTTCCGCTGTCGTTGGAAAGTGAAGTGTAGTATGTACGAGTGACTTCGACGGTAACGCGCGAGAAAACAGTCCCGTTAAAAATGTCTCTTAGGTGCGTATTCTGAAATTAAAGTATGAAGTTTCGGTTTCCATTCATTAACTATACTTTCGTCCATATTCTTTGATTCCTCGCAATTCATTCCACACTACATTGTGTCGTCTTCTAAAACTGCCCACAACCAACCTGAAGATGTCTTGAAATCGTTATTCCCTAGTGATATAGCAACAGCTACAGCTTGACTTTGGAGCATCGGTCCGGGAATTTGGAGATTTTTTTTATCGTGGACTTGTAAAACACTACCACACCTCGTTGATTTTTCTTTGCTTTCCTCTTCATTTGACCATTTCCTTGCATCCATTCATTCATTTTTTTCTTTATGTTTTAAAATCTCCTAAACTTGGGATTTTCCACATTTAAATCTAGTCATTATTTTACGTACTGAGAGTTTGTTTTTCTTTATCTTCAATCATTTTCACTTTTTCGTTTAATGACAAAGATACATACGATTTAGCCATCTTTATTCCGTAAATTCAGAACGCTCCCTGTAAAAGGTATCTACGTACACAATCGGTCTCACATCTTAAACTAATTTCATATTTTAGAGTGCACTGGCTATTTGTTAAACGAACTTGTATTTCCCAAAAGGTTGTGCAGTGAGGCCGAAAGAAAATTCCAGATACATGTAGAAACTCTACTTGTCCCGGCGGCAGGAATCATCACTTATTGTTAATTAACCTAACGGAAATTCAATGAAGTGGAAACTAATTTATATCCATCTTTCCACCTTATAAATTTTTTTCATGAATTGTGTAGAAATATCTTTCCGTTTCCGCTTTGAACAGATTCTGTTTTATACAAAATAATTACAGGTAAAATTACTATTATCTTGGCGAGACCAATAAATTTGTTCACGTTGGACAGATTTTCGCATTATTCACGTACCGGATCAAACAAGTTTTACTGTATAATGTTATTTGATTTGTACTATTTTTTCTATAGCAGCCTAGAAATGTGTAATAGAAAATATTTTCTCTTCCAGTATTAATTGACAGAAAAACGAATTCCGAGATAAATTTAGAAGGGTTTCCTTTAACGTTAAACCAAAACTGAAAACAAGGTAATCGTTAAATGCTGCCAATCATTTCATAGTAATTAAAGGATTGCAAAGGTTTTTGTCGTTTGTAGCTAGCTTCAATATTTTGATACCAACAAATGAAAGAGTTTTTTCAGACAACAACAGCATTTCACGGAGAGAGTCGAAAATGGAGAAGGTAGTGTATTTATGATAAAAGTTGTTTGACAACAGCTATTTTAATTTGAGTTGGTTTTCTAGCTGTGTATAACTTTTTTTTTCATAACTCATGTTCAATTTAGGAGAGGCTCCGTCTCTTCCCTGGAGATAAGGGCTTCCTGACGCACGGGGGATGGGTGATGAACGACCAAGCGGGGAATATCCAGGTCACAGTGTTTTGCTGCCAGGACTCCTTCCCTGTCATTCCTGTTTTTGTCTAAATACACTGCTATGAAATATATGTTTCCAAGCTCCTTATGAGACACGGTTGATTTTTTATACTATTTAAAATACGAGTTTTTATATTTACCAGTACATCATTTGTTTTCTGTAGACAACAATAGACATTTTGTCACAAAACCAAATCGTCAGACCACATTATTGATCCCAATGTGCGGTTTGAAATTAATTCAAATCGTCCTAGCCCAGTGAAATGGAGGAGTACATTTATAAACAAATAGCGAACTACTTCGGAGAGAAGAACGATCCACGTCGCATCCCTAACTAGCCGCTAAAGATTAGCAGTGTTGAGATTTTAAAAAAAAATCTTTAGTAAGTTTAATAAAATCATACAGGTATGATTAGGGATAGATTTTCATATGCTAAAACATAACATTTCTGCACAGTATATTATAAAGAGTTGCAGGATCATCTACAATATAACAAATAGCTTTTTTTAAAGATAACAAAGAAATTTCTTGATGCTTATTGCAATATCTGGTAATATTAACCCAGGAATTTTATTTTTAAAAATCTGGCCACTTTTTCAACGTGATAATTGGCAGAGAAATCGTAAAAAGTCTATCCATACGTTTAGGGGAATAAATAGAAGCGGAGCAATAATTAGATCAAAACAACCCATATATGTGGTTTTTGCCCACAATGGTGGGAAACTCTCTCGATGTTCCGGCTGCTCGAGCGCTGAAAAGCGAAATCGTGCGTTCCGTTTCCATACCACTCCTTTCCTTCCGGAACTGCGTCAATATCTTTATGAAGACAAATTTGTCAATTGTTGACCTGAATATATCTTCCTGCCCCACTTTTGCATTAAAATATCCTGAGATAATTTTGATATGGTATCGTGAAATACTATTAAATGCGCATTCTAATTCTTCATAGAACTTCTGTGAGACATTCACTAGTACAAAATTATGTCTTTTATCCTTTAGATTTATGTAATCGCTGACAAACATAATATCATGGATAGCAGAGAGAGTCCTTCGGACTAAGAAACTCGTTCAAAATCCAGATCTCTCTTCACCCCCAAGTATAATGTAAATCTTCCTGATTCCTAAGTCCCTACTCCTGGCCGTCTAACTTTCTGTAAAGTGACTATATACAAGGGTAATTTATCTAATTCCCGCAATTAATATTTCCAGTATCCCACTAGCCTTTACCATGTACTCGCTGAAGTTGTCTCCGCCAGTAGAACCGAATGGTGGACTAGTATCCGGCAAATTTTACCCTAGTGGAACCCATGTTCACGTTTCTTGACGATTGTATTTTTACAGTGAAAGATCGTCACTTTTTCGAGGAAGGTACTTTATTCGTGTTGCTTGTCGCCTTCGACGTGTCCGTCATGGGTAAACATTTCGGCAGCGCTGCTACCGCCGGCACAGCTCTCGGAGTGATGAGTAAATTAGTAACGACTATTTATTTTATTTCAGTTCTTTACGTGCTGTCTACTTCACTGAAATCACGGTTTCAGTTCCGTTTCTAAAGAAACCGTAGCGAGGATATATTCACCCTTAAAAATAATCTATGCCATCTGGATATGAAGTCGCAAACATCGAAATCAGACGCGACCATGGTAACCATTAATAAACAGTTCGGAATGAAAGTGAGAAAAAATACCAAGCGAAGGATATGTTCTATTTCAGATGCTTGTTTTCTGCGAGAAATTCAGGCAACAAATTCACAAATATATTATAAATGTATGCACGAAGTAACGTAGGTCTGTGTGCAAAAATAAAGTTTTGTGATAAACCTAGGTCTAGGGACGATACCCTCTGTAGACGTTGTCGCAGAGAGCACGAAACCTTTGCACACGTCCTTGCGGCTTGTCCGTTTGGGGAATCACTGAGAAACATTCGACACCACACTATTCGAAACATGATAGCAGAAGCCTTGCGAGATTATGGATACGCAGTTTATGAGGAAGTACATGGTGTGGCCACTAATGGAAGTAACAGACGAGTAGATATTATTGCAGTTAGACCATCTTCTAAAACTGGTATGATATTA
The DNA here is from genome assembly GCA_030220185.1 of Diploptera punctata. Taxonomy (NCBI): domain Eukaryota; kingdom Metazoa; phylum Arthropoda; class Insecta; order Blattodea; family Blaberidae; genus Diploptera; species Diploptera punctata. The sequence goes on along the minus strand of JASPKZ010009353.1, from coordinate 1,650,381 downwards.
GATCCCACAATTCGTTTTGAGACTCATAGTGATCAACATGAGGAATTTGACTGCGAAAACAATGCCATATATGAGACAGCAATTGACTATTACTAACTAACTAACTAAGTGGCACTATAAAACTCGTAGGTTTATGGCAGCGCGGAATAACCCCTCCATACATCCCTATCCTGAGCCAATGTTTTTCAATCATTCCCTGTATAATCCACTTCCCTCAAATCATAGTTAATGTTATTCTCTCACCTCATTCTTGGTCTACCAACTGGGCGTTTTCCCTCTGGTTTTCCTACAAGAATCCTCCATGCACGTCTTTCATTCCCCATTCGTGCCACATGTCCTGCCCATCGCAGTCTACGAAACTTAAATGTTTTCATTATATCCGGCTTCCTATAAAGGCCATGTAATTCACAGTTATGCAGTCTTCTCCATTCACCAGTCTGTTCATCTCTCTTTGGTCAAAAAATTTTCCTAACAACTTTATTCTCAAATACTCGTAATCTCCTTTCCTCCCTTAAAGTAAGAGTCCATGTTTCGCATCCATATAATATAACTGGTAGAATAATAGTTTTATATATTTTCAGTTTAACGATTTTTGAAAGGAGTTGGGAAATCAAGAGTCTCTGTAATACATAATAACATGCATTTCCAGAATAGAGCCTCTGTTTAATTTCCTTGTGCATCTCATTCCTATTTGTGATTATTGTTCCTAGGTATTTGAATTCAGCCACTTCTTCAAAATTTCCCTCATTTGTCATTAGCTGTCCATTTCCATTATATAATGTATTTTTATGTGTGACCATATATTTAGTTTTATTGATATTTACTTCCAGTCCCAATTTCTTAGCGTTACTCAGTAGTGTGTGCGTGTTGGCCTTTAGTATCTCCTCGCTATCGGCCAGTAGTACTACATCATCAGCATAAACTAACAGCTTATTAATACCATTGAGTTGTAAGCCTTCCTCATTCTCTAAAGATTTGATGGCATCCTCTAGAACAAAATTAAATAGTAGAGGAGATAGTGCATCTCCTTGCTTCAACCCATTCTGGATTTCAAAAGTGTCCGAAAACTGTTTGCCTACACGCACACTACTCTTTGAGCCATTTAGACACATTCGTATAAGTCTAACTAACTTTTTAGGAATTCCGAACTCCAGCAGGATACTATAGGATAACTTCTCCCTCTTAATTGAATCATATGCTTTTTTGAAGTCTACATATAGTTGATGTACAGTACCATTATATTCCCATTTCTTTTCTAAAATCTGTCTTATACTAAAAATCTGATCTGTTGTAGACCTGTTTCTTCTAAATGCACATTGATGATCTCCTAGAATGTCATCAATATAGGGAGTAAGTCTGCTTACTAATATATTTGTTAGAATTTTGTACGAAGTTGAAAGTAATGAGATGCCCCTGTAGTTGTTGCAATCAGTTTATCTTTTCTTATAAATTGGTACGATAATTGATTCTTTCCATTCATCTGGAAGAGCTTCTTTATCCCAAATCATATTAAGCAACTGGCGTATCTTGTCCATCAATTTTTCTCCACCTGATTTTATCAGTTCTGCTGGGATCTCATCTGAACCTGATGCTTTATACAGCTTCAATTTTTCTATCGCCATTTCAACCTCTAATGCACTTGGTTCTACGATTAACATTTCTGCTGTCTGAAAATTATCCTCTTCAATATCCTGTTCTGTATGTACATTTAATAGCTGATTAAAGTAACTTTTCCATATATTTAATGTACTCCTTGGATCTGCAATCATATCCCCATTTTCATTCCTAATTATGTTTGTTCTAGCCTGAAACCCTTTCTTCTCTATTCTGATTCCCTGATATAATTCTCTAATGTTCCTATTTTTGGCACTCATTTCAAGATCATTAATCTTCTCTCTCAGATATTCCCTCTTTTTACTCTTTAGTAACCTTGTGGTTTCCCGTCTAATACTACCCAATTGCTCGAAATTTACCTCATTTGGCTCATGTAACCATTTCACTTTTGCTTGCTTTCTTTTCTTTACAATGTCGGCACATTCCTCATCAAACCATTTTTTGTTTGGCCTCCTTTTTAAGTGACCAATGCTTTCTGATGCTGACAATTTAATAGTGTCTCTTATAGCCTCCCATTCTTTATTTATATCAGTTTCTTCCTCGTTTGCCACATTGTCATCTGAAGATTTCAGTACTTCAAATCTATTAGCAATTTTTATTTGGTATTCTTGCTGCATTTCATAATTTTTTCAAGTTTTTAAAATCAAATTTTTCAGAATCATCTTTAGCGTTTTTCCTCTCATTAGCGAAAGCCGTTGTCTGATTTTCACCCTGACCAGATGATGATCCGAATTGCAGTCTGTCCCTCTGATCTAACATCGATAATGCTACTGTACCAGCGTTTGTCCACTAATACGTTATCTATCTGGATTCGAGTTTCCCCATCCGGAGACGTCCAGGTGTATTTATGAATATCCTTATGCTGGAATGTTGTGATCTTAACAATGAGATTCTTTGATGTGGCAAAGGTGATTAATCTAACCCCGTTGTCGTTACTATCTTCATGAAGACTGAATTTGCATATTGTTGGTTTGAATTTATCTTCCCGCCCCACTGTTGCATTAAAATCTCCTAAGATAATTTTCATATGATATCGTGAAAGACTATCAAATACGCATTCTAATTCTTCATAGAACTCATCCTTGATCTTGTCATCTTTATCTTCTGTGGGAGCACGTACATTTACGATTACAAAATCATGCCGTTTACGTTTTAGAATTATGTATGATATCCTATCACTGATAAACTTAATATCTCGGATAGCGGATAAGATCCTCCTTCGGACTAAAAAACCGTTCCAAATTCAGGTCTTTCTGCGCCCCCGTAGTATAATGCAAAGCTTCCTGATTCCTGACCACCTTCTCCTGGCCATCTAACTTCCTGTAAAGCGACTATATCCAAGGGTGATTTATTTAATTCGCGGGTTAATACCTGTAGCACCCAGCTATTGTATAAATTCCTAACATTCCATATTCCTAGGAACATGTCCCGATGTTTGAGCCTTAGGCATGGGTTCCCTGAAGTAGTCCCCACCCGGAGAACCGAATGGGGGACTATTTGACCTCCGGAAAATTTTACCCCAGTTGAACCCATGTCATCATTTCTTGGCGGTTGTATTTTTACGGTGAAAGATCGTCACTCTTTCGACTAAGGTACTTTTTTCGTCTGGCTTATCACCTTCGACCAGTCCGGCATGGGTAACCCTATCGGCAGCAATGCTACCACCGGCATCGCTCTCGGGATCATTTAAGCACGCGAATCACCCCACCACGACAAGGTAAAAATACCATGGAAGGAACAATTGACTATTACAAAGATAAATACTAATTGGATATTATAACTATCACAGGATTGATGATCGGGGCAAGAGGTACCATACCAGGATTCTTAGCTAAATTTTCGAATTCCTTAGATTTGGACAGGGTCTATCTTTCTAAAATTGCCATCGCTGCCATTAGAGAATCAATTTCAATGTTAAGAAACCACATTTACAAAATTTCTACTTTATACTATGTATACTTCAATTAAGCCTACAATTTGAAATTTATTAAATGTATTTCATCAATTCCAAAAATTAATTGTGTGTGTCACTTTGTACTTGAGGCAATCCTCTAATGAGGAAAGTTATATATATAGACGTGAAGGATAAACTTTGTCCCATTTTTTTAAGCACATTGTCGCACGGAGGAGTGTGATATATGGTATAATTAAAGTTCAATTAGAGAAGGGGTGCAGAATTATATAATTTATGTATAATATGTATTATAAATAAATTAAATTAAACAAAATAAAATAAATAGTCTCTAAGGAATTTATGTGTATTACTCATTCATTTGTGTACTCATTTGTTTACGTTCATACTGATAGTGCATTGTTGTAAAAACATTGTGCAACAGCAAAGTGAATTGACTTACTCTCGCGCATTTATTAGTGGTTTAAGAGAAGTGAGTACATTTTATTATTTACATTTAAATTAAACCCTGTCTAATCTTGGTTCCAGTAATTTAATTAAATATTTATTTTTATATTTACATATTCGCACCTACTTCCAATACGCCTCGATATAGAACATTGGCGGGTCGGAGTGAGAGACAATGAGGAAGGGATATATATTCCCAAACACATAATGATAAGCCAAATGCAAATTTAAATAGTATAAACAGAATAAAAATGTCAAATGACGCGTTATTGTTTTTTTAAATATGACTTAGCCAAGCTATACCACATAGTTCCTATCGTTCGTATTTTTAAAATAAATAGGAAATTAATACTAATGACGTATTTGTGACATACTTAAAATCAATGAATTGTGGTCGAATTTTGAACGTTGAGTGACCACTAGTACTTACAAATGTGCGTGTGTTTACATTTATGTAAACCATATATATGTATGAACACCCTTAGACAAAACAAAAATGAGTCATCCGCTGATACCATTAATCGATCGGAGAACTTCGTGAGCGCTCGTAAAAGCCGTATTCACATCAACGCGTTTTCAATAATTTTACTGGGTTGTTTGTTAGTTAATGTAGTGCACATTCAAGCAACATTAAAGAGAGAGTTTGGCTTAGCGTGTTTCCGTGGTCAAGACGTTTAATAGACATCGTCTGCATTCGTAACCTCACGGGTTCGATTCCCGTTCTACCTTTTTTAACGGAATGTTAGAATAGCATTTTACCTGTAATGTAGTTTCATATTAAATTTTATATTTGAGTTTTATGGCTTTAATGCACACACAAAAACATAAATTAAAACCTTCTTCTAATAAGTAAATGAGGAAAGAATATAATATATTCTAAAACGAAAACTTTAACAAAAACAAAATCAATATCGGGTGTATGAATCCTCAGTATCTATTACCGCCCTCAATCTGCGGGGCATTCATGCAATCAAATTTCTACAGGCACGTGGACGATCGGCTAGAGCATCCCAGGCGTCTTGAATTTGTGCCCATTAGCCATCTTTCGTCTTTCGTGCGTCTGCAGGCCAATTAGTGTTCATCTCTATTTTTATCTTAGCCCACACATTTTCGATTGGACTCAAATCTGGTGAACAGCGAAATTTGATTTGCCTTCTCCTTTAACAATAAAATCAAATTTCGCCAAACACATTTCAGAAAGCGGCCACAGTTTCAACAATATCGATAATACAATGTCAATTATACACATAAAATAACACACATAAAATTATAATTTTAGAAAAAATCGAAATTATCAAAAAAACCAAGAATACAAACATTCTCAACGAAAATATGCCTAATGAGCAAAACCCTCTATTAGACATACAGTTAATTCAATACTACTACAAAAACTCCAGAAGAGGAAGCATGCAACGAAAGGCCTAGAGTGAAATCAACGAAAATTATAAATAGTTGAGGAAGACGGTAGTATACAAGGTAAAAAAGTATATAATTTAACATTGTTATAACCTCAACGGTATAAAAAAATTATGAACTTAAAAATTATAGATTAATTCAAATGTCGAAATAAAATGTATTTAATTCATAAAACGTTTTAATACAAATATCACGAAAAACCTGCGTAATTGAAGACGCGAACCTGCGATCTTCATTAACAGAAACAGTGACCGCATGCTTTACTGCTGAGCTATCAAGGCACGTAGGAGAGTCTTTAGTTCATGCCACATAACATAGTAGTTCAGGGAGTGGACAATTATGACTAGTTTCCCAGTTTGAACTCAGCGCTGTGACGAGTATGACTTAGAAGAAATGTGCGTTCAAGAGATGACTCATCGTTTTTGTCGAAGGGTGTATGTATTTGAGCATGTAGGCATGTAACGTCGAGGTGAGTGAACGTGCTTTTGTTACAGAATCCGAGGAAGTATGATACTAAGTCATTGTGAAATATGTGAGAAAACTTTTTTAAAAAACTGTCAGTCCAAGTGATAGAGGATTTGTAAACGTGTAACGTTTTAGGGAAACGATCGCTGTGTTTACAACAGAGACCTAAAACAGCTTTTGGGGGAAAAAAAACGTTGAAATGAAAGAGAGATCACGGCTCGCTATGTTTATGTTGGTGGCATGACAATTCCTAAAAAGTATCGACGATTACGAAATGCAATTTGTGGGAGCTCTGAAGACGCTATGTATATATATATATATATATATATATATATATATGTCCACCGCTGTGGTCTCGAGGTAGCGTGCTGCCTTGTCACGCAGCAGGCCCGGGTTCGATCCCCGGTCGGGGCAGTTTTTCTGGGTGAGGTTTTTATCGGGGTTTTTCCTCACCTGTAAGACAAATATCAGGAAAACTTTAAGGCCCAAACGGTCCCCGAAATCATATGACCAACATCATCATCCTCCTTCACCGGTGGGGAAAGCAACGGGAAGCTACCACACCTACAATTCCCTAGTAAAGCTGCAAGCATAGCATGAAAATGCTATGATTGCAGTGAAAGACCTGACCTCGGGCAGAATTACTATGGATATATATATATATATATATATATATATATATATATATATATAGAAAAATCTAATGATTTGGAATTTAGGAGGCGTCATTTGCTGCCGGTAAAGTTTCGAAAATCAAATCGTGATAGATTGGGATGCAACGAGTTAATGGTAAAAAAAAGAAATATAGATAAACGCTGGCAGATTTGTGGACAAATCTCGGAAAATAAGAACAACACTCATTTGCGAATAAATTACTATGTAAGCAAGTGCAATTGTTACGCAACTAATTAATTCTTCTTAGTTCGTTTATTTAAACTGTAATGTACTTGTAATGTTATTTATTGTTTTTTATTTCATTTTTTACTATACATTTATTTATTGATAAAATACGGATTGTTGCTCGTGCGATCCATTTGTAAATAAATTTTATATATATATATATATATATATATATATATATATAGAGAGAGAGAGAGAGAGAGAGAGAGAGAGAGAGAGAGATCAGTATAGTATTGAACAGCAGACGCGGAGTTTGAGCTTTGCGATAATGAATTCTTACACGTGCAGACACGGGACTCAGCAGTATACGAGCACATCCCACGCGTTCACGGTGCTCAGTCGCTTATCCTTGTGAACTGAATGGCGTGTGTATAATGTAAACAGAGTAACGTGTGTACAAGTTATTTCAATTTATAAAATTTATATCTTGTAAAACAGGCGTGTATAATTGTACACTGAATGACGTGTGTATTAATATAAAGTGTAAACTGCATAATGGCTAATAATTATTCTACTGAACAACGTGTATTCATTTATGATAAATATTTGTTAACTCAGTCTACCAGCCAAGTACGAAGACTTTTTGAAAAACGATTCCCGGGTGTATACATTCCGTGACGTTCAACAGTCTGTAAAACAGATTTTATATGGAGGTATCAAAAATATATGGACAACGTAGGAGAACAGTACCAGCGCTTGATGCAATAAAGTTGGTAAGTACGACATTTGTAAAATAGTTACAAAAATATGTGTGGTTGTATCACCGCGATTCTACGCTGTCCTATCCCCGCCGCGAGTGCGTCAGTAGTGTATAGTGAAATCCCGCGTCTGCTATCCAGTGCTATATTGATCGCACTGTATATATCCACCCATAGTAATTCTGCCCGGAAGCAGGTCTTTTACTGCAATCATAGCATTTTCATACTATACTTTGCAGCGTTAGAAGGGAATTACAAGTGTGGTAGCTTCACGTTGCTTTCCACACCGGTGAAGGATGATGGTGATAATATAAGGATGACGTTGATGGCCGGATGATATTCGGGGACCGTTGGGCCCTAAGCTTCCTGACATTTGTCTTACAGGTGAGGAGAAACCCCGAAAAACCTCACCCAGTAGCCTATTCCGACCGGGTATCGAACCCGGGCCCACTGCGTGGCAAGGCAGCTCGCTACCTCGTGACTACAGCGGTGGAGATATATTTTACTCTAATAAGGTCCTACTATATATACATATCATCATCATCATCATCTACCGTCACAGTTTAGACCATTTCTGATCTGTTCCGGCTCCATATTATAGTTGCTCGCTCCATCTTTTAAATGGTCGACCACGACTTCTATGTCCTTGTGGATTGTAATTTAACATCTTATAAGGTATCCTCTCTTCACTCATTCTACTAACATGTTCAAACCATTTATTTCTATATTCTTCTATTTCTGTTATCACGCTAGTTATTTGCAATTCCTCACGAATGTCTTCATTCCTCCATTTGTCCAAAAGAGTACATCCTGTCACATATCGTAGAAATTTCATCGCGGCTGCTTCCAGTCTTTTTATTAAACTTTTGGTGAGAGTCCAACATTCCGAGCCATACAACAGAACAGGAATAGGTAAAACATTGTAAAACGTTAGGAGTGATTCTTTACGAACTTTCTTTGCTAATGTTGTTCTAATTATACCGCAAATATGTTGAAACACATGAAGCTTTCTATTAATATCTCTTGTCCGATCATTGGCTAGGAAAACTCCTGAATAGTTAAAATCCATTTCTTGTTCCATTACAAAATCATTTACTATTATTTTGGCTCTTATTGGATTTTTCCCATGAAATCCCTTCACTTTAGATTTACTTGTAAGTTATATTCAGCAGTACAACTGTTTGGAGCTTATGAGATGTATATATTTTACATGAAAGGGGTACAACCTTTAACCACCAGGAGGGGGGTTTGTTTTCAGGGTGTCCTTCCCCTAGGTTGATTGTCTTCACCACGACTCAAAGAGTTCTACCTACCGCTATATTTTAGCTGCCTCTTCACCTAGTTACACTGTACCGAAGGACTCCTTCCCCGCTGTGTATAAATACTCGGACGGAATTTGAACCCGGACCTCTGGATTGATACCCCCAGTGGGCTACCGATTACGATAACGAGCAATTCTAGTACAAACATTCATTTTTCTTATATATTTTTTCTCTATTATTATGAGATGTAGCGGGAACCGAGACCGAATTCCCTCTACATCTCATAATAATAGAGAGAAAAAAAAATATATACAGGGTATATCAAAAAGTATGGCACAAACTTACATGGTTGAAAGTACACGATAATAGAAGCAACAATGTCCCAGTAAACATGGGTCCGAAAACGAGCCATTTGCGAGATAATTACGAATGTATGGTTACAAACCGCCACTGACGTCACTGTTTGTAACATCGTATGGTTTACTCCTTGCGCTCTTGAAGCCGTCCTATGTTCTTTGTTTACAAAACTGAACATTGCCGAGAGGTGGAGTTGTAATCAAACCATATACGCAGAACGTACAGGACGGATACAGTACACGGTCTCAAAAGGTATCAGTCTCGTCTGAAGAGTACCACTTGTACTGTGTTGTAGTTACAATGGAACCTTCCAGTAACGAAGAGTATGCGGATATGCATTTCATGCACGGTAGGGCTAATGACAATGCACGGAGGCTGCACGCTTGTACCAAGAAACATATCCTGATCGAAGACACCCCGAAAGTCGTACATTTACAAGGGTCCATTAGCGCCTGAGAAAAAATGGGGGGGGGTTTGCAGATGGCGGAGCAGTAGGTAGGCCTGCTCGCATTACGCCTGAGTTTGAGGATATGGTGTTGGAAGCAGTACAGCTCTCTCCACGAACCTCGACGAGAAGAATTGCCACACAAGTACCTGTACTAAGCCACAGCAGTGTATGGAGAATTTTACAGGACAATTTACTATACTCTTACCACCTCCAATGAGTTTAATGTCTCAATGATGCGGACTTTGTTCCTAGAGTGATGTTTTGTCAGTTGATGCAACAACAGACTGTAGTCAACCCTCGTTTCGCATTTAACATTTTATTTACAGACGAAGCAGGATTCACATGCGATGGTGTTTTTAATTATCTCATAATACACATTTCTGGTGTGAAATAAACCCACATGCTCTTCATAAGTCGCCACATCAGCACCGTTTCTCACAGAATGTGTGGTTAGGGGTACTAGGTGATCATCTCATTGGGCCACACATTCTTCCACAAAAACTTAATGGACGGAGGTACCTTTGATTTCTGTAGCGTCATCTTCCAGGATTGCTTGAGGATGTTCCCCTTCAGCAACGTCGGGGTTTGTCGTACATGCATGATGGAGCTCCGGCACATTTTGCTGCTGCTGCTGTGAGACGGCATCTAACGCGCAGATACGGCCAAAGATGGATAGGTCGAGGCCTCCAAGATCACATGATCTATCTCCTTTGGATTTTTTTGTCTGGGGTCACCTCAAAAGCGAAGTGTACGGGACACACGTTAACACGGTTGAAGAACTGGAGCAGAGAGTTGTACATGCTTGTCAAGAATTCAGAAATGATCCAGGGGTTTTGAAAAGAATTCGACATTAATTGCAGAG